>JAPMOR010118671.1:532157-547080 GCA_026543865.1 Argiope aurantia | reverse complement strand
ACATGTTTATTATTTTTTATTAATCGAATATGTTTTTCTTACATCTCATTTTCGACTACAGAAAACTATTCTTGAATTATACAAATAAAGTATTCTTCATTCTAAATGTATACTTTCTGTGTTGTTTTCCTGTTAAAATGGGCTGAAAAGGTATGGGCAACACGAAACTTTTGAAGCGTCCTGAATAAATTTCTGCATACAAGCAATAGGATTTTTATATAACCTCTGCTTTTCTGGTTCTTCCACTGATCTAAAAGAAATCTTTGATCTCTCGGGTACGATAGTTTAAGGTCGATATCGTCAGGGCAAAAGAAAAACGGCCTACTTGCTTTCCAGTTAGATGCCTTCCCAGCTTTCCTGTTGCCGTAAAGCTTGAGTGATTGCCCAGATCAGAAGAGACACATGAACGCTAGACTACGCTTGTAAAGTAATGCCTCTGCAAATAAATGCCATACATTCTTCTACTTTTAGGCTCAATTCCTAACATAAAACGAAATTGCTAAAAAACGAAACGCCTGAGTTTTTATGACTAGTTTTTATAGAAAGAAAACGCAGTTTTTCTGTTCCAACTGCCGCACTTACTCATATAATTTGAAATTTTTCATTTCCAAGGTGAGAAATACGAAGGTTGTAGCTGCCCAACCGACATGCTTACCTTATTTTTTCCACGTCTGTGATAGATTATTATGACTGTTTTTCCGTGACAAATTTGAGAGGCTTATTTAAGCTGAAAGCACTCCGTACAAGTTGTGCCGTATTTTTAGAGTCTTGTTTTTCAAATATTACTTACAGTAGTTAGGTGTCGGAATCGTGAAGTTTATTGCCTACACTTTCTTCCTTATATCCAGCAAATAAATGCACAATATTTTCAAAAACGTGTATTTGAAAGATATATGATAGCAATCGGGCATCAAAAAAGTTTTTTCAAATTTTACATTTATTGAGTTTCTTATTTAGAGTTGAATCTAGCTTGTAAGATGATATCTTTTCGATATAGTTTAATTTTGAAATAAAAGTCCCTAATACTTGTTAGCAGCTTGTAAAATGCTTATCAATTCTGAATGATGAATAAGATCCAATGGCATTGAATAAGAATAATAATTTTTTTGTCATTTGTCTTCGTTTCTGTTTTAACAATGCTTTCGAGTGTTGAGCATTCATCCTTCTTACATTCCTTACTTTTTTTCTCTTTATAACCTTTATTCTTTTAGTGCCTTTTCAGCTTTTCAATAACAGCTAAAAAGTAACGTAAATTTTTCTATTCTTTTGCTATAAAAAGTGAACGTCAGATTGTTCGTGAAGGTGTCCCTTAAAGGTCATTCTTATATCTTGAACCTTAGTTAAGTTTTTGTTGTTATCTTCACAACTGGTAAGAATATGGCTAAGCCTATCTCCATTCCTCTGTAGTGCAGAATTGAAATTATGTGGCGTATCGTAAGTAGCTTGAGTACTGTTCCGAAACGGACCCACTCAAGCTGTACACTTTCCGCTTCTTCTGGTTTCTTCTTTAAGAAGAATATCTGAAGGCAAAATTCATAAAATCAATTTACTATTCTTCACAAGGTTTCGTGATAAATTAGATGATTTTTCAAATTTTTTTCGCCTTGGGTTTTGTTGAATTTCCTTGTATTGACTGACTTTAATTGGCTTATCATTTACAGTCATTGACATTTGAACCATACGTTACAGGGAATCTACATATTGTATCATTGTGCTCAGTTAAACAATCTTAAATATAATTATAATGTTTAGGATTAAGTATTAAAAACTAATGACATATTTCTGTTGAATTCAGTTTTAAGCAATTTGACAATAAATACTTTGCGAAATCAAGTCTGTGTTATAGGGCGAGTTTGTTTCGTTGGATAGAGATCTTAAAAAAAATTTAAACATATTTTAGTCTGTCAACGGGGACGTGTTTGCCTGTACCCTACTAAGCCCTCTTAATTTGAATTGCTAAGGCTATCTAGGGTTTAATAAATTCCAAAGAGGACAACAGTGGCCTGTTGATAAAGTCTTGGCTTGGGAATCATTTGTCCGGGATTCGATCTGATCGAAGATTCGCTTTATATATGGACTTGGTGCTCGTTAAATCTACTGGAAGAAGTCAAATACTCTTAGGTTGGTGTGGTATAAAAATTTGAAGAGTAAAGATTATTGGGAAGGGTATTCTCAGGATGGCGGGTAAGGTATCATCTTTGGTTCAAAGTTAAATGGTTTATCCTAAAACAGCTTTTGTGTATCTTTAAAATGGAACGCTAATTTTTTAAAACTAAAGTAGACTTTCAAAGCAAATCTGTTACACAATTGCTTAGTTACTTATTATTTTAGGATCATTACCTTTAATTTATCGTATGTTTAATTAAACTTACATTTGGGTGTGTATCATAATTTTGAGTATATATTTCACTATTATATAACTTACGGTTCGTAATTTAAGTCACATTACAACTATGATTAAACTATGTTTATACTTGATACTATTTAGATATCTTCCCTTCTAGTGCATTGTTTTCTCTCTCTCTCTTTTATCATTCCTTATTCCATAGACTAATTAATATCATCAAGATTTTGCGTTATAACCAATGTTTATTTCTTTACAATTCTTTGAATATGGATATTTTATTACTTACCACTCAGCGTAAGATAGAATTTTTCTTTTAATGATTTAGTTTTTATCTCGTTAAATTTGAAGACAAAATTTACATTAACATAAAATTTTAAAATTTCTACCTTTTTCTATCACTAATTCTAATCACTAAATTTCAAGAAAACCATTCCAACTTCTGAAACTACTTCCTCTTTCTTGATAAATGGATTCTCAATCGATGAGAATATCACCCGTATCAAACATTGCATTAATTATGAGCAATGGATTTCCATATCATTTATCATGAATCTAATAACCATTTTCGAATGCAGAGCACATAAATTTATACATCCATAAAAGAGGGCGCCCGAAATTTACATAACTGTATTTACTGAGAAGTTATCCATAGACGTTGCCAAGATCTCAGTAAATTCTGGATATAGTAAATAGTCCAGTTACGTAAGGAACGTGAATGAAAATCACTATGTGTGCTTTAAGCATCTTGCGTTTTTATTATCTTTTGAAATCCTAAATATTAGGAGAATTTTATTTAATTCTGTGAGTAATTTACATTCTTGTTTTTGATAAGTATAGTAAATTTCAATATGTGTTTGAATTTTCTGCATTCTTGAATGTAATAAATATAATAGATGTAAGTATTTGTGAGAATAATTTACTTTTTTTTCTTTCCAGGTATGTACTGAGCGGCTTGCTTTCCTACAGTTTTCTGTTCTTAAGTACATAAAGGTATATAAATTTTCATTTCTAAACAATCTGCACACTCTTACTGAATTAAAAATATTGCAAGTAATTTAATCTTATTCACTTAATTACCTAAAGAATCAAATCTGTAAACGTTTGGTGAATTCAGTTGTCGAATGTTCGAATCAGAATCAGAAAACAGAACAACATTGACATTTGGGAAATTTCCAGAATGATTTTTAGCAGTTAAATTTTAAGCAATCACGATTTCCATCACAAGGTCTATCTCAAAATAGCCTTTGTGTAGCAAAATACAAGTCAACCCTACAAATCAATCAAATCCATTTCGATCACTGTTCATCTGCACATTATAATTACTTAGTTTAAGTTCCAATTATTTAATAAATGATATATTTTATATCGTAGTTATCCCATATAATGAGCACATTAAAATATTAAGTATAGATCATAGTATTATGCAAATATCATAATATGTATTTCATTATCAAAGAAATATAAGTCATGCATATTTTAGTGTAAATCATATAACCGTTATTCAGCTATTTCTAAAATATTTTGGAATGGCCAATGATTAATAATGTGCTTATAGACAAGCTATTAAGGCAACGTTTTGATGAATAAGTATATTAATAGCAATTTTAATCTTTCCAAATCTTTACAAAATAGTCAACAAAGCGAATCACTTTAGGGTTGTTTATTTTAAGAGGATCAGCGGGTTGATTGTGGCTTCTATGTTGCTAACAGGATTAAATATAGAAAAACAATATTGCATAATACTTCTTCCTTTGTAAAATAACTTCTTACAAGTAACAAACAAAGCCCTTTTTCTTGTTATTCAGCAGATTGCATTTCTTGAAGGGCGTTCTTTAAATATCCCAATTTAACTGGACCGCGATGTTAATTACATCTTAATTTCTCAGACTGTCGAGCACTGTTCAATGCCCAATACAGAACTTCAACCTTACGACCATATTTAAATATAAAAAATTTGGTACAGAATTTTTTAACTTGTTCTGGAATTGAGAAAAAAAAGTTAATGTTTAGAAAATATCTTTTTTTCATTTTTTAAATTACATTTTTGTGATGTTTCAAATTGTAGTTCCAGCTACTGATTGGTTTATATTTATAGTACACGAGTTTTAGATTCACAACTTCCAATGCCTATATTACATTTAATTTTAGATTAAATATTATTTATCTGATAAAGTAATTGATTATTAATATTTTGATGTAATTTTAATACATATCGCCCTTCTCTTTTGATAGTATATAGCCAAGGTCCCTGGTGTTCAATGCTTTAATTGTTCCTAAAGTGATAGGCAATTTTCCTTAATATTTTGTGTTTGATTTTACCTTGAAATGAGGCATTTTCAAACTTCTGTGAGAATAATTCGAATACAAGAAAGGACTGTAAAAATGAAAACATTATCAAAAAGCGAGTTTAAAATTATTTGTATATTTTGAATATGAATCTTCGATAATAACCTAAGAATATACAGCATTTTATACGGACGAAACAATATTTATTTCAATACCCTTGAATTACTGAAAGTTACTATTTAACCAAGATTATTTTTCTTTCAAACAAAAATGGATTTCAATAATTATTAATATAACACTTTTCCATTATAATCAAATTCATGCATTTTTTTGAATATAAATAGCACAATAGAATATGAATTAATACATTGACTTCATATTGGTGGAATAGCAACGTATATATAGCTTGTTAGAAGATTGGATCCTCACATTGGAATAGAAACATAGTATTGCTCACTCTCATAATAATTCTATCATTGCTAAATTAAAATCATTAAAGGAACAAAAAAGAATACATTGGAATGAGATTGCTTAGTTAAGAATTAAAAAAGTGCAATATATGATATTAAATATTCATTTTCCTGGTTAAAGCAGATGAAATTTACACACGGCAGAAAAAAACAACTGATGTAAGATTAAAGAAAGTCAAGATTACTTCTACTCAGATTTAAAAAAAAAAATAATAAAAAAAACAAAAAAAACATCGAAGGGAGAGAAAAAAAGTAAATGCGAAGAGGAAATAATAAATCATTTAATACTTCGAAAAGCGAATGTGAATAAGAATATTGTTTCTAGTGCCATCTATTGAAAGATCTCAGAGTTATTAATCGTGTATTTTAAAAATCAAACATCTGTAAGCTAACTTTTTTTGTTTTATTTATCTTGAAAAATCTATGACATAATAATCAATGGGGACATTCGCACCTCGATTTTGCCGTATGATTTGCACAACACAGTGTGTTCTGCGTTTATCTTTGTAATACAGTTGAAAGAGTTGGGAATTATAGGAATAAAGAATGAAGCAAAGAGAATAATACATTTAGGCTCTATTCCCTTTGTTCGAATTCAGTGGAATCATTCAGACTTTCACAACTTGAGGGTCAAATTCAAGTAGCAAATTTCATTTATTTATGTAGTTGTGTGTGTTTTTTGTTGTTGTATTCACATACACAGAAATAGACCGACAGGATACGTAGTCGACCCATAGACTGATTGCGTCAAATTTACGATTTAAGATCTCAAATAAAATTCCTAAGACTAGTTTTTTGAAATCTAATTATTTATAATAAATAATTAGGTCAACAGACAGACATAAATATAGAAAAAAGTTTCCCGAATTTTGGGCAGAAAAGATCTAATATGTGGAAATTAATCAATGTGTACATTTTTGACTTTCTTATGAAAACTAGAAAGGATTGTAATACTATTTACGAGCAAGTAAATAAGTTTTATAAAAAAAAAATTATGTTTTATAACTAATATTATTAACACATTTCATAACTTGTATCTAAAAACCAGTATTATTTATAAGTTTTAACTCCTGTATTATCTGTTTCATAACCTATATTAACTTTTTTTAGTGTAACTAGCTTCCTAGGGATTATTTCAAGGTATTCCAAAAGGATAAATTTCGAAACCGCCTTAAAAAATTTCATTCTTTCTACAAGACATGATTTTAATGGGACCAATTGCACAGCATCTTTTAAAACTTCATTGCCGAAGTTATTCTTTCTTTGCTGAGGCATTTATTCCATAAAAGTCAGGATTAAGGGATTTTTATTTCACTAAAATTTTTGGAGTTGTGTTAAACCATAGCAAATATTCGAGACAAAAGGGGAAAAAAATACAGTAACCTGAGGAGAAAAAGGCGAACAAGCAGTAGGAAAAGGGGAATCGCTAGGGGTTACTTTATTCCCTAAAAAAATCGATACTGTAACGAATCTGCTGACAAAACCGGAGCTGGGCAGTGCCAAGAGAAGGAACTGAATCATTTTTTAGTTGGTAGGGATTTTTTAGTCGTTTTTTTATCCTCTCTCTTCTCTCACTCTCTCTTTTTCGAACTTCCATTCAGAACTGCCTGCAAATTTTCTTTTTTCTTTTAAAGAAAATATTTTTTCGATTACTTGTTTTTGCAGGCTTTTGTAAAACTTCGAGTTCTCTGCTTAATGCAGCGTTCTATTCTAGATTTTTATCTAAAGTTTTCGTTTCGATGTATGCGATTGCTTGAGTCCGGAGATCTATTTTGTCAGATATAAATGCCTACTCGTCAGGCCTAGTTAACTTTTTCAATTTCTTTCGACATTATTATTGAAATTGATTTTTCCCCCTGCATTTATGATGTTATATTTTCTTTTTGACAAATGGAAATTGGGAAATAAGATATTTTTGGGTAGTTACTTGTACTAAGTTTATTCTTATTCCTTCTACTCTCTACCCCTGATTGTAAAAAGAAGTAATTTTGCTTCTGATTCTTGAAAAAATATTTTTGAAATCTTATTTAAAAAGTAAATAAATCACACTGAAAATGGTAATCCGAAATATATTTGTTCAGTCAAGCATATGGCATCTTTCTTCTATAAAAAAACAACCCTAGGAATTATTTTATAATATTATAAGTCAATATTTTTTCAGTATTTGCCGGCATATTTATGGCTAAAATTATTTATATAATTTTAGAATGTACGTATCTGAGAAAACGTTAGAACTGAGTATATTGATTCATTTCTTCGTTTCAGTTTTATTTTCATACATTTCGAATCCTTGCTTTTATGCTTTCAATATTAACTAAGGTGTTTTACCTAGATTTGAGTAAGCTATACTTTTGAATACGTTGTTTAATTTTGAAAAATTCTTTATGGAAAAGCAAATTTGAATAACTTGACATTTTTCCTTCCTATATCAATCGGTATTGTTATATGTAAAATATCAGAATGACATTTAATTTTAATAAAGAACGTAATAAATTATTTTTATTTGCTTCTTGCAAACTATAATTATTTTAGTTTTTATTTTCTCAGCTTGCTAACTCTCTCTAATAAACTGTGTGTGCCTCTTAAAAATAGAGTGTCAGCGATTTCTTATCGGTCACGTACCAGATTTCGAGTAATCAATCCCCTTTTCATAACCCCTTTCGCTTATCATATTCCCATACTGTTCTTGGGATGGAGCTGTCTAAAATCTTTTTTAAAACATTAAATTAATCATGTATCCCTTCACAGATTTCAGAACTATTTCAAGATTACAATAAAAATCTTTTTTATGCTTTTAAAGAGAATGAATTCTATATGAAGGAGAATGTATTGGTGCAATGTATGTCAAGTTCTTGCCAGGTTTATCAGCTTATTTGCATCTATCAAATCAAGTAATTTTATGATATTCTTGGTGGCAATTTCGTTATATTTAAGCAACGTAATAAGTTTCATGAAGCGATAGACAGCATTTCATATTTTTTTCAGTTTTGTTATACATCTCTATTCTTACAGTAATACAGAGAAAATGTTGAAAAATTGGGGATAATTCACTCAGGTGTGCACTCGAAACATTTAAGTCATGTATCCAAAGTTTCAATACAGTAATAATAATTTGTTTCTTGGTATCCTACAATCAATATTTCGCAAACTATTCAATTATGAAATTGCCGAACTAATTTGTATTCACCATATATTTATGTTTCCTTAAAAATGAAAAGAAAATGAGATAAAATGTTTTTAAAATCATTATTAAATTTTTTCTGTCCCTGTAGATATCCCTAAAATCCATTATACCAATAAGTCTAAAATTACATTTTAATCTATCGATTAATAAACGTAAATATGAATGAAATGTAATTTTACTATTCTTACTAAATATAACGCCAGTTTTAGAGTGTGTAATTTTGCGATACCATTTGGCAGTGTGTTTAATATTTGATTCAACTCGTTCAGATACTTTGCACGGAATTTTTCGATACTTAAGGATGCGTCCGCTGAAAAGTAGTTTACGAAGTGAGCTGAAAAAGGTTATGGAGATCATTTTCGAAATGTTGTTTAGTTCCGCATTCATTTAAATGTCATCAACACTCCCAAATTGGTTGGCTCCATTTCAACCTGAATTACAGAAAAAAAAAGAAAAAAAAAGAAGGAAAGAAAAAAAAAAGACAGTTACGGAGACGTGTTATGGTAGTAAAAGAGGGTCCTTGAGCTATTGCGTCTGTGAAAAGCTAGATATGTCCTTATTTTCTTGTTTTTAAGTGAGGTAATGATTAGTTTTACCTAATAATTATTGATAGTTCATGGATTTAATTATATTCATTATAGTAATAAGCAGTTATTTATCAGCAGGTGGAACATTTTTTTGCCTATTAATGTGAATAGCAGGTTATTTTGAATACTTGTTTCGCATTTAAAAATAATTCTTGAAGCGATATAAACAGTTCTTGCATAAATATTATGTAAATATAAAATGAAAGTATGACACTCTGGAAAGAAGTTTTATATAAAACAAAACAATCTTGTAATAAAGTAAAGACCTTTTGTATCGTAATACTCTTACATATCTAAACACTTATATCAATGCTACCTTTAAATATTTTTGCAGCTATAATAACATTCTTGCTTTACTTAATAAAACTTAATGTTGTTGATAAAAGAGTTACATCAATAATCGATTGATATTTTCCTTTAAGCGGGTAGGTTTTTAAATTTTTAAATTGATGTACATTTGCCGGATTCGTAAAAGTAAGCATATAGATAAGTAGGAAATGAGATAAGTAGGTTTGCAGCTCTCAAATACCGAACTCCATTTGAAGAAATATTCGGAAGATCTCAAAATTAATATCAATAACAGTATATGAATAAGCATATTACCCTTATTTAAAGAATGTTAATACTAGAACTGAATGTTGTACACCAAGATTAATTTTGCCTAACTGGCGTTTTTTCATATGATTTGTAGGAAAAATTACTTCCTTTTCTGTTGTTACATCTTTTTTATATGTCATTGCCGAAGTTTCTTTCGGAAAAAAAATTTCATATTTGTCTCCAATTTTTATATCAGCGAGCAGCAATGTCATTATTTTCTTTACTAAGAATTTTCATTAAATGAAATACAAAAATGTGATACTTATTCATAACTAACAATTCAAAAACTGAATATTAACTGTATTGGTTTGAATACTACGCAAACATAAAGATGATTTACGTGATTCTGGGTTCAACAGACGATAGCTGGAACTTCCGTTCTTCAGAGTTCTACAAGACTTGTTTGCTGCATTTACCTCAAATTGTTTACGCCCTTCTGTGGGAGGCAAACAAAACAATAATATTCGATGCGTTTGGGTGTAATCGGAGCAAAGACAACCATTCCCATCCCTGGAGTCTCTCTTCAAACTAGGCAAAATGTTGCTCTCCCTTGCGAACATTTCTCCTCTCCCTTGAGACCTCTGGCAGGAATAAAGACTTTTCTTTTTCCAACCGAAAATTCCTTCCCATTTAAAGAATGGTTTTCCTTACTGATAGAGGCACAGAAGAAGCAGGTACAGGCATCTGTTTTCCCTTAGACAATGGCTCCAGTTTCCGAAACTATATTGAGCGCAGCTAGAAATGGCCCATAATCTGTTTGGGTTTATTAGTTCATCGTCCTGGTTGCTGTTCTCTTACAAACAAAAGAAACTTTATTAAAGTTTCTTCCTTTAACTTTATTTCGAGAGAAGCTGTTTCTGAAATTTTAATATATGGAAGTCTCAAGATTCCATTTGACCAAATTCTGTACCTACATTCTCATGAATTTTAGATCGTATCTATTGCATTGCAGTTTGTATAAAATGACTTATGTATTTGACTTGGCATATACAAGTAAGCTAACTTGTGGAGTTTATAGGAGAAAGTTTTTCTTATGGATTTTGAGGTTTTCTTGAAGTGGCCTTAAAGTATATTCAAGTTGGGAACGAAAAACCTTTTCAGTTAAATTGAATCTTCTGTTTATTTTTGGAGATAACGTTTTTACGAATGTTAGAAATAAATATCTCTTATATATTGAAAATAAACTAAAGAATGTTTATGAATAGAATATTCAAAAATTCTTTTTATATTGTGGACTAGGATTATTTGATACACATGGATTTTTTTAAATGACTATTAGTAGTCCTTGTATTTCCGGGATATTTTATTTGCTGAAACGACAGCAATGGGCATGGTTTTCAACTTATTAGCTAACAATAGAAAAAGGGGGTAGTTTGGCTAAAGAAAGAGGATGTTGAAAACAGTTATAAATTTTCCTATCCAGACTTATTTTGCGAAAAAAATTACAGAAAATAGTTTTCTATAATTATCCATATTATCATATTTCTGCTTTTTTAATGACAAGAAAGGACATGTCTGAGTGTCAAAAATCGGAGCTGATCCTAGTATAGGTCATTTGCAAAGAGGCATGTCATCTGGTAAACATGGTCTTCCTAAATTCCTTGTATCGGCCATTATAATTATGAGCATAAAGAGAAAGCATAAATGTAATGGTTTTTTCAGTGATTACGAATGAGTTACTAATAAAATAAATCTGGATAATAAATTTTCTAGAATTTTTTTGAGCTTCTTTCTCTTATTTCTTCCGCCAATAAACTCCAACCAACTCTCCTTAACTCTTTGACCAAAGTAACTTGCAATCCTCTTTATTCTTAGCTAATGAGTTTAAATGCACCCTTAATCGGTGGGTTCACTAGTTATTGCTGTTCAGAAATATAAGCGTCACTAATTATCCTTTTGGGATAGATTATGTGGCTCCCTTATTTTTTGATTTCCCAATTATTGAATAGAAGTTATATTTTAAAGATAAATATTAAATCTCTAGCGAATTCTTGAAGCTGAATAAAATAACAGGGGTGGGTAGTAGTATTTAGTAGTAACCTGAAACCATATATTCTATCTGAATTATATTTAAAAAATATACAAAAGACTTCAATCTTTTACAAAAGAAGATGATTCTGTGATAGTCAAGACTTCATTAAGTTCTCGAAGATTTGCGAATTTGATATTTCAAAAGTTGAATCCTTTTTCTTATGTGTAAAATAATCTGAAGAATTTCATACTAATAGTTATTTTTCGAAACTTGTTTAGTTTCTGGTAAACTAGTTGCTGTAAATATGAAACTAAAAAAGGTTTTGAAACCGAAGATTTCCGTTTAATTAATAATTCCTTCAAAGATCTGAAATTAGGTTGGCTTAGTTTTTATTATATCTTATGGTCCGTCGAATGTTTTCATGCTGTTTTATTGTTAGGAAATTATTAAGAGATTAATGCATGTTTGAATAAAATTCTTATAACGTGGCCATGATTCAAATATATGAGTTCTGATCGTAAACTCACTCCTTTGTGCTCTGCATAAGGCATCAATAATAAGGCTAAATAATCAATATAAGGCTCTGTATACGGTAAATTAAGTAAAAATTAACTAAAAATTGATTTTTAATATAATGTTCCATTAGAGTATTAAAAAAATCACCCAATTATATAATTTTTATTTTGAACAAGTTTCACCAAATATGATTTTTTTACTGATTAAATATTAAAATTCGGATGCCACAGAACTAACTAGCTGTCAAGAAATTTAGAAATTTAAAAATCGTAGAAATATATAATTTAAAATAATGCAGGAATAGTAAAAGAAATCCCTTCTCTGCAAAGAAATATAATCAAGAGTTTTATATTGCTAGAAGGAATAAATAATTTCTTTTCAAATTCAGACTATTCAGCCTATGCGTTATTTGTATTGTTTTCATATTACCGAGCATTTTTTACTTTAAAGAATATTCAGCAAAAAGTCTGTTTTAGATGAAAACTACCTTCAAAATCTTTCCAATT
Source organism: Argiope aurantia (assembly GCA_026543865.1). Lineage (NCBI taxonomy): Eukaryota > Metazoa > Arthropoda > Arachnida > Araneae > Araneidae > Argiope > Argiope aurantia. The sequence continues at coordinate 534,615 of JAPMOR010118671.1, read as the reverse complement.
TAAAATTCTGAAACTTACTTAAAGAGACATGAAAATATCTGAAATGCTTTTGGTAAGCATTTTATTCTGTCGTTTTTCATCTGGCCTACGACATAATGTAAAATTTATTTTCTGAATGTACCGTATCGTCTTTATTTTTTTAAGTAAAAGTTATTAGAAATGGGCTTGTTTAAACAAATTCTTCTTACAAAATATTTATTGAAATAATTTTTGAGATATCGGACTGAAAATTATTTGTAGCTTTTTGTGTATTGGAAAAATCCAGTGGAACTATAACATAAAGGTTAATAGCGTTATTGAAGAAAACTAAGATGAAGGAGTCAAAAGAATCTAATTTATCTGACAGATTTGAAACCTGTTGATATTCAATATTTTTCGTTGGTTGGTTTAACACACAAAATTCCCGTTGAACTTCAACTAGACAATTTATCTTCTCAAAAATATTTCTATTTTGTCTCATAAGGTCGCAGAATTCTTTTATTTCTTTTGAGAATAATAGAAAGTAAATTAATGTCAGAACCGTGAGTTTTTCCTTCTCCTATTGAATCTTCTGGTTAACCTTCTGCTGAAGAATAAAACGAGAAATGCCACAAAAAGAAATCAGTGCTCAAGGCAGGCTTTAATATAAATTCTATTATGCAAAACAACACAGTTTTTCACTTTCACAGAAAATATAGTTGGTAAACGATAAATTTCTTCCGAAAAATTCTAACATGTTTCATGGATCCATGGTCGGATAACTTTGAGGAATCCATGCTATACTTTAGGCGATTGAAGGATGGCTATCGTCTTTTTCAAGAGATTTTTTTTCTCTCTTTTTCTTAGGAGTTTGTGAGCTGGTCGATTTTAGTTTTCTTTCAAAGAAATCACTTGTCTTTTAGTTTTCTTTCCTGTTATAGTTTCCTTCTTTACTCCTAAACTTAGATAAATCGTTTCAGCAAAAAAATAAAATAAAATAAAAATTCATAGCTTTATGACATTTTTTCCCCTTTCATAAAGAACTCAGTGGCTTTCTTTTTACGTATGTGCGCTTCACACAAGGCCACATTCGTAGAAAGATTTCGTTTTACAGATGAAATACTTTCAAAAGGAATATTAAAAAAAAGTACTTCGAATAGAAGGTTGAAAGAAGCTAAATGAAGTTAAAGAATGAATACCAATTTTTTGAATAGTTTTTAATCTAACTATCTTTAAAATTCCGAAAAAAACCCACAAAAAAAAAAAAAAAGAGAGAGATTTTTTTTCAATTCGATGTCGAAATAATTTATTACGCAAATGTTCTACTGTCTTTTGATTTTTGAACTGAAATGAATTGAAATGAAGAATGTTCGCATTCATTATATACGAGAATTAAGGTCAGTGGAAAAGGCAAAGAAATTAGGTTGTTTGATTGGATATCAAATGATGAGGTGAAATATGAGGATTGCTTAATATAATTAAAGTTCGATTGCTTAATATAATTAAAGTCCGATTGCTTATAAGAATTAAGGTCCGTGGAACAGGCAAAGAAATAAGTTTATGTTTGATTGAATATCAAAATATGAGGCGAAATGTGAGGATTGCTTTATATAGTTTCGGGAAACTAACGTTTCGCTTTTTATTGACTCTGCGTTTTCAATGTCAACGCACATACCATAATCGACATTTTAGTTACTACCACTTCTTTATACTTAAAAAAAAACACCATTTGTTGTAGAAATTTCAACCGAAATTCATATGCCTTTAGAGCCAAATGAAACTAGGCGAATTGTAAATATGAAGCAGCAATCATTGCCAAGTCGGTATCATCAGTTGAATATAGGAATTTTCACCTTAAATATATATATAAAAAAAATGAGATTCATAAAAAGGGCTGACTGAATATCAAAAGAAGACGACAAACTTGAGGATTCTTTAATAAGTTAATTGTCTTGCCACCCTCGAGGAGCCCAATGCTTCATTTTTTGCTGATTTAGTATTTAAAACGATAAAGCTGACATGATGATCGATAAATTGCTACTTTATATTTTAAGGAAACGTTTTCATTGAAGATTTAAGCCTAAAATTCAAATATTGGAGGAAGCCAAATGAAATTTAGTTGTTTTAAATAACACCACAGTGGAGAAGCAGTTAACATTTAGATATATTGTATCAAAATTTTAGTGCATACAATTTTAAGACATAATTATTGTTTGCGTTTGTATGATATGATAACTATAGATTTGCTGTGGTGTATAAATAAAAATGAGACAAATAAAAATGATGCACTAAACGAAGAGAAATTCTGTCTAGGTAAATATAATTTTGTTCATTAATCTTTTCTGAAAGTGAATAATTAATCAGTTTAAGATAGTACATTAAATATTGACTAGGCAGTCAAAGTCTGCTTCAAAAGTAACACTTGGTCATTTTAAATGTACGACTTCCAATTATAACAAAAATTTCAATATCTTTCCTTTTCTTGACGATTAAATCAAAA
>JAPMOR010118671.1:431403-531757 GCA_026543865.1 Argiope aurantia | reverse complement strand
TTTTTTTATATAAATGCAAGTCAAAAATATTGTATTTTTACTGGCCGTTATTAAGTATGGGGCGAGGTGCACCATTAGCGTTTTTGAGTAATATTGTGGAGCAAAATAAGTAATTTGCGGTACAAATTCTTTGACATTATCAATCAATTTAAATATTATGAATATAATTATCGGATTATAAAACAGCTTATTTAAAAATAATTATCCGTTATTAAAATAATGTAATCGATTTAAAATATCTTTTCAACAGAAAATTAAAAAAAACAAACACTTTCTCTCAACTTCAATATTAAGTGGATTTTAAATTTGCTCCAACTGAATCACTTGATTCCCATGATTTCTGACAGAAAGGATCATTTAATTCTCTGTTATCATCCTAACCATCTTCCGTTCAATGACCAAGAAACAAACACTCTTCTTTTACAGTCTTTCGTTATTAGTTTCTGGAAAACTTGTTTTAGGAGGTCCTTATCTTTCTCCGGGATTTTCTCTCTAATGTGCCATCTTAGGTACTCTTCGAACAATGGAAGGCGAGTGTTGTGATGAAGGTAATGCGTTCTCTATCGGAAAGAGGATTAACTGGCAGAGGTCGACTTCGTCAATTTACTACGGTATTCGGAAGGAAAAATCATTGGATCCTAAGCACCAATCTAATCCCTTCACCCACAACCCATAGATCACTGGCCTACTGACGCTCATTACTTCGCGAGAGTTGATAGCTAGTTGATAGCTGTGTCGTCGCTGAACAATAACGATTTGTTATAGGAGAGATGAGAATTTTGTTCTTTCAAAAATTCTCTTTCACTTTAGCCACTAGGGCATAATCACTTCCAAGAAATTTGTTTTCTTTCACATCCCTTGCTTGGAGAGAAATACATATTTTAGGAGCAAGCGTTTCGCACTTTACAATAAATTCTGCTGGATTTTGTATTTCTTTAATGCAAAAGTTTAAAAGAATTTTCTTTCAAAAAGGTGGATTGGAATGATAGTTTTATTCTTTACATCATTTTTGAACAAAATTGATGAACTAATGAGTGCACTAAATTAGAGAAAAGCAAGGGAGTCAGAATTTGCTGGAAGATGTTGCAGAAGCGAAAAATAAACTTTATATTTATGCTGTAATGAAGTACATATAGTCCCCTTGTGTTTGTGAGATCGCTTAAAAAAGCACTCTCCTTAAGTAAATATAAACTGCTTTTAGAAACGTATTTAATGTCTATTTTTCAACTGATATTATCATTAAAACTTTCGGAGATAATATTTCCTGCTAATTTGGGGAAAAAAAATCTTCTGCTTCTTAAATTTATTAACTAATTTCTATAGAAAAGTTTCATATAAATTAAAATTATTCATTTTATGAACAGGGGTGTGTATCCATTGTTATTACAAATTACATCGTTTTTATGTAACAACAATTTACATCGGTTATTGTTACTACAAATTATCGATTTTTCAAATTATGTCGGTTGTTATCTCGGCCCTTATTTTTTTTTTTTTTTTTTTGCTGGGGTTTTACACCAAGTCTATATATATATATATATATAATATATTTCTTATTAAAAACTTTTCTAAGAATTTCTAAATCTTCTTAATAAGTTCAGGACATTTCCTATTCTTTCCCTCAACCCGAATTGTTAGAGTTACTAGGACATTTTATGAAGTTTGTTAAAAACCTAAATTCATGCAAATTGCTCAAAAAATTTTAAATTACCATAACATTTTTCAATACTTTTGAAAGCTTAAGTAAATCTTTTTATACATTTTTTGAAGACTCAATCCTTATTACATGCTTTTTTTTAAGTAACAATTGAGCAAAATAAAAATAAATAACTTGGAGGAAGTTCTGAATGCCAACTTTGTTTTCAACTGTGTTGAATAAGATTTGTTTCGTCAGGTCACATTCCTAAGATATACTTGGAGAAAAAAAATATCTGGAGTTATGAATAATTTTGTCTATTTACCATTCACAGGTACTGTGTAGATTACAGACTGCCGTGACCTTAATGGCTTCTTTGTTCTTAAGTGAAATAAAATTTCAAAAAATAACAATAAGAACGTATGTTTTCTTTTTTGTCTACCCAACGGGGGCGTGTAATTCTCCACCCAGACCGCTAACTACTGGCATCAAAGACACGAAACACTAAAGAAATTTTATTTCTCCTCCGAATGGCGTAACTTTTAAAATTTTTGGTTTATACCGCGTCTTTGGTGCTGAATTTTAAAAATCCATAGGGTGTAATATTTTCGAATCGGTATAAACCACACACCATTTCTCCTGAATGTCACTTGCTTGGTCAATAGTAAAAACAAGTATCAGGAAAACAGGAGTTTTTTTTTTTTTTTACTAAAAAGTATTTGACTCTCTGCGCACTATTTCTATCGGTTTTACTTGGGAATGTTAGGTAAACAATACCCAACTCGGAAGGAAAATAAAAACAGTGCGCATTTTAAAATGAACCGTCTTCTCTCTTGCCAAAGGCTTACTAGAAGAGAAGGGTAAAGAGATAAAATGCTATTTATGCACGCACTGGGAACTCACTTTTTTAAAGGAAAGCATTCTTTTTCTGGGAAAAGGTTAGCAAATTCACGCACCTGCTGCATTTGTAGGAATAGGCCATGTTTCATGGAGGAGCCAGCACACAGACACACAGAAAAGCTTCTCCCGCTGTTTATGCGGTGGTGGCGTTCCAGTTTATACTACCAATTTGCATGAGTCAAATGCTTGTCAAGGTGCCCCCCCCCCCATTTCGATCAGGGATTCCCCTACTCCTGATTTGCATTAAAAGCGGCAATCTGGAGACGGATCCATGATCCAGGTGAAGGAATAATTGGGCTTTTCTCCAAAGGGAACGTCTTGGGAGCCTTTCTCCAGATGCTGTCCCAATGACCGACGCTTCAGTTGGGAGAAACTAAAGTACGCGATCCGTCATGAGAGATCGATGTCGAAGGCTCGGAATTCTGTTAGGCATTGTTTATATTGTCCAAAGGGGAAAGGTGTCACGCTAGGTTCGCTGCTGCGTTAAATAACCGTCTTTGGCGTTAAAATCCTAACTTTTTTCTTCTCTTTGAAAGGAATTCTTTTGTACAACATTTCTAACGTTTATTTTTTCTCCTTTCAAATGAAATATTGACGCACAGACACACACATATATATTTTACAATATGTTTAACGAACATTAGGCAGCGTTTTTGGGGAAACGCGTCATATTTTCAACGTCATAACAGCATTTCAAATATTATCAAGTAGAGGATTGATAGATTCATCGGAGCTATTTAACCCATTGGCTGTCACGATCCCTATTTGAGGATTTTGAAATTTTACATACACCGCTCGGCATCAAATAGATAAGCCTGGCAGTTTAGTTTCATTCTATAATGTGTCCCTGAATTCAGGAGCCAAACTTTAAGGTTTGGTAAAATACATATAAAAAAGAAAAAGTTATTGCTGAAACTGTTCGTGAAATGTCAGGCATTTTTAAGAGTACGCCTGTCACTTGCTAGACGCTATCAGTCCTGTATCGATGTTGGTGGTGGCACATTTGTGCATTTACTGTAATGTTATGTAAGTAAAGAGTTTTCTTTTCATTGCCCCGGCATTTTTGGCCATGGTGGCCTGTTGGTAAGGTCTTGGCTTTGGAACCAGACGATTTCAGGTTTGAGATCCAATTCCACCGAAGAAATCGTCGTGTAAGCGGGTCTGGTGCACTTTAGAGCAGCCGGGGTCAAACTTTCTCCCGCTGGTGTGGTGCGGAAGTTAGGGGAGGGGATGCCATCTCAGGTATCGTCCTCGTCATCTGACCGTGGTTCAAAATTATGAGGTCCGTCCTAAAATAGTCCTAGTGTTGCTTTGAAAAAAGCGGGACGTTAATATAACTGAACTGAATTGAATCCCGGCATTTTTGTTTTTTTCTGCCAAAAATGTTCATATCCGACCCCATATTTCTGAAAAAAAAAAAAAAAAAAGGTTTCTTTATATGTATTTTACATACCTTATATTCTGTGCTTCGTTTCTTTACAACAAGCGAATTGATTTGAAATTTGTTTGCAAGTGGAATGAAACCGAATTATCATATTTGAAGCATTAGATTTTTGGTTTGGTTTTTATGTTATAATGAAATACCGTACATAAATATGTAATTTAGAGGTTTTTATTAACGATCTGTTACTTACTCATTCTTTCGTTTTTTACTGGAATGATTTTATTGATCATTTTATGATGATACCCTTTGTCAAAATATCTTTAAACAAAACATCATTTCAATAATTATACCTTTAAAAACTTTTTGTGCATATATATCCAGCCAAAAATTTAAAAAAAAAAAGGCAGTTTATGAGTTAAATAAAATGAAATTAAATATTTGTTTTTTGTTGTTCATGATTAATTTTGCCATCCATTTTTCATTACATTGCAAAAACAGCCTATTGCTAACATTCTTTTATCGTTATAGCATTTTCTGTTTTGAATGGTTTATGTGATTTTAAACTTATTCCGCAAGAAAAGTAGGGATCAAATATAGATCCTAGTCTCATCTTTTTAACTCAAAATTCGAGATTTTATGCTCTGATTTGAATTCACCCGAAGGACAACTTATACTTGAATTTCTCTCGATATCACAATGTTTTCCTTTCAAATGTTCCCTATTTATTTTTTTCCCCAGCTTGCATACATGACTCTTTTAAAACATAAAAGTTATGACTCAAATATATTCTTCTTTTACACAAGACTAGGTTATTCTTGTTAGATTATTTTATTGATATCTATCTTCATTCAAATTTGTAATATAGATACACTGCATATATTATTCTTGAGTTTTAGTATTGCATTTTTGAATTTGAATAATGTAATCATTGGTAAGATTACTTACAAACTTAATGTATCTCCTTATTAGATGACTCATTTTTTGGAGAATTTTTTTCCCTATTCATTTATATAAGAATATAAATGATAATTGAGATACTTATGAGTGTCTAAACGAATTTTATCTTTTTAATGAATTTTTTTTACATATTTTAAATTTTAAAAAAAATAAGTTGTCGGCTTCAGAACTGGAGGGTTTCAAGTTTGAAACCCACTTCCACCGAAGAACTGTCGTGTAAACGGGTCTGGTGCACGCTAAATCCGTCGTAGCCAAATTTCCTCCCGATGGTGTGGTATGGAAGTTTGGAAGGGGGTGCCAGCTCAGGTGTCGTCCTTGTCATCTGACCGTGGCTCAAAATTACGAGGTCTGTCCCAAAATACCCTAGTGTTGCTTTAAAACTGAACTAAACTCCAAGTTTTCTTTATATTAATGAGGAGGGGAGATTTTAGAGAATGGTGTGCTAAATTAAATAAAATTTTCATCATTTGATAGTGTGTTATAATTACAAATTCAGTCCGTACTTAGTTTTAAAACAAAATATATAGCTATATGAATCAAATTAAGAATTTTGCGGTTGCTGCTTACATTGAATCATGTTTCCCGCACTTGAAACTTGGGAACTATATTTCTCAACTGCAATTAATTTTTGATGTGAAAAATGGCTTTGCATAATATCAAGCTGCAAATTTTTCTTTTACTTTTATGGCAGTTGTATAAATATTGCGTTCTACTACGACTTCTTGTAGTAGCATCGACCTTTTGCGCTTGTGCCAAGTTTCAGTGCTTTTTTAAGAAAATATGTCTGTTAAGAGAAGGAAATGGTTGTTTAATCATTTAGCTCAGAGCTGCAATATTTTAAGCGTTTACAGCAAAGTGCAAAATCTTATTTGCTTTTTAATAAGCAAATGGAATAATGTTTATTTTCTTAATAATTTAAAATGCCAAATGATCTAGAAATCCCACAAGTATAGTTTATGCAGCTTTAACATTCGAACTACTATTAATTAAAATATGTTTACTCAAATTAATGTATTTCATTACATGGAAAGTAAGCAACCATTTTGTTTTGATTCAATTTTTTGCTTTTGTAGATTAACTAAAAAAGTGTGCTGAAAGCCTTTGCAATATTCTTAAGATTACTTTTAAGTATTCATTTTCATTAACTATTTGATTACGTAAAAGATATTACGCATGATCACTGAGTAAAGCATATCAAAGAAATTCATTTCAAGTTTTTAACTGAATTAAAACTTTACTAAATGTTAAATGGGTATGCATCAAGAATCATTATAAATTTCATTGTTTATCAGGTTATTAAAAGTTAATGTTTGTAAGCTTAATTTCAAAAGAAAATGCAATTTATGTTTTTTTTTTCCCTTATGAAAATCTTTCGTGGTTGGAAAAAAATAAGTTCGGCTAGTTAATGTTTTCATTGAAAAATAATTTTTTAAAATCAGTATCAGATATCGAAAAAAAAAGAACCGTCTTTAATTTAACTAAAATTCTTTTAATAATGTTCCTTAAAGAATTAAGAAGAGCTGGCTACGGCATATCGTTTCTTCATCAGAAGGAAAACTGCGAGAGTTGTAGAATCCAGGTTTCGGTATCGATAAAGTACAGATTTAAAATTGATTCTACCTGATATATGTCACATGTATGCCTGGTGTATTTAAATTTTATACTATGAACCGAACGTACTTGCATTATTTTGGCGTGTATTATTATTGAAGATAGGGATAGCGGCTCAGAGCTCATCCTTTTCATCCAACCAAGGTTCTGTCTTAAGAAAACTCCAAATCAAAACAACCGTAGTGCAGCTTTAAAACAGAATGTTATTATAATAGATCAAATAATTATTCCTTCAGGTATTGGCAGGAGAGCATTCGAATATTGCTTCTACCTCAAAATATTAAAATTAATATAAATCTTATAAAAAAGAGAAACAATCGGATTATAGCATCATTTAAAAGAATTAAAGATTTATTTTAAGTTATTAGAATACTTATTTCCTGTCTGCTTTAAGATTAATTATATAGTGGAATGACTGTTGCTTGGTAATGACGCATAGAATAATCACACAGTGTGAGGCGTATGATGTCGGATTAAGTATTACTTTAAAGAAAAATTTTTTCGGGTCATGGGGTTTTCGGAATGGATGAAACTCATCCTCTCATTTAGCTTAAAAACTACAAAAATAAAAGTAAATCAAAACATTCTGGGTTTTAAAATTTAGTTTTGATCATTGAATATGGAATTTCGCATAATTTAACTGTCTTAAGAAAATTGTTGGTATTTTCAATGTACTCAGGCAAATATTATGATCGGATACAACTGTGAAAGTATTTTTTAAAATTACTGATTCTTTTTTTATATGCATATTTTAGCCATATTATATGAAATTTTATCAGGGCAATTCATGTATAGTTTACATATGCAGTGCTTAAGTTGAAATCTATATTGACAGATATCATTATTTTATATTTCATACACCCATTTTTTAAAATTGAAATCAGGAGTTAACTATTTTAAAATTTAATTTTTTGTCTTCAAAGTGACTTTTATTGTATCAGTAGCTAAATGTCAGTTTATAATTGCTAATTGTATTATCATCTCTTATGGTTTGATTGTACCAGTAGAATATTGCTTTTAATTTTTCACAATAATGGTACTTAATTTATTTTGCGTAAAAATTAGTCTATGGCGAATGCATAAATTACGAGTTGTATTTTAGTGAATTCAATTAATTGAATACTGTCGGAATAATTTTTCCAACAATTTTAATTCAGTTATGCTGACAATAAACACTTAGTCCACTTCTCGAATCTCGTTATGTGAGGGAAAAACATCTCCTTTTAAAAAGCTAATTATATTTAGCTAATTATCTACCCTAAAACTCGAAATTTACACACATTCGGATTAAGTTTCACCAGCAACTAAGAAACTTATTTTCAGCAGTGTTTATTGCTTTTTTACTAACCCTCCTTATTTGTGTTTTTCATATTTTAACAGTCTTCTCGGAAAAAGAAAGTACCGTCTTTTTAATTGCTTTTCCTTTATACGTAGACTCGTAAAATAAAGTCTGAAACAAAATGGCTACTTCTTCAATAAGAAAAAAAAATCCAATTAAATTCTACATTGATACTATCAAGAGTTGTATAAAAAAATTTACTTTCCTGTTTACTGAACCATTTGAACAAAATCTTGAAAGAGCCTCTATATTTATTGGAACTAATTAGACGTGTTGCTTTGAAATGAAATGCTCAAATAAAGAGAAATTTATCGGACGATCTTTTATAAAAGAGAGAGAGAGAGAGAAGTTGCCAGATATCAATTTTAAACTATGAATTGAACAGAAAAACTCTTTTGACTCCTTTTTTCATTTTATTTTAAATTTTGTATTTGCTTTGAAGATAAATCTTTTTAAACAGAACTGAATTATCGTTACTAAAGCAGATAAAATAGTAATCAGCAAATGTTATTTCTACCTCATTCAGGTTATTTTTCGTCGTGGCAGCTATTATGCCGTAGAAATTCATCTACATGAAGATTTAATTTTGTATAAGCATACATAATACAGAACAAAAAATATCAAAGTTGATTCTGTTGAATTTATACATTCATCTTGATAAAGAGCGAAGTTTATTTTTTTCTTCTTAAAATTAAATTTTTGTTTCAGTTTACGACATTCTATGATGGTATAATTTGACTCTCTAACAAAGTAAAGCAACCAAATATTGTACTGTGCAAAGTAAGAACACACTTAAATATTACTTTTTTTCTAAAAGCTTTATAATGGAAATTAAAAGTTATATTTTCCATTTTCTATTTTTTATTTTCATCCTTTTAAAGCTTTAATAAAAGAATTAATGTAAAATATGAAAAGATCTACATTTTATATAATGGGTCTGGCCAGAATTCAAAAATTTCACATGATCAGTGTGATAGGGATAGCAAGTAGCTGTGCAACTTCTGCAGTTAAAGCTTTTTTAAAATAAAAAGCCACTAAAGAATCAGACATTCTCTAGCTTTTTTATCTATTTTGTGGCACAAAAGACAGATTAAGAGAAATTTCGTATTTTAACTTTTATTCAAACTTTGCTTGCATTAAAATCAAATTTTTGTCGATTATTTACACTTGTCGCACAAATACGAAAGACGAGAAATCCATTTGAACCCAATTTGTTACATATTATAGTTTTATAATTTGTTATGATTGTTGTAGATTATTCTGTATTACTTTTTCAATTACATAATTTTCTGAACGAGAGATTCCAGAAATTCTTTACCTTCAGCGATTAATTTTGTGAGAAATATTTCAGAAGAAATGACTATCAGTTCTGAAATATTTTCCAATTACGATCAGCTAAGCACAAGTCATATATTCTAAGATAGCATTATCTAGAAGAAAATATTTCTTGACGATAAATCCCGAATGCTTATAAATCTAATTTATATCAATTCGCTTACATAAGAATAACTTATAGGAAATGTAATATCTCATATCAGTTATGACAAAGAAAAGATATCCGAGCAAGAATTGTAACATCAAGTACTCGCATCTCAATTATTAGGAATTCTGTTCCAATGAATTTCATAAGAATAAATTCTTCGAATATCTTTTGATGTTCTGTTGTCGGATTCCCACGATTAAGATGAATTCTAATGCTTGATATCAGATCTCATTGTACTTGTAGTCTGATAGTTGATTACATGAAAAAAATCTACCCTTTCTGTAGTACTTACAATCGATATCGTAGTAATTATCTCCGAAGAGATATTAAAAGGACGGCATTACATATCTCCAAGAACACTCATTAATTTCTCTCTGAACATCCCGCTGACTCGGAAGGAAGGGAGGGGGATGAAATGACGTTGAATGATCAGGAAGAAGTAGGGGAAAATTAAATGCTGCATTCAACATAAACATGGATGCATTGGAAAACTAAAAAAAACTTATGAAAGGCATAGAAAAACGTATCCCGCATCTTTTGCATAATTGCGTTTTCATTACACCCCTGTCAAGGAATTCTAATTATTTCATTATCTTATTTCATCGGGTCAAAATAATTTGATTTGATTCAAATTAGCTTTGACGCAATGAAAAACTCATCCGCGTTCAAATTTACCGTCAGTGTATTCGTCGTTAAGCGTCGGAAAAACGATAACCCACTTGGACAAATGAACCGCATTAAGTAGAATGCCTCATCATTTTTTTTAATTTCCTTTCACACGTTTGTTGTTCTAAAAAGACCCGGTTTTTGAAGCCCCGCCAAGCTCGAAGAGGAAATATTTTCAATTTAATTGCACAGTCGTATTTATTTAATATCTCTGCGAAAATAAAATTCCATTGGAAGTTGGCAGCATTTATAATTTGCTTATTCCTATAATAAGCTATCGTATACCTACGTCTATAATATATTACGAAAGAAAAAAAAATTCAGAAATGAAATGAATCATCGCAATAATGCTTATTGCATTCCAAAGTTTCTGGTAAAGGTATGATATGAAATACCAGAAAAAGACTACGTAAATATTCAAAGCCATGATTGAAAAATGAAAAAAGCATATTAGAATTAGAATATTAATTTCATTTTTATTTATTGCATTTTTTAGACAATCCTTTATATTTTATTAACAATTTCAGAAATATAATACTCATATATTATTTAAAAATTAATTAAACTTAAAAAATTACAAAAATATCTACCAAAAAATGTTTAAGTATAGACATGATAAAAGGATATTCGCATATTAAACTTTTACTGTATAAAACCGCCAGCAAATTTTTATTGCTATATATAAACAATATTATACTACCGTTGCTTGCCAAAATGTATGAAATAACTGCACTCGCGGTGAGAAGGCGCTTTTGCGGCTTATTCCGAGAATTTCAAACAGACTAATTTCCTCTCACGGGTTGGAAATTAGTCTGTTGTCTTCAAGTCACAGTTTCCGTGTACTGGTGTTTTACTATTACGGTATCTAATTAAACCAGTATAGCTCTGCAAATAAACAACAAATTCGGTCCTTTAAAAAATGTATGTTTTTCGTTACGAATATTAAATCTAATTAACCCTCCAGCTGTTTATCCGCGATTTCCTCCGGTTGGCAATCAGTCCATTTTTTTATTGCATCCCGCGTGTTTCGCAGTTTAAAGTGTTTATTTTTACGATAACAGATTTTTATTATATCATATTATTATCGTATATCTTATATTATCAGCTCACTTTGTTTGAAAAATATTTGAACTTGTTTGCAAACATCGCATCTAAATAGTGATTTTTAAAAATTGAGAAGTTAGAGGACTAAATTGCTTAATCCTAAAGTATGAATTTTCTCGCTTCCTCGAATCCAGTATCTGTTCTTTAATTTCTTAGTTCCCGCGGAAACAATAACCTAAATAATTCATTTGCTTCAAGTATCCCAGCTGCATTTTCAGCAGATAATCATTCTTGTATTCATTCATCATTGGAGTAGGTTGACTCTCTGCCTTAATGAGTAAGTAATGTTTGCTATTGCAGACATTTTGATTGTACTCATCCCTTTTATATGATATGATTAATTATCATTTGAAGCAAAATTAGTTAAATGAAACATTTTCATTTATTTTGAAATGCGAAAAGCTATGCTCTAATGGTTTCAATACAAGAAAACTACTTGTCTTTTCGCATTCGAAAGGATCTAGCTCAAAATTGTGTTGCAAAGGTATCCGATACCTTCTAAAATTCGTTTCATACTATTAAAAAGTGGATTACGGAAACTTTACGGAATAGATGCTACTTTACTTCGGGCAGAATAATCCATAATCTAAGAAAATAATCCATAATCGAATTAAGATAACACATTCCATTTAAGATATATTTTATTGTTTTAGTCCGTGTAAAAATGTGAACGATACATGGCACTTAAATGTTCCCTTTTTTATTTGTTAAATTAATGGGCACTTTGATGTAATTACGGATATAATTATCAAATGATTTGTAATTTGATGCACGAATCAATCAAATCATGTGTGCAAAGACTGACATCTCGTTTTTAAGTTGAGCGAGAGATCGTTGCTATCCAAACAATGTTCAGATTACAAAAGAAACTTCTTAGCTGATGCACCCTCTCCACACCTCCACGTCATTTCAGCGAGGGCAATATTAACCGAATTTCTTGAACCAATCTTCTGTACTCCGCTAATATTTGGGGGTATTGGATTCTTCATGTATGTTCCTGCCTCGAAGCTGAAACTAATAAATACATATTTTTATATGATAGGCAAACACAAAATATTAATTAAAATATTTCAATGATGAGTAGTGAAAATAATCTGTTTTGGGAGATGATACATTTAAATGTTTTATGTGATCGTTAAACCTTAACCGTCAAAGCCTTTCGATGTCCGTACGTCGATCAGAATCAAATTATAGTTTCTGAAACTTTATAAACTAAATCATTCAAAGATGATATAATGCAAATACAAATAATGTACAAATAAGTAATTGAATTAGTCGGACAGCATATTCCTGAAAAGGAAGTTTTCACCCAATTAAACAGCAGAAAAAAATTCACGAGGTTTATAATATAAAACACCAAATTGTGTATTAAAAATGTAATTATATTTCATGCTATTCTACGTTTTTCTCAAATAATTACGAATACTGAAGAAAATACAATATGCATTAATGTTAATGTCTCTGCAATCTAAATCTAAACCTAAATAAAAGGATCGTCTAAATTTTAATTTAATTGGCTTAGAGATGGCAACTAAGACTTAAACGAGAAATTAAAGTATTCTAATTAAAATAAATCTGTTTGATAAATACACACTGAAGACCACAATTATAGATTTTAAAACAGTATTCATTGACCGTGTCTTTTACAACAGTTCAATTAAATATTAAATCATTCTTATTTCACGCAACACTGCCAAATAATTTCATCTCTATTCATTATCTAGTGGGGAAAATGTTGATTGCTTTCATTAGCAAATTAATAAGTCTTTCAGAAACTTTATCCGCCAGTTATATGAAATGCTGCAAATAATAAGTGCTTAATAAAATATCTAGCGTTGAATGAATTAGCCTCGTTAAATGTGTTTGGGTGCTCCGAAATCCTAGGTAAGTTTGTTTTGAAATCTGAAACATATTTATGGGTGTCTCTATTGTCACTCTTTAAGAGTTATTTCTCATTAATGCACTAAACTCATCGATGAATTTTTCTAATATTTTAATTTGTAATTTCGAATTAGCAATGATAATTTAAATCCATTAAATGTATGTAATTCATCTTAGGTCCCTTTTATGCTTCCCCCAAAACATGTATTGTAATATTTCTTAAGGTTTTAGATATTAAGTAAACAAATAAATTGTCTGAAATGAAATTAAATAGCAAATATTACCCCAAAATGCTTACCCCCCCTTTTTAAATTTATAAAAACTAATCTTGTTTAATATTTTAAAATAAAAGTACCAAAATACGAATAAGATTGAAAGAAATGAATAAGTTATTATGGTAACATATTACTTTGTATCTCCTTATACTTCATTCATATTGGACAGAGTGCAAGAGATATAATAACATTATTATCTAATTCAGGGAAGAAAATTGAAAGATATGTAATATCTTGGGATAAAAATAGCTCTGATAAAGATGATATAGCTAACTCTGTTTTAAATTTAATCAGAAAATTATACTTAATACAGATATCTCTTAAAATAAACTGCCACTTCGAGTTTTTCTGTTACTTCAAGGAAAATTGGTTTAAAAAAAATTTGATTAAAATAAAAAAGTTTAGTACTTTTAATTAATCTTATTTTTCCAAAATGCGTTGATACTTTTACTTAAGGCATATTCACGCGTTTTAATTTTAACTGAATTTTACTTCAAACAGTTGACTTTCAATTTATCCTAAAATATTTACACGTAAAATAAATCCTTAAAAATTATTTTCGATCAATATTATCCTCATTGCCACTTTCCTTTCATCGGTCCATTTTCTCCTACTCCTGATGGTAACGTAATTCATTTTCAAAACAGATTTTCGAATTTCCTTTCCGCAGGATATCGATCAAAAAGAATTTTTATAAATGAATTCAGACAAATCCTTTCTTTGGATACCTTCTTACTACAATAAACTTAGAAAGGTTTTGCCTCAACGACTTCCAGAAACGGAACTTGAACCACTCACCTTATATGAAACAACATTAATGTAGTAGAAAATGGATTTCGGGAGCATGACTTTTCTTAAGTACTCGAGAGTTGGATTGAAGACAGTAGAAAGCTGGTCTGTAAGATGTACGTTCTATTCACTTTGCTGCAGCAAATTGTCTATGTTCTTCCACCCAAAAGCCCAAGACGCCACTAAATTGCATCCCTTATCTTTACGTCTCTTCGCTTCCTTTAGGTAAGTGAAGGCGCCAAATACCAATCTGGATCTCTCTTCCCGCCATCTTCTGCTGAAATTGGGTTTGCGTCTGTTCTAGAAATAACATTTTATTGTCTTCCGAAGACCTTCCTGCGTTTCCTCGATATTTGATATTCCTCTTATGAACGGCGGCGGGCGTCAATTTTTCTGAGCAACAAAACATATTTGTTTGGAATGGAGTATTGAACTTCTGGAAGTTTTACAATAGCTTCAATGGGACGCTATTTCGTTTATTAACTCTTACTTCCTTTTCTCCCATTCATTTTGAGTTGGCATGTCAAGAGATGGCAAATTATGGGACTGTTAGGTGCATTACATTTGTGTTTTATATGTATGTTTGAATTGATAAGTTTTCACTTAAGAATGGTGAAGCTCTGCGTTTAAAAGACAAATGAAATTTTATGGCTTCTCAATTTCTCAGACTCGACAACCTAGCATATATAGTTTAATTGATTTAGTGTGGACATTTGAATTTTTATCTTTCGAATTATGCATCCTAAACATGTTTGAGAGCTGAAACACTGACAATAGAAGGAAATCATAACATTGATTTTTTCCTTTGGAAATCTAAAATTTATTGCTACTGTCTTTTAATGAATAATATTTAAAATGGATGTTTGATAGTTAACATAAGATGGAAACGATTTCATATGGTTCTGCACTAATTTTTCCCCAGTTTTAAAGTTATTTTTCATTTATCTCTGTATATTTTAAATTTTGTGTGATTTACATTTAAGATTTTAGGTTCTATCTTCCAGTCGATGCTGTTAACCAACATTCTTCAGAATATGGTAAACCAGTGTACATTTTAGCAACAAAATAATTTCGGTGATCTATCTGGCAAATGGAAATATTCCTAGTTTTCCTTCCAAGAAAACACAAATAGTTAATTGGAGAAAAGTCAGGCTTCAACCTCAAGCGCTATCTACGTACTTCAAGGTCACATTGAATAATAAAAGATGGCGCATTTCTTTTTCATCTTGGACTTGGTTAGATGCGCTAGATTATATTAACCGTTTGATTACAAGGTTAATTTGCGCATCAAGGTTGAATATAAAGATTCTTTTTGAGACAAAATCAGGACTACTTGATCGAGCCATGTCAAACGGTTAAAGAGTAACACAACGTTAAATATTTCGGAATTCATGCATACATGCCCGTCCAAATTATACTGCTTAAAGTAAAAGCAAGCATTTATGCTAAAAATGCATAGAATTGTATCTTCTGCTGTTTGTATTAAAAGAATAAGTTTTTCTATTGAGTATTTATCCATATTAAAATGATTTTACTTATGATATATAAGCTATTGATTATTTAAATATAAAATATGATTTTTTTAATTTTTAAGATTTTTTTTTAAACTCTCCCGTTGAATATTAATACTTTTTTCAATATTCTCTTTCGTAAAAAAATGTAAACGTACCGTTCAAATTTGAAAGAATAGTTATAAGTAATAACCTAGTCAATCACATGTAATCTACTGAATTCATCGATATTAATTCATATCGTATTAAAAATCATCATATGTTGGTTAATCATTTCAAACCAATCTTTAGCCTGGAGTTAAAGCAAGTGGAGAGCGAATACTGTGTCTCACTGAAGCAGAAGAAGGAAATGTTATAAACTAGTCTTAATAAACATGCGTTCAAAATTTAACTAAGTCATAGTAAACCAAAACTAGACAGCTGTGACACATTTCATCTTTTCTGAACTAATTACCAAAGATTATACAAATCTTCCTCCCATGTCTAAGTCTGCTTGTCTTTCTTCTGGTTCAACTTGTCTTAAAGTTGCTTCGTTTGCAGTTTTAATCCTTCGCATGTTAAAGGAGGTAAGAAGCATTACGTGACAAAAAGGATTTTTCTTAAGAAAGGAGGAGAGATGGAACTACCGCAGCGATAAAAATCTCTTTTTACTCCAACTTTATAGAAGTTTTTTTTTTTTGGGGGGGGGGAGAGTGGTTATCTCGGGAAGACTTCTTGAGGATGATTTTTGAAGACAGCAGAGATGAGAAAAGTATTTTTCAGGCAATCAAGTCCTCATTTTTTTCCCTCTCGCTTCTTTTTTCTGTTTCACTGCCTTTTTTTTTTACAATCAAGACCTCATGCACTGAGTTCTTTGAATGCTGCTGGCCAGAATTGTGTAATTTACAGCGGCTAATTTTAATCGAGTTGTTGCCTCGAAATATGATGAATTCAGGTATTTTCAAAGTTAGATAAAAAAAAAACTATTTTCTTGTGAATTTCAATTTGAATGAATACAGCTATTTCCTGATAGTAGAGTGCAGACTTCACATATAGAGAATAACCTATTTGATTGCCAGATATTAAAGTGCAAGTAAATACGATGGACATCCTATTAGCTTCCATATTTGCTCAGATTTCAACGTTTTCAAGTGTTCAAAACAGTAAGATATTCGATCCAGGGTTTTTTTTCATTATCATATAGCAATCCTATATGTTATATTTACGCTTCGAACAAAATATGGCATTTTTGCAGAGCCTTTATGCATAATCAAATTGAATAAAGCGATTGTAATAACCATCATTCGTTAAATGAAAGTTAATAATAAAAGCACTAAAAAGGAACATGCTTTTCTTCTCAATTTGTACCTCGTATTTGAATAAAATCAGGATTTATCTTAAGGGAAATACGTTGAATTATGGGATGGACTTTATATCAAATTTACATTTTGGTTTAATTTGTATTAACTAACCCTGTTAAATGTAGGAAAAAACTTCGCTCAAACTATCAAAATTATGTTTCGTTTACTTTTACAATGCCATTCAATTTATTACTAATATCTTTTCGTACCATTTCGGATAATTACATTTTTGATTAAATTATCAGGTTCCTTAAATATTTGATTATTAATATTTTATATTAC
The DNA here is from genome assembly GCA_026543865.1 of Argiope aurantia. Classification (NCBI taxonomy): domain Eukaryota; kingdom Metazoa; phylum Arthropoda; class Arachnida; order Araneae; family Araneidae; genus Argiope; species Argiope aurantia. The sequence continues at coordinate 514,599 of JAPMOR010118671.1, read as the reverse complement.
CTTTATTAAATAATGATATTAGAAAAAATATACAGAGAAAACTGAAAATATTTGTAAAATAAGACATAAAACATGTAGCGCCTGTTTTTCTGGAAACCGACACCAGTGTAACATTTAGAAATTCTTCTGCGTGTCAAGTTCAAATTTAAACACTTTATTTCTTCAATTTCCCTAAAAGCTTACTTAATATTCCTTGCTGTTACTCCAATATAAAGAAATGAGAAAATATTTCGTCAAGAACTGTCCACATCGGAGCTGTTTGTCTTCCGCCACCAGTGTAAGGAAATTAGCTTCAAGCTTAGAGTTCCCTTGAGATATGCGGGCAACTTAACTTTCTAAACATGTGTTCCAAAAATTCGTTCCTTTCGAAAGGCAGGATAATTTGGTTATCATGCGTTTAGTGATAACTAAATGGTGAAAAAAGCTTTCAGTCTATCTTTACCCAACACACTAAGTTTTAGTGATGCTTTTGGAAACATTCAGAATTAGTTAACTAATTTAGTAAGTATATTTATTCCCGTTAATGTGACTTTGTTCATCGTAAGTTATTTTAGTGATAGATAATAGAATAACATCTGACTCTTCTGTACTATTCCAATGATTTAATTAAAAGAAAGTTTATTTTAAATATAATAATCGCTATGTATTTTATATTATTCCACTAATTCAAAGTTTTCTTTTGGATCATACTATTTTCACAATTAAATATTAAATACTTCGAAATTTTCCAAATGAGCTAAAAACATATTTAACCTACATTATTTTTAAATAAGCAAAGTTAATGAAATAATCTTTAAAGACTGGTATTATTAAATGTAATTCTTTTTTTAGCCATGTTGAGTTGCATTTCAAAATAAATTGAACTATTTTAGCTTTATTACCCAGATATACCCAACGTAGATTTAAATTGATTCTTAATTTATTATTAAAAATTTTATTAATATTTTTCTTACAAATTAAAAAAATTACTTGTCCCGGTACTATATTGTCTTTATTCTCTTATTGATCATCAGCGATGTTGAACTATGTTGATGTATTAATAGAAGTATAAATATTCTCTTTTGCAATATTTATTTATATTTACTGTATTTAATAATTGATTGATGCGGCTTTTTTGTTAATGTTGTATAATACTTGCTCCGTCACATTTTATACTTCTCGTCCAGAAATACATCAGAAGACAAAGGAAATAAATGCTTATATTCGTATTTTAAGCTAATTTAAATAATAATTTTAATTTCATGCCCTTTTCCTTACTTAATGAAGTTAGATATCTTAGGAAATAATTGCATTTAAAAGTTGAAAACAACACTGTTGGCTTAAAAATGAACTTCATAATGAATGGTGTAAATTTCACATTGGTACTGTTTATCGTTTCGGAGTTCTTGTAACGGGCATGCATGTATTTTCTGCTTTGTATTATAAATGCATGAATTAAATATTTGTTTAATAATAAAATTCCAAATATTCGTTTGTCACGTTCAAGATGTATTTTTCTCTCACAAATTTCTTTGAATTTATTCAGCCCCTTTTACTAAATTATTAGAAGGAAAAACTTCCTTAGTTTTCTCCCCTTAGGGCTAACTTAGTAAATCCTCATCGACGTCTTCAGGTTCTTAAGTCGATTAAGACTGCTGTGTCTCTCATGGTCTGTGGAAGTATCTCCACTATTGTAAAGACAAAGAGTATTTTCCCCATTGTCTTGTGTGTTGTTTCTAAAGAAAAAATAGTTTAACTCTCGTGTAATTTTTCTCATTACGACCATTATCATCTGTTTTGAAGGTGGTAAAATGAACTACAGCGTGTTCTTTTAGCTTTTGTGTGGTCTTTTTGGTAATGAAATCAAAAGAATAAAAGAAATGAGACTTTCCTGAAAGTCCGAAGTTTTTTGTATTTTTATTTTGTGTAATCCATTTTAGTGAACTAATGCATCTGGAGACAGTTGGAAATGTGACTTGTGACATTTCTTAGCTGAGTGAGAAATGCGACCTGCTACTCTTCTTTTACATAGTGACAAAAATGCAAATATTTAAACGAAATATTTGAAATAAGTCTGGACTGTTTTCATTAATATTGTTGTTTCTTACATTGCAAGCTCATTGCATTCATAATTATTTTTTTTTAAATATAGTGGATAGAGTTTGATAGAGTTTTTTACAAAATGTGAATTCATTGGTTTTGCATACACGCTAAGTGCAATTATTTTGATGAAGTTTCGTGTTCTCAAGGAAATATTGCGTGTTATTAACATTTATATTTCTTTAAATAAGTATTAAAATTGTGTCAGTCAAATTGCAATCTGCTATTCTCAAAAAACTGCAAAGTCTTTTGAATATGAATGCAAATATGCAATGCAATGATACAAAATGTTGGATGTATAACGAAGAACGAAAGTATAAAAGTGGCGGATACTGAAAAACAAAAAAATCTTAATGTATGACTATTTTAAAAACAGAAATTTTACTTTTAACGATTTGTCTTAAATTTTCAAGGCATCACCGGGGGATTTTCAGTTTTTATTTCACTTTCGCTTTCAAATTGTTATGAATATTAGTATAAATATTTAGAAAACACTCATTTAATTATTGCGTTTATACAATGTATATTATACAATATATACAAACTGAAAGCTAAATTGTGAAAATTTTAAATATAAAATCTAAATTGAAGCGTATCTCTTATTATCTCTTTCTGTAATTACTATAGTTATGTCTTTTATAGATAGTTTATTTTTATTTTGGATAAGAGTGTTGAAATTTAAGGTTTTGATCTAGTAACTGGCCACTATCATAAACCTTTGAATAAAATTTTGAAAATGCTGAATAAATTATTGGATATTATAATCATTATCCACCATTCCTATCAATAAAATACGAAATGGAAAACAGTTCCATGAAGAATTTTTCTCAATCTTCAAATCTAAGAGTTTTTAAAAAGAGAGTTTAAAAAAAGAAAATCTTAATTTTCTTTTTTTAAACAAATTCCTTAATGGTTTAACCAAATCAAATCAAAACAATTTTTACTCGCCTTTTTTTAATGTAATCATCAAACAATTGACGTAATTTTTCCTCCAATCTCCACACCGGTACCAAAATACATTTTAGCGACGCTTTGAAAATAATAAAAAGAAAATTATAAATTAATAATTATGTTTGATATCTGGAAAATGTTTAACTTAATGAACTATTCCCAAATAACAATGATAAAAATATATGAGACTAATCCAAGATTCTTGGATTTTGAGTCATGCTTTATAATATATTAATGAAACTATACCTTACTAGTTTGCCTTGGATATAGAAGATGACGATAATACTTACAAATATGGGTTCAATTTAGAATAAATACTTGACTATAATTCAACTAGTAGAAATATTTCTTTGATTTATAACTGATTTTACCGATAACACTGTGATTTCCCCCGAATTTCTAGAACTATTTTAATCCAACATACATTTACTATAATACCCACTTTCACACAATCTAGGTCCTTCTATCTAAATACTAAATGGAAATTCCTCGAATAGTCTACACTGTGGACTTCCAGCTTGTGAAGTAAATAACGTTTATCTCCTAACGTTTCTCGGAGAAATCTGGTTCGCCTATTTCTAGGATTGTTATCACCATTGCGTTTGCAGACTACACATCTTTCAGATTTAATGTTAACATTGTATCAGTTAATATGAGCATTCGTTATGACTCAGAAAATGCTACTTTATTCGTCAGTAAGTTTCAAAAATGTTTAAAATTTCTAAAATTTGACTTGTATATGAATATTTCAGTACAATTTATAACGTGGATAAATAGATGGTTATCCTTTTAATTAAAAGAAAAAAAGCTTTATTCAGTATCATAAATTTGGCGTTAGTAGAAGGAGTAAAAGAAAATTGAGTTGGCTCAAAAAACATACCCTTAAAGCAATAAATTGAAAATCAAAAAGGTAGTGAAATGGAATGCGTAACTGGAATTCTTGAGGCTTTCTTGTCTGATGAACCTTGAAACTAAAAAGGATCATTTGATTCGCTTTTCTAAAATAGACTTTTTGGTTAGTGTTAATCAGTGGAGTTTTTTTTTTTTTTTCATGGGAAGGGGTTTCTTTTCTTTATTTATCTATATCCGTTTATTGGTTTTAAAATTATAATGCTTCTCTTAAAAAGTTTGACTTTTTATCTATACTTGTACTAGTTAATAAAATGCGATTCATTCTGAAAAGAATATGTTGAATTCATTTTAAAAGATTGCCTTGTCTTGTATTCTTCCTTTACCAATTTTCAATTAAATAATTATCACCGTAATGTCTATAGTGAAAAAAGTATTTGGACAGGAATATTTTTTGTCCAAAAAATGCTTTTTGTTTTGAAGAGATCTTTTTTCTAAAACTTTGATTGTTGTAGCAAATAAAATTTGTAAAGAGATGGCTATAATCCTTGCTCTTCATTATCCTATATTGATGATATATTGAGATGCACTATTGATTGATAGAAATGGCATTTAATACACGAGTTGTGTTGCATTTAATAATTAAAATTGGATAGCATGAGATCATTTTTGGATCATGTAGTAATTTTATAAAACGTATGACTTCATTACAAATTTCGATGAGAATTTGAATTTGAAATTTGTAACATATTATTTAGCTTTTGAAATTCTTAGCCTATTAGATTATATTCCAGTGCTTGTTAAATATGATAACGAGGCCAATGTCTTTACATTGGTATTGTATGGAACTTCTAATTAGGAATCGCCCATTCTTGTTTTCTGACCTATAAATTCGTTCAAAATGGGAATTGGTTATCTGAGAAATTATTATCAATTCAGCTTTCAAGCTTGCCTTTAAGGATTAACGCTCTTTTACCATCCAAAAATTAATTAGTAGCTTATAATGCTCTGCTAGTCGCATTCGCCATTTAAATTCTTTAAAAGACAGCACAATTCCTTCAATTAGCAACAAAAATCAATATTTTCGATTTCAATAAAGCCTAATTTTACTGTTTTAATAAAAAAAAACACATATATGTCTTAAGCTTAAAGTATGCATGCAACCTAGTGTCCTCGTAGTGATGCCACTGGAATGCTAAAAGTTAGATCACCGATGTGATCAACTATGTGAAATAAACTATTGACTGAATATTTTTCACATTCTTCTCATAATTCTTACTTTTCTTACTAATTATTTATTTTACATTGATTTATAAACTTCCAGCAGATTTTGATTTAATTTTAGATATAAAAAATTTTGGACCACAATGATTCATAATTTGATTTTTTACCATCAATAGAATCCTTAAGTTACAATGTCTAAGGAGTTTCTTCTACGATATAAATTTGAATTTCCTTGTTCACATCGTACGCCACTAAAAGAGGTGCATCTGATTTAGTCACCATGGGAAAATATCTAGCGAAGCTTGCAAGCTATTCAAAAGCAAAACAATTCAAGAACACTTAAATGCAAATTCAACTCCGCATCCAGACGAGAAGAAATCGAGACAAATTCTACTACTCCTCGGCAAATGCCACAATAGAGGCGTTATTTTTCCTCAATTTTGCATTCAACAGATTCGACTATGCATAGAAATCGCACCCTTTGCTCCAAGAATTCAAACAGAAGAAAGATACTCCAAGGAATGCGTTATGCAATCCTTGAGATCGTCTTATTATTCTCTTGATCCAATGCTTTCTCTTGACTCTCCCGTTCGTTCTCCAGAGAGAATACTCTCTGCAAGTCAAATTTGTCAGATACCGCTATATTAAAATGCCAGAACGCTTGTTTGCGATATGCGTCTTGAACGAATGCGTCTTCTAGCGAAAAGTGTTAATTATGTTCACTGCCGTCTCTTTTATGTAGCTAGAATTGTATATTTCATATCTTTTTATTCTTCTTCAAATACCGCAGTTGGAATATTTATTTACGTACACTTTTGAAATGCTTCAAACCAAGTATTTTAAATGTCCGTTGTGCGATGATTTCTGAAAGCCGGTCTCTTTGCCACATCAAATTTTTCTGTTTTGTCCTTTCTTGCTACTTTTCAGATCGAAAGAATTTACACTCCTCGGTTTTGGTTTAATATGTATTTATAGAAGGTAAAAAAGGATATAAAATATTCAATTTGTTTCAAAATATTTGTTTTATTATAAAATATTCCAGTTATTTACTTTGATCCAAAATGTATTGAAGGAGTTAATTTGTTAGTAGTGTATGAAAAATACATCTAGTACTTTAATTTACTGATAAAATTTAAGCAAATGTCTTAAGAAAGTTTTTAAAATTATTTTATATTGCTAATATTCTAGAATCCGGCTGAACTACATGTGACCATAGAATTTTACTACACGAGCCTATTTGAAGGCGAAGTGCACAAGCTAAGAAGTTCAGCTATAAGCTGAAATGTCGGATTTCGATATTTAAAATTTTTTTCGATATTTTAAAAGACCTTTGATGCACTTTTCATTAATCATATTCTTTGTGGCCTCGTTTATGTAGTTAACACTTTAGTTATATATCATGCCTTTTTATTCTCTAAAATCTAGCCCTTGTGAATCTTTAAAACGGTACGTTAATTCAAATTAATCGTCATCAAACATTTCGATTAGAATATTTTATTTCTTATTTTTATTTATTTATTTTCGTTATTTTACGTAGACTTATTGCCTAATATATATAGTTCTTATAACAAATATAGTTCTTTATCTGAATTAAGGATGTTCTTTGTGGGTGAGAGTTGATCTGAATTCCTTTTTCAGCATTCGTTGATGTAAAAGTTTGGAAGAAAGAAATGTGAGCTCGGCGGGAAATACAGCGGCTATAAAGTGGTTCGCCTTTTAAACATGCTTGGAGTTATGTTCGCGTCGTCCTAAATGTGGCATTTTTAATATTTAGTTGTGCGAAAAAACCAACTCCAAACTCTTTTTTCAACAACCAACAACACATTTTTTTTTTTTTTGCGTGTTATGTATAGAGATGCCCGAGGTCATTTGTGGTGAGGAAATGTCTGAAACATCACCGGATGCTACCGGGCAGGAAAGTCTGTTGCGAAAAAATGACGTGGAATATTTTGAAAGTCGTAGGAAAAGGAAGGGGTGTGACAAGCACGGAACTGATGGGATGGGATGGGAAGAAAACGTTTATTCATACCACACAAAAATACTTTCCATTGAGATGTCGAGCATGAAGTTTTTATATAGAAGATGAGGAAAAAAAGAATAAAAAAATGAGGGTCAAATTTCTTGAAATGTTTTTAATTATCTATGCCATTTAAATTTGGAAAAAGCTTTGTTCCTGCTTTAACGGCAGAATCAATATAATAAGGAATTTTCAATGTGCGAGATGTCTTCCATGCTCCAATAATTTCATATTAATTAAAATTCCTCAATTATGGTGGATGCTTGTGTAATTTTACAAATTACTTTTTTAAAACTTTTCAAGAAATGTTTATTTTGAAGAAATGTTTAAATGTTGCTGTTCTATTTTTAGTTCAGTTCATTTTACATATTTTCAAATATTCAAATTTTACTTCCAAAGTAACGACAAAGTTTTGATTTAATGAAAAGATAATTCTATTGGTCCTAAAATAATTTGAATCCTTTGTACTCAGAAAAGTAATTCGATGCAAAATAATTCAGTAAGCTCAAGGAATTGATTATTGCTATGAAATATATATTGTAGTTTTAAGTTGAATTTTACCAAAAAAATTAATCTACATTTTCTCACCATTCTTTAGGTATTTTTTAAAAATCAAAATTAAAGAGATAAATAAGACGTAAAAATGATGCACCATCCGAGTGCAAAGGGTAAATTTTAAGCATCAAAGTTTTGACGATCTCGAATTTACATATATAGAACTTTTCTTTTATGCAAAAAATCTTTGATTGATACATCTATTCCATTACACTTGCTTTTAAAAATTAACAAAAATGTTCTCTTTCTAATAATATTTTAAGTAAAACAAAATAATTAATGAAAAAATTTAAAGCAAACTTTTAATTGTGTATTAAAAATATAAAGTTTTAAAGTTTCTTTTTGTCTTATAAAATCAATGTTTTAAATATTATGTATTCTAGAAATTAATTTTTTTTCTGAAATTCATCATAAGATCGTGCCCCTAAAGCAAAATCAAAATTTATTTAACTTAATTGATAAACAGAATAAATAATAAATATTAAAACAATATATTGGCATCTAATATACAAAAGCGAAATAATTCAGAATTCACGGATGTCAGAAAGGGAGTGAAAATTCAATTAGAGCATTCCATTTTTACAAACTTAAAATAAATCAAGTGAAATAAAAATGCTTGAAATCTGACAAACGAAAGGTTATAATATACTTCTTTGAGAAAGATTTATACAGAAATAAGCTGTATAAAGTTAATAGTATGGAGATCCTTATCAGGTAGTACTATATTTTGCAGCAATTATTATAAGTCAATATCACTGACTAGAATTTTAGCTGAAGGGAAAAAAACTTGTCCATTTTGGATTGTAGGGATTTTAACTAAAATTTATTTAATTCCATTAGGACAAGTGCCAAGAGGGAAAAAGGATTTTACCATTTTCATGAAAGCTTCGTGTACTTACACATTTTTTTTTCTTTTTATATGAAAAATGTATGATTTTCAAATTAAATCTTTAAAACATCAGAAATGCTCATTTTTGCTATCAAAAGCAAAACACTTATTTTAAAAATTAAGATTCATTCTAGCTTAGAAAATATATCATTGTTTTAATTTCGCCTTAATGTTTTTAAAGTATTATTTTCAAAAAAAAATCAAGCGATTTTCCAGTAGATAGTGAAATTTGCAAAATGTGATGTATAGTGGAAATGCATACAATAACCGAAAGTCATTGTAAAGCTGTAGTTAGACATTTCTTAGGAAAGCAATCCACTGCTAAAATATCGAAACGTGATTCTTAAGGTATCTTAACGAAAAAGTCAGATGTCAGATTACTTAAATGTAATGAATCATCACAGTCATAATGTTTGCAAGTCATTCAATATAAACCTAAGACCTCTCTTAGTTAAAATGTATGCTGCAAGTAAAAGAAATATTCAAATGTGTTAATAAATTTAAACTCATTTTATGCCTGTAACATTTGAAGGAAACGTGAGAATAATGCAAAAGGCTAAAATGTTCCCATTTTCATCTTGGAATTTCTTCTAAGTTTATTCAGAAATATGTGTAGATGGAATTTAAAAAGCTCAAAGAGAAGAGGGTGAGAAAGTAAAATGTCTGCGCTAAAAAGCGATTGCCTTCGCTGCACGTTGAAATGTACTTCGCCACAACTGTTCTTCCAACTACTCGCACGAAAATTCCACCCTGCCATTATAAACTTGACTTTACGACGATGGGTGCAAACGCTATGCTTTGTGGTATTAATACTTCTAGGAAATTCTTTCTAGGATTTTCTTATTGCTGTGGCTTTGGCGAAGTTAAGCCATGACAATTTCCAGGAAGGAAATGCGAGTATTTAAGGGATGTGTACAGGATATAATATGACTGGTTTTGAAAGACTGTTCAAGCTTGAATTGAATGTTTCAATTTACTTTCGGATATAATAATCAACTTTTCCTATTAATTTTATTTAAAGTAAAATTTGAATACATATCAATAAAAAATAATAATAGGAAGCGAAATATGTATTTCATCTTTAAAAAAATGATCTCGAGAGATTGAAAGATATTCTAAAATTATTAACTTTTCATATACAAATAATATGTTATTACTTGAAAGTAGGGCTTAGTTTTCATACATACTTCTATAGATTATATGAGAAGATATTCGTTATTTTTATTTTTTTAATTAGGATAGGATTTGATTGATTTGGATCGCTTTAAAAACTTTTTTTTTTTCGAATTTTTTTTTCGAAGCATATCGCGTCATGGTTTTGCCTCACTTAATGAGTAAACTTCAATAGAATAAAGCAAATATTAACCAAAAATAACTTTAGTAGAATCAATTAATTTTATTTTGTTTACATTTACACTAAGGAGAAAAATATGGAAAAATGCAGAGGATCATTTTCCTCCTGTGAATTTACTTTTGCCATTCAAACTAGTATTTTATACTATATTGCTGTTGAAAACTTTCTTTCATTTTCAATATTTTTCTTCAAATTTCTGATCGTAGAATCCGTATTCTATGCTAATTCATGGAGAAAGGAATCTTCTAATATAATAAGAAGAATCGATTATGTATTCTTCAAAGTAACGTAAAATTCCGAGCACTTATTTCATTGTTAATACAATGCATCCTTTTCTCTATTTAATAACAGTTCCCTGATAAGCTAATGCCTAACTTAAATAGATACGAAAACGCATGGCTGGAACTATTCAATTAATTGACATTCAGATTAAACTCCTAAAATTCCAATCTCGCGTTCGGTATTAGATTCCGAATTTATTAGATCAATGCGGTAGGAAGTTTTCCTCAATAATTTAGATTCACTGTACATCTTACAAGCTAATATGGAAAATGAAATTTGATTTTCAATTTATAGGGCCCACAATACATACGGTGTTTCGCTCAATATTTTATTGCACAAACAGCGCTTCTTTAACTATAGATAAGATTTATGAACTGGAAGAGCTCTTTTTTGGACCTTGGGTTGAAATCTCATTTAGGAGAGCTGCAATTCTGACCCCTTCTATTACTATTCTGTGGATTAGTGGGATAATTTTCGTTTTAGGTTTCGACCATGGCAGTTTTGAGACTCGACTACATTAAAATTATATCAGTGTACATAGTCTGTGAATCTGTCTTTGTCCATGACAAAGTGATGTTAAATTTAGGAAATAAGGGTGCTGATTTCAATTTTGTTTATCATAGCTCAAAACTGTAAAGATATCTTGAATGTCTTTGATGTTTTTTTCAAAATGGGGCTACAATTAAAAACAAAATTCATTAGTATTAATCAAATAGATGTAATAAACTAAATTTATCTTGATATTATTAGTTAATCTCACTTTAAAAAGCCTTTGGTACTGCAGATTTGCTGGTTAAAAACGGACTGGAGAAACATTTTATAATTGTAAATCTATCGATAGCGAAATAAAAATTATGTAACCCTTTTTACGAATACATGAATGATGCTAGGTACACCAATCCGCTGTCTCTCTCTTTATATATATATATATATATATAATATGACACAATTTATTCATTTCAAGTATAGAAACAGCAACAGATTTGCATTTGTAAGCTCTTGCAGTGCAAAATTTGGTCTTAGATTTTCTTTTTTAAGTTGTTACTTTTTATGTCGATCCTATACAAGATTTCCGACATGCTCGTCTTTCCACTAACCTCAAACCAAAACAAAATGACAGCTGTCAAAGACATAAGCTGTTCCTGGAACAATCTCGATGGCAAACTTCTGGGTTGCTTGACACTAAAAAGACGCAAAAAAATAAAAAAATACATGTTCCGGGAGATTTTCTGGCAGAGTACGTAATTCCTCTTTTATTTTCTTTTTTGCTTTGGTGATGGGAAATTCTGGGATTTGCCGAGATACGACTGATCTTACTTTGATAAATGTCTTGTGGCACACTAATTTTCTTTATTTTTGGGAATCCTAATGAATGCCCGTTAGCAAACCGTTCCCTCGATACGTCCTGAAAAAAATACAACATCGACATAAGGTACGTTTGTGGATTGTTCTTTAGGTGTTGTAGAATGCGAAGAACAATCACTGTATTGATGGATTGAAAAGGATGTATTTTATATTAAGTTTAAAAATATCACAGTAGATTTACAAGTGTGTTCTTTAAAAGTATTTTAAAATACCGTGATTTAAGGTTTAAACCTCTTTCTTTTAAACCAGCTACAAACATCCAATTATAGTACAAACAGAAGAATATACTTTTTTCAGTAGCTGTAACTAATATTAATCTCTGTTTGAAATAAATATTTCTGCTTATTATTATTATTTTTACATTTTATCTAATGTGTAAGAAGCTACTAACTAAACTAGGTTTATAAGCGAAGTGTTGCATTGAAATACTATTGTATTTACTTCATGGAGAATTTGTTTTTAAAAAATGAAAATCATGAATAGTTACGAAACTCAGTACTTTTTCATTAAGTTGCTTGAGAAAAGAGAGATGATTTGTAGGTAATTTTCAATGAGAATTTCACCACAGTAGTTTCCCAGGGCAAGCGCAAAATTAGCATGAATGCAGCATTCCAATTTTTATGGAAATGCACATTCAACCTACCAGTTTTCTAAATTTTCTAAATAAGAAAACATGATTCAATTACACGATCATATCCTAGCAAATCATATTTCGTCCGTTGTGGTTTATCTCATCCAAGCATGATGCAATTTATATGTTTCAATTAAATAACAATAGCTTAGAAAATTCAACTCACTTAATACATGAGCATTTATGAAATATATATATTTTTTTATTGAACATTAGTTGATATACCTGGCGTCATCCGGAACTTAAATACTTTCATGTATAAGATTTTTAATGTGAAAACTAATTTTGAATAAATTATTATAGTTCACACATTCCTTTACACATTTCCTATACTCCTTTGATTCCACCTCACTCTTTGATTAACTAGTTTGGCCATTTGTCTCTCCTGAAAAGGACGACAAACAATTCTTTATTTTAGGTATCATTAAATCAATACTTTCAACCAATAAAAAAATTTAAAAAAAGAATATGAAGCATAAATTAAAAAAAATAGTGTTTATGTAGGTCAGAGTCTAACTGTTACTGTATCTCAAAATAATCTGCTTTAAATTTTAAAAGAAATAATAATAATTGAAGGAAAAAACAGTGCAGAATTGATATAACTGAAAAGGTAAAATTTCGAATTTTAGGACGGTTTTTAAAATATTGCTTCTAAAATAATTTGCTCTGAAATTAATCCAGTAAAACGGCAGAATTTCAATTAATTTCTAATTAATTAAATATTTAATTAAGATTTGGACTTTGAAAAGCTGACGGTATTCTTTTACTTGTCTTAGAAAATTAATGCACAATGTTTAGGAAATGTGTAATATACATGTATAGTGATAATGTCTTTTATTTATATAAAGATTTTATTTATATAGAGATTTTTACATTTTGCGTCTGGAGATTACAGACACAAAATGGAAAACTCATTTTTATGGAAATAAAAGTCATTATGACTCCATCATGTAATCTCCAGTTTTAATAAATTTTCATTAGGTTTAGAAGCTTTTACCTTTTATTTGTTTTAATAAAAATGAAAATGTTATACATTATTTTTTAAATTATTTTAAATACTCAGCTCCCTTTCAAAGAACTGCTTTTTATTTCTCCTAGTCTAGCTTTAAATCTCAAAATTTTTAGCTTTATCATATAAAATTCTTTTGAATAAAACATTCCCAAGCATTTGATGTGATTTTAAAATATTTTTAAATCAAATCTAGTAGTAAAAGAAAAAAAAAAGATTGAAATTTGAGAAGTCTTTCTACTAAAGATATTTTTTCTAACTGTGTTCAAACTGCAGCTCTGATTTTTTTTCTGAATCTATTTGAAGTTTCTGAGTACTTCATTCGGTATGAAACACATTAAAAGAATTTAAACATATACTCTTCAAAGAGAAAAAAAATGTCCTTGGCCTTTTTTATGCTTTCAATAGATTTTTTTTCTCCTTTAGTTTTCCCTTTTGTTCCAAATCGTTTGATTGCCCAGACAAAGTAAATCAAAGAGTAATTATTTCATCGCTTTAATCTTAAAGACCTTTCAAGGGGTTAGGAACAAATCGCTAAAATCATTTGATGATTCCCTTGAAATACAGTTGTTGAATCGCATCTGGACAATGAAATCTTATTGAAAATGACCATAAAATTAGGTATTATAAATTTAAGAAGGCCCATAATTTTTTTGCGTAAACTCGTTCTAGATATTTGTGCCAAGTGTATTTATTACAATACATTATCGCGTTTTACTGAATGCGTCTGAAATACAATGTGCTATTATTTGCTGATGCATAAAAATGGAACTTTTTTGTGACCATTAAATTAATATATTTTATTTAATTATATGGATACGTAAACAATTTGTAGAAAAAATACGGAGAAGACTTTAAATTAAAAGATTAACATTATTGCTTACATGTGAATTTATGGTGAATATATTATTTAATCTTTTAATTATTGTCTATGTACTTTAATAACCTAATTGTATGTTTGGACTATAAAAAGCTTTGGCTTATTCTATGTGTGACTATTTCTCATGTAGCTAAACAGATAAAAAAAATTTTGATACAAATAAATTTTTAATAACTTGCCATTTAATGGAAACTAACCTCACCAATACCTGATAAGCTAAAAAATACTGGTGCCGAATTACAATCCGGAAAGGAACGTATTGTAATTTTTACAATGCCTTCCTTTTTCCAAGTCATTTAGGAACGTAAGTGTTTCTGGAGATATAAAAATTTATTTTTAAAATCAAGAAAGATCTTAAAAAGAAAGTCTTCTAACATGGAACGGTTTTTTTTTTAAAATAAAATTCAGTAAAACTAAATTATGCATTTACTACATAAAATGAAAAGTTATTTTTAACATAAATATCTTACTTCTTATCATATTTTTGAATTCTAAAGAGCTTTAACATATGTATGTTTAAGAATTTAAAAAGCCATCTAAATGATCTTGTCTTATACCAACAAATTCAGATGTCTTTTCATCATTTTCATAATATATTTCTTGTTACTCCTCCTCGTCCTATTCTTTTCCAACTTTCGGGATAATTCTTTTTATTTTATTTGATGGGGGCGAGTTTAATGTTTTTGGACTTTTGCCAGACTTTTGGGAAGGATTTCCTTCCCGAAATGAGATCTCCTAGTTTGACCTCTGTTCCTCTGAAGGATCTCGCCGGCGTTGATGGTAGACATTCATTTCTTGCCTCGGACAGCTGGGAAGAAAGGAGAAAAGCCACTGCAACAACTTTCCATCACTCGTGACAGAGTCGGACAAAGAGTGTCGGATCCCTCAGTTTTCTTTGGACGCTGGAGCAGTAAGCCACTTCCTCAACGGAAAATAAAAATATAGGAGAAGAGGAAGATTTCGATGAGTCTTAGTTTTGCCGATCAACAGATAATGGGATGCCTTTTGTAACCTAACAAAGAAATAGTTGCATAATTGAGGGTTACTTTTTCACTTTTATTTAATAGTAGATCTTTGCGATAAAAGATTTTTCTTTCATTAGCGTGGATTATTTTTCGTAATAAGGTACTTTCTCTTATATACTAGGTAATTCTAAACTGGAATACGGACAAAGTTTAAGGAAACAATGGCATGCTTTTATTTTATAAAATTTTCTATTTCAGCTCGTTTTACAGGTGCATACGATGTTAATAATGGATATTCAGTTGTTGCTGTAGAATACCGATATGATTGCTCAATAGCTGTCCTTATATTTTGAAGGGAACTTGACCACATTTTCGTCAGTGAACTTATGGTGTTTGCTAATAATCGCAATCGACTTACCTTAAAAAAAATTGTTGCATATCATTATCACGCTCGGATGTAAACTGACGGTTTTTAACCTTATCGAGACCGATTTGATAAAATTCTCATTGGTTTAAGTGCTCTTAAATGTCCCATCGTCTTGAAAGGGTTAAGATATATTACTACTACTAATCTTAACAGACAAATAGATCTGATTAGTTTTTTTAGTCCAATTTGAATAAAAGAAATACAGGCTCTTATTAATATTTATTATTATTCTTCAAACAGATAACAAAATATGAAGGCTTTCATATTTTTTCATCTGTGAATCTCTCTAAAGTTAACACAAAATCTAGTTAATATTCTAAGTAGTCAAATGAAACTGTTGATGAAATAAACGCATGCACAAAATATAAAGCATATGCTTCTCTTCGCTTTCGTCTTATACAGAAAATGATAATATTTCTTCCCTGAGTACAGTTACAGTAACTTTATTGTTTTTCTTTTAATTATATCGAAAGTCTTTTAGATAAGTCTGGTGAAATATTAGAATTGAGAGTTTTTTTTATCTTCGGGGATTCTTTATTAAACAAAGTTCTTTAAAACTCTTGTTTCGAAAAATGCTGAAATCTCTTCTCAATTATAAAATATCGTTGATGGGCGACGTTAGCGTAGCATTGCCTAATAATCGCAATTTGCTTCTTTGTAAAAGTGTCTGGATTTATTTTCAGATAGCTCATATAATTATTGAAAATACTGCCTTAGCTTGGAGAGTCAATTCTTGTTATTCTATTTACATGATTACAAATATAATGGCACTTCATTTAAAATAATTTCGAAATCGAGGTGAAATTAATTGAAATAGGTGCGATATTCGGGAACCATCTAGAGAATTAATTATTCTTAATTTCACTTTGTAACGAAACATAAATTATTCGATCCAATTTTAAGTAAAAAAAAGAAGAAAAGAAAAGCTATTGGCTAAGAAATACAGACTTATTGGACCATATATATAGTAGAGAGCAGGATATGCTAACATCTTATTATTTTGAAGAGTAAAGAAAAAATAAAACGTATTCCTATCTCGGATAAATGTAAACGATTTTTTTAGAAAGTTACAAAGTTATTTTTTGTAGAAACTCTATATTTTAAAATAAAATATAGTAAAATATATGAAAATATCTTATTTCAATGGGAAAGCGAAGAAAAGTATTCGGTTTAAAAATCTAAAATGTGGTCTTCAAAATTCAAAAGCCAAAAATTTTGATTCAAAGAATTCTTTTTTGAACAGAAAACATGAAAAAGAAGCTAAAGGCACTGAAATTCTTATTTTACAAGGATATCAATTTATTGTCTTAGAATTGAATCTCTCATCCATATTAAAATGGTTATGCACCTGGAGTAAATTATTAAAATAATATTTGAATTCCATTTTGAAAGCTATTGCATATTTTTGAGGCATGAAAAATCATCATTATATTTCTATGTAGTATTAAGGACATTTTTTTTTCATGATTTTTCCTTTAGATAAGGACTAAATATTTATCTAAAGTATCTAAACCAATATACCCATATATTAAAATTACTGGCATATATGCTATTGATTGGTCGAACTACTTCTTCAATGATATTAATGAACATTATGTGACCGTGTTGTTTATAAAATAGAACATTGGAATGCAAAGTACTTGCAAATAATTTACTTTAATTTATAAAATTTTATTGTCCTAAATAAATAAAATATTTTAAATAAAGTGGGAAATTTTTTGTTGCTTGAAATATCGTTATGTCATCGCTTCTAGTAATACTTAAAACTCGTTTCTTTTATTCTCAATTAATTAAAATACTATTTTCATTGTTATTATAATTTTAAGTCTTCAGGGTAGGTTTTTAAATAATTTAGTTTATATTTCAATAGATAATTTATTCACGTCAATATTTGTGATACATGTTTGAAATTTAAATTACTATCTAAAGTAGAAGAAATGTTACTATCTACCAAATGTAACAACCAGAATTTGATGTTGAATTTTCATCTTTTAACATATTGTATAAAAAAATATTTAACTACTTTTGTTTGGTATAAGATGAAATATTTATAATTAAATTGATTAGATGAAATGAAAGACATTTAAATGAAATTCTAAGAAAATCGATATATATATATATTCATCAGAAGAAAGAATTTATGTAAGTTTTTTTTAAACCTATCCTTCGGATTGAATTTAATGGCACAAACTTCTTTAGTTAAAGTTGTTTTCAATAGTTAAAGTTATGTGAAAAAGCTTTAACTATTAAATTATGCATAATTCACTTTTATGAAACAATTTTGAGTAACACTCTTTCTACCAGCTTGTTACGAACTTTTCTCGAACATAACCCCTAGTGCATTCATTCTACGCATAAAAATTCAAAATGCGTCTATCCTTGTTCTTCAACGGTGCTCAGCTGGTACATCAGCAATCCGGTATTCTGTTCCACCACATTTTATCAATTTTCCCTCCACTCTCTTTTATTTCTTGGCGGAGCCTCCTCTTTTTCCAGAATTCCCACTCTTTTCGCTCTTTTCAGTTGGAGTGTGTGGCCTTTTTCCTTCCCCAAATGATCCCCCTGCCTCTTTCATGAGGATGTATTTAAAGGAAAACAGTTGAAACTGCAATCGATGGCTAGAGAGCGTGATCCGATGCTTCTTCGACAGTCTGCCAGCCGAAGAAGTTGGGAGGGATGGCTAAACTCCGTTCGAATCCTTGCTGGAAAAGAGATATTGATTGGGATAGAATCTCACCCTAGAGTTGACCTTTCTCTCCCCTTTTCCCTTGGACCATTGTCTTCCAGGCACAGTTTGCCTTGCTATTCAGGGAAATGGTGGAGAGAAGAAAGACAACTTCAAACACAGAGCAGAGCGGCGCTGCTCGGCTGGATTTGTAAAGACTCCCCCAAAAGTCATTCATTTACTGCATTGATTAAGAGCTCAGACTTAACATTTTCTTTTTTTATTATTATTAATCAGCCTCTCGCGCTTATTGTAAAAGTGAATTTTCTGTTGATGGTATTGTTTACCGACTGAAATCTAGACTAGGTTTTCAACCTTGTTGTTGAAAGCAAATATTGTTTAGAATTAAATAAATTCTCGTTTAATATAATTAAAAAAATACCCCCTATCTGTATTAGCACTAATATATTGTGCCATATTTTGCATTAATGTTCGACATTCGTAACAGTATGAAAGATCATAAAAATTTCGTCTCAGTGATGCAAAATATTTTGTGTTACTCAGGGTTTAATGAAGAATTAAGTTAATTTCTTTCCATAGCATAAGTGGTGAATTAAGCTAAAAACTCCAGTTTACTTTAACAGAATTATTATTGAACTCCTTGTTTCTAACAGTACCAAAATTTTGTACAGTATTTTTACGAAGTTGTCTGTTCACAATGTTATAAAATACCGTATAAATCTTGTAACGATATTGAAAATTATCTTCGTAATATTGGCTTCATTAGGAAATTTTAACTCGATGAATGGAATATTCAAGTACGAAATAATTTTTAATGGTATTTAATATCTTCTCCAATTTCCTTTATTTACGGCTTTATTATTTTAAAATGCATTTTGGGCATGTAATCATTCTCATTATGCAAGATAGATATTTCAAAAATTTTTAAGAGTAAGATAATCCTGTTTAGCACGTATTTCTTTGTGTTTCAGTGTCATAGGCTTAAATCTCTAAAATTGAATGCTAGAGGTACAAAGTTTCACAAGTTAATTTTGAACTTACTGTTCTTATAAGAATGATTATTTATAATTACTAACAATTAATCCAAAATAAATTTAATTTGCTAAACCTAAAACTATTTTTTGCAATTTTCTTTATTAACCGGTTTACTTCTATGCCTGTAAGCACATTGCAAAGATAACAGTTTCAAAATTCCCAGGGCTTTCTTTTTTGGTAACAGTAACAAGCATTTTAAATTGAGGAATTTTATGATATTAACATTAACTCTGTGAAACATAAATGAATAAAAATAAACATTCATCTATATTTTGGTATATTCGTATTCATTTTGTGGTTATGGTTTAAATACTGCTTTAAAAACAACATCACACACAAGTTGATTCGGAAGTTAATTTTTGATGTAGGTAATTTATAGCATTTTACAAATATGTCTGAAAAATATGCAGATTAATTTAATTAATTTTTAAAAATTCTCGATAGTGTTAAAATTGCTACTTATAAATGCATTTCCAATGTCCATGCAGTTAATAATGTTTCGTTCGGTTTCCAGAACATAATAAAATTCGACAAAATGTTTTATCAAGAACACTTGAAAGACAGTATTCTAACCTTTTGAGTGCTGATTAAACTTTTTGTAACTGCAAAGTGCGGAAATGATTTCGCGTTTTTAAAACAAATAATAAATAAAATAAATCATTTAATTAAATCAAATATTCCGTTTATGCAAAATTACAACAAACGTTGCGCAAAAAAAAACAAAAAAAAAACATTTAAGTAGGCGAAAGTCTTTTTTAGCAGTTAGGCGGGGAGGGGGTAAGTATATTAGAAATTTTTTCTTTATGCTTTTCTTCTGAAGAATGATTGCTTTATGAATTTTTGAAATTGATTAGTCCATCTTATACCACACCATAACACTAAAAATGAGAGAACTTAAAGTAATTCACAAAAAAAGAAAGATTTCATAATTTATATGTAAAAATATAAAAACATTGAATTGTAGGGAAAAAAATCCATAGCGAATAATTTTATTTATATTTCAATCTGAAATTTATATTATGATTTATATGAATATATACGGCAATAAAATATCGTGGAAATAAAATGGAGATACCGTAGAATTTTTCATCTCCTTGAGATAGAAAAATACAAAATGGAAAAGATTATGCATATTATATAAAATCTGGTCGAATATCTATCCAATATTGCATCTTTCTTGAAGGCAGCTATTATTTTTAATCAAACATTTTCAAATTCCCAAAAATCAAGATAGATAAATTTTCTGAAATTTTTTAGCGCTCATTTATTATCCGTGAAAAAGCTTATGCCGGCTAGCTTTTATATGTATACACTCTCTCCTATACTTTCACAGGCGATTTTTTTAAAAATATTTATTTTATACTGCCTTTTCTCTTTCCCAGAAACTTTAAGATGCAAGCTATTTATCTTTTCAAGCTCCTCGATCTATACTCCCCTATTCTAGTTTCTTTACAACAAACGCATTTATTTTTCTTAATTTTTTTCCCGCCTTTCTTTATAAAGAAAGTTGACCAAATTTTTCACTTAACAAAATTTTTTTCATACATTTTTTTAATATAAAGAAGACTTAGAAGACGCTTCTAACTCGTTAATTTTCACTCTACAATTCAGTTTTTTTTTATTGTTGTTCTTTTTTATTTTCTCACTCTTCGCATTAAATTTTACAGATGCGTCTTCTTACCTAATCTCTTCACTTGTTTCTTTTTCTTAGAACTTTGTTTAAACAATTCTTTACTTAAATGCGTTAAAGCTTTGGAATGCGAAATTTCCCCAGTACTCGTTTGTGGTTACCAATTATCAAGACTTAAATTTTTAATCTAGATGTGTTTTGGTATTTGTTACTCACTGAAAAGTAATTTTTCTTTCCGAGTTGCGCATTATAAAATCTACATTTAACTGAATGGATGATTAGTTGTTTGTTCTTAGTACCTTGACCAACCAGATAACGCGAAAGGAAGGAAAGTCAAAAAACTGCCAAGGTTAAGGATGGAGGGTGGAAGGCAGTGAACGAACGACTTTGCTTAGAGTTATCATTAGATGTGTGTTACTCATCCGTAAAAAGGATATCACATTTCTGAATTCTGTGAACTTGCGGAGATGAGATCCAATATTTTTGTAAACTGCATAACCACAATGTTCAGCATTCATGGTGACTATTTTCTGATTACTGTCACTTAAGTAAATTATTTTTTTAATAATCCTAACTCTTTAGTTATATGTAACTAATTTTTAATCTTTGTTTTTTTCTCTTCTCACATGTTTGCAAAGATACAGCTTTAGTATCAATTTTTAACTCATGCTCTAATGTAACAGATATATGAAATTTTGTGCAGAGACATGTTTCTTATGACAGTCTTTATTTTAGTATTTTCAGGACGTAACTATAAGCTATTCGATTAATATAATATAATATAACTAAATGCTCGTTTGTTTGCTTGAATCTTAAACAATTCCACATCCATTGATGGATTCAAACGAAATACATATTTCTTAGCAACTAGAAGGATTAATTGCATTATTAAAAAGTTTCTATGCTCCTCTAAATGGGGGGGGGGGGGTAAAAGAGAGGTTAAACGATTTTACGTTTTTCAGCCATAATTTCGAAAAGTATCGTCATACAGTAATTTTATAACACCATCATAAAATTCAAATAATTGGCTTTTCAGTTACATCAATGTCATTTCCACAGTTTTTTTTTTTTGTTTTGTTTTTAATCCATTTTTTTCAAAATTGCTTATGCGAAAACTCTAGAATAACAATTAATTAGAAATCATTAATAAAACTTTTAGGGTTACTGAAGTCTATTATGATGTTTAATATCATGCGACGAAGAACTGTTTTTGTTTTTCTCTTTCTTACGCTCTTATAGAACAGAAAAACATTGACGGAGCCGCGGGTAGAATGACTAGTTTTAAATAAATTTTGATGCCTCATGACAGGAACCATCCAGATGAGAACTTGAAAAAAATATTTACAGTATCTCATAAATATTTACTAACAGTATTTCATAAATATAATACTAAAATTAGAAAATTATGAAAATTAATATTTATTTCTTGTGCATTCATTAATATACGTAAAAGGAGGAATTATTATTATTACTATTATTAAATCTATGGAGATTAAAACAAAAGTATAAAAACTCGTGACACTGAAAACAGTACTGTTAGGAAATTAATCATAAGAATAAAAATGCCTTAAAATTAATTAAAATTAAAGATAAATTATAAAAATGTTATATAAAATTCCAATTTGCTTGCAGTATTTCTGTCAGTGCCTGAATATTGCAATATTTTACTTTGACCTCCATATTTTTAATAAAATAATATCTTGTGTTTAAAATCTTTATTTTTATTCATTGTTCTTTTTACAACTTTTAAAATAAGTTGAAGCAGGGATAAAACTAGAACATAAAAGTTACCCAACTTTGCTTTGGGCTTGAAAGTCTCCACAGTTTGAATTCACATGAGTTTGTCATTGTGTTTTTTACATTTTTAATAATTAGTAAATAAATTTGGTTTTGTAATAAACATGCTCTTAAAGATTTATAAGAAGATAAATTTCATTTCCTCTTTTCCATTTTCTTCATATTACAACACGATTGGAGACAGTGACCTTTCGAACATGAAAAAGTTATCCAACATTACTTAATTAATACGCTTGAAAAATCGTTTTTACATCAAACGGTGCATGGAAACATTTTAACATTCGCATATTTTCAATAGGAAATGCTTCTAATTTTTAAAGGTATTTAAGAAGGAATTCTGAACGCTTCGAATTTATATCAATATAACGCAATCGTTCCTATTTGGATATCCGATATGGGCAATATGATATCCAGCTGTAACTGAACTATCACTTTTCGAATTATAATTGGAATTTTATCTTCTTGTGTATTGTATTTAGAAATTGCATGCTGAAAAGGAATTTACAAATAGGTTAATTAATATAGATTTTCATATTTGAATAAATACAAGACAGTTGGTGACATCTTGGATAACTATTCACAACCTAATTAAATTTGTTCATTCAGTAAAATTTAAAATTCTCAGATTATATAAAAGGAATTAATCTACTTACTGTTAAAATGAAAAGGATCTCTAAGGGGTCTGAGATAAATAGAGTTTTAATCTCAATTATATTACCAAAAGGTATAAATTACTGATTTGTACACTATGCATTCGCTTTTTTTTTTGCAGTGTTTTGTCTTGTAATAAATTTTTGTTTTAAAAGCATTCATTCTTATAAAGCAGTAAGTTGTTTACCTTACCTAAACTAATAAAATTGAGATTTAATTTATTAAAGCAATTTATATGGTGCATTGCACCGTATAATATATTGTGTCTGTATACTAAAAAATAAATTTCGAAATTTGATTTAAATTTTGAATGGGAGTCTAGTCCTTTATTGGTCTTATCTAATGCTTTCGAGCAATTCATTTTTTATTTGCATCTATAAGAATTTTAAATATTTATTCCCAACCAACAATTTACATTCAAATTGCTCTTTTCACTACTACTAGAAAAATGTTTTCTTTTATAAAACTGTTTTAATCTTACTATGTTAATAGAATTAAGTGATCTTGTATAAGAAAAATAGCTAAAGAATAAATTATCAACATGTTTAAAATAAATAACGCTATTAAATTTGAGCTAATGAGAATTGAATAAAAGCAAATTTTATTAGAAATCGATCTCGCTTCAATTATTTAATTTTTAAAAATTAATTAATTGGTGTTTAAATTGTTCTAATTAACTTAATTTACACAGATGCAAATATGAATAATCAAATGCTTTCTTTCTGAAACTGTTTTAACTCTACACTGCACTGTTGTCATTCAATAGAAATTACATAAACCTGTTTTATTGAAAGTGGAGAATGTAAGAATAATATCTAAAGAATCAATATTGTGCTTCATTAAAATTAATAACAGTAACAAATTTGAGCTTATAATAATGGAGTAAAAATAATATTTATCTTAAATCGACTTTGCTTCAGTTATTAAATTATTAAAAACTTATTAATCCATAATTAAATTGTTCTATATTAACTTAAAATGCAAAGATAGGGTGCTGCATATGTGAATCATTAAGCAGTATAGCATTAATTTAATCCGATTCAACGCCTTAATTTTTTTCTCTGCTATTTAATTGGATGACATCTTTCGTTCCTGGAATTAGTTAAAAAATATATAGAATACTTGGCGTGTTTGTATGTTATTTGTAATTTCCGAATCGAATAATAGCGTCTTTGAATAATTTAGTTTCAGTTTTTAAATTTCAAAAGCGGTAATTCGATGCACATATGATGCATTGGCACAATGGTTAAGGGCTTAATAACATAAAATGATATTCCCCAGACATTATATGAGTGAAATAAATCTCGGATATTTCCATTTGTTAAGAAAAATAAAATATGTTTATCTTGAATTTGATATCCTTAGTTTCAAATTGACCTTGCGCGCTGTTTTGTCTAGGAAATCTTCACGAGAAAGCTAATATTTCTTCTTTCTAGTTTGGTCTCAAGGCATTTCTTCATAAATAGAGGATTTCTCTTTTTGCATATAATTTGTCTTTTGAATGAATTTTCATTTATTCAAAACAGCGTAACTCAAAGCCTCGGGATATTAAAAACGCTCTAATAATTTCAAGCTACTTTACTTACATGTATTGGTTCAGATTTACTATAATTTCGAAGGCAGTGTTTTGTATCTGAAAAAAATGGTATGTGCTGTATTTATTTTTTAAAAAAAAGATGATTTAATGATACCTTTGTTATGTCTTTATTTTCTTATATTTGTGTGGCCTCTAGGGCAAGGCGCTATGAAAAATACTTTTAGTTCAAAAACGCATTGGAATGAAAGAGTAAGAATCCTTAACTTTGATTTCTCTCTAAGCAATTATGTTTTTTTCCCCCTCTTTTTTTCGAAAATTTTCTCCTGTTTTGGTATAATATAGATTTGGCGTTTATGAAAAATATAAAGCAAAAAGATTTTGAGCGGTTTTTTTTTCTGTCGTTCATTTCAGGATTTATTTAATTAGATCCTTTCCGAAGTCCTTCAAGCGAAATGTGATAGATATAAAAAATAATATTTGAAAAAAAAATGTTAGAAATATACCATATAGTTGTTTATTTCATGCATTTTTACCTTTCGGTGATGTTTACAATTTATTCGAGTGAATCTAATTCTCGTAAAAAATATACGAATGTGGAGGAATTAGATGTCTTATATTTTACCACCAATAAAGTAATAATGACATTTCAAAACTTCATTAGATTTAAAGTATATATTCTTACTTTGACTGTTTTTACAAGGACTCAAATTACTAGTTAGTTCTCTTTAGAAATGATGCGATGCTGAAAATTTTCTTTCAAAATGAGATTGTCTTTCTTCCGTAATGAATTTCTCAATGAACAGTTTAATTTATAAGCACCAGAGATTTATAGCTTCAAATTTTCGAATGATTTTATTCAACATTACTATGAGTTTAGTTTATATATTTTTGTTTGAGTATTGCATTACCTTCGAGAAATTATTGTTATTTATTTCTATAATAATCAATCAAATGCATTTCAGTGTGATTTATCTCAAATTCATTTTATTAATGCAACTATAAAGTTTTTTTTATAACTTGCATATAGGATGGTTTGTGACTTGTGTAAATAGTAATTAAACATATTTTACCAAAACTGTAATATTTTAATTGTACTATAAAAATTCATATTATATAGAAAGGAGATTGTGAATATTTTGTTAATGTTTATTGTTATTATATCTTTGATGAAGTTTCTTCATCCTGTTTTGCTGCAGTTCGAATTATACTGGAGAAGTAATTAACTCTTCTAGGCCTTTCACTGATGCGAAGGCAGTCGTCTAAATCGCTTTTAATACAATCAGATCGAATACACCTCAGATTTTAGGTGAGGAAGCCCTTACTATTTTCTTCCCCCCAAGTCTAGATTGCCTTCTTTTCTCTAATGAAATATATAAAAATTATATATTTATTGAAAAAGTAATTAGTGTTTAATAATTATATACTAGATTTTATTTATCATATATATAATGATAGTTAAAAATAAGAAATGATAATCTATAAGATGAAAGAAAATTATTCTTTGTCCATATTATGAATTATCCATATTCATAAAATTATCCTAGGTGAAATTAGTTATTTTTTATTCATATAAATAGTAAACACTATTTGAAAATTAAACAAAAAAAATTTGTAAATGCGGAATAAAACTTATAAGCGAATTAACTATGCCGTTAGCCAAATTAATAAACTAGTAGGTATAACCTGATTTCACAATATACTTTGAAGCTTCTAGAATGAATTATCTCCTCTTTCATTCCTTTAAATGCTCATCTGAAGACGTTTAACCAAATAATGCAAGATTATCTGAAGAAAAAAAGCTCAGAAATTTGCAAGGAGCGAATTAATTATCTTTCTAACATACGCTCCGTATCACATGTATGAAATTCATATTATCTCCTTTATTTATTCATTAATTTTTTGTAAAGTTCCACCCCAAATCTGACTTTCCGTCCCCATCGCATCTCATGCCTTGACAACCGTGTTTTAGGTGAGCTGTCCTTGGCTCTGTTGAGACATCTAAAGCACCTTCTGACATTGATCCTAATGATAAAGTAATTAAGCATAAATCTCCTGCGCGCCGAGTCGATCGATTATTCATTTCACGGGTTATGATTCAAGCATATTAAGAGAAAATGCTGTTCTGCTGAAAGAGTTCCTGTACACCTGGAAGGGAAAGCTAAGGAGCATACGCTGATGTAGATCGTCTAAGTGATCTCTATTCTTCACACGCAAATTTATTCACAAAGAGCTCTATTCCGAGCTCCTCTTTCGCCGGAGCTATTGATTCGAAGCTTGTCTTTCGGATGGAGCCAAATTAAGGCTTAATTAAGTAGCGCGAAATGGAGCCTCACTATTGTGGGTTGAATGTCTGTACTTTGAAGGTATTTCTTGGAGATTTTTTCCCCTTTGCTTTCTATTAAATGATGCAATTGTTTTGAATGAAGATATTCATATTGTATTGTTAAGATTCTAAGAAAATGATTTCAATTAGATATTTATCTTAGTAACTCCCTTTTTTACTATTTAATGGAATGATATATTCTGTTTTGAGACCGTTTTGACGGTATGATTCAACTTAGAGTCTATAATGACGATTTTTCCAAATTTCGTATAATTTATCAAATTAAAACAGATTTAGGTGAATTATTTTTAGTTTAGAAGTTTAAAATTACAATAATTAACTGGTTCAAGATCATTCCTTTATGAAGAAAGGACGATGCAGCCCAGTGTGTCAGAATTCTTATTCACAGACGATACCTATTATTGAAGAATTGGTAAATATTAAATTACGTTAAAGGTAATGCGTCTTCTTATTTTTGTAGTAGTATAAGGAGGGAATTATCGACAGAGCAATGATCGTGATTCAAAATTAATAGATCTATCTTCAAAAACTTTTGCAAGGTTCAAAATGAAACTATAATGCAACAAATCAAATCTTCATTAAAATTGAAAACCTTTTACAATGTTTCAACACATTGGTAAATTTTGCAAAAATTGAATTGGGGGACTATTCGTGAAACTATATGCAAAAACAAAATCTGTAAATGTTTAGAATATATATTCATTTTACTCGTTCTGATATATATTTTTCCATTTTTGTTGCGTATATAAAAAAATATCTAATCTTCAAGGTTGAATAAATAATAAGAATTCGCAAACATATTTTTCTTAGAAGTATACGAATAACAGACGGTGATTAGTATATGAATATTGTCAAAGTCAGAGGTGGCAATACTGGTTTGGTGGCCTGAAGATACGATTGTGTAAATTTAAACCTTCCAACTGTTGAAAAATTCATTAGCGTACCGGTAAGGAGTTGATGATTACCATAGCATCTCTTTAAAAAAATAATGTTAAAGATTTTACTTTTCTTTTATTTTTAAAGACGTTAACAACTTAATGACATGATAATATATCTTCAGGAATAAAATGCAATAAATCTTAGTAATGTCAAAATGAATATACTATCTAGTTTATTTTCAAAACCTTTAATTAGGTGAATCCTTGTTTCATAAAATGCATTTCGAAGGTGTTCAATTAACGATTTGTCTTACAAATTAGAAATTACACTGGTTTTCGTTGTTCAATTACTTCATCCTCTACTCCTGTATAGGTGACGTTCCGTTACCTCTACATTGTTAAGTTTTGGGGCTTAACGATTTAGATGTTCTACCGTTATAAGCGGAAATTGATTGTCTTAATGTTGAGAGTTAGTTGAAGCATTCTACTCCATTCTGGCAGTTAGCCAAAGTTGTTTGTGCACGAAATAACTTCGAGCTAAGCGCTCTAATCTGTATCTAAGCCAATCACCATTTCCAACTCTACGTTTAACTCTGCCTCTGTTCGGATGTTACACAACTGTTCACGCATTATACGATTGCATTAGACCTCTGGACTTGTCCCCTAGTAGTGTTCTAGCAGGAATAAAAGCCGTTTTATAATTCAAACCCACTCGAAGATTGAAACGATAACGTTCCACTGAAATGATTAATAAATAATTTACCCATTTTGTGCTCAGTATGTTGTAATGTGGATTTAACGTAACAATATAAGTAAAATCGGAAAATAATGCAATTTTCTGATACATCAATTTGTATTTGGAAACGTGCTTAAAAGTACAAGGTATTGTTTGACAATGGAGATTTCTTTTTATTAAACAAGGTTGCGGAAATTGATGAAAAAAATTAATAATATTTTAATATATTTGAAAATTAGACAATTTTGTGAATATGTTTTGCGTATTGAAAATTATACTAAAGTCCGTCTATTCAAAATTTTGTTCAGTTGTCCCAACTTAAATATTTCGTTGCGTGCGAATTCGACGAGATATGGCAATATTAATATGCAATTTTGAATACTGTTTTTTCCTCTTTGCATTTAAAAGTAAAAAAAAATAACGAAACAAGAATAAAGTTAAATTGCAATATAGAACTTTTAATATTTGCTCAAAATTCTATTAAATTTTGCTTTAGGTAATGCATTTGAATCTGAGTATTATTATTTTTTCTATTTCTATCCTCAGGTTATACAAACTACTCAATAAAATTTAAATTTATCCATTATTTATTTAATCCACTATAGATGTCGTTCATTTTATGGTACTTTAGATCTCAAGAAATAGTTATTTAATGCTCTATTTGTATAATAATGAAATTTTTGCGAGCGCTTAAAAAATATTTATTTCATCGCCCCATTAAACTTTCTTACTGAAGAGAGTATATGTTGTTCCAAATTAAATAATGTGAAATAAAGAATTCTGATCAGGAGCATTCTATAACATTCTATAAATAATCGTTATATAAAATACTTGACCTCCAATTTCATTATCTTTTGTTGTTGAGAAAATCTTTATAAGAATTTTTGTTATAGTTTATTAATTTGATAAAATATAAATTGTTTCCACCAATATTATTTCGAACTCTTTTAGAAAAATTATTTTATGTTAACAATAATATATTTATTTATATTTATTTTTCTGTAATTTAATTATTTAACTGTAGACAATTTTTAGAGACGAATAATGACGAGCAAAGAAATTTAATAGGAATATGATCAGATATTTGGAGATATTTATGATGTTAACCATTTTAAAGTAATTATTTTACTGCTAGGTAATATCGAAGTTTTCCCCCGGAAACAGCAGAGATGACTTCATTAAATAGATTGGCTGATTAATTTATTAAATTAACATCGCTCTCTGAAACTGCAAGGGCTTTATTTTGGGTTGGATATCGTAATTTTGAAACATGGTCAGATTACAAGACTCTTGCTTGAAATAGCACCTAATTCACAAAACTTCTCTTGCTACACAATTATGGGAATGTTGAGCTTCAAATAGTGATTCAACATGACCACCATGATAGCAGGCCACCATATTTGACCAATCTTCTGCCGAATCTAGTTCCTAACGCAAGCTCATTCAAACCAGCAGCTGAAATTATAACAACCTCACCATGGCCTTAAACTATGAAAGATGTTATTTACGCGTTAAACATGGTAGTACAATATGTAAAGTATGTAAATCGCAATTATTCTTTCAAAATGGCAAAGAAAGATTTGAATTTTCTGTTAAAGATGAGAGGTCTATCGACATACTTAGCACGAACTTACTTGCCTATTATGGGTAATTGTTCCCTTAACCTGACTGTAAGCTTTAACTTGTCAGCAGTCTGCATTTAAAGTAATTAGTCCCCACAGCATTTATCACTGTACACATGTTTAATTCCCCTATAAACTATCCATGCGCATGGGAACAGCTTTCATCATCTTTATGTGATAGTTATCTAACTGGCCAAGTAGTTGCTTAGCATTGTGATGGTGGCAATGATTACACCTCGAGTTTTCCTGCAGAAACGGAATCTTCATGTATTTTAATCAGGTTTATTTCTCTGATAATTACCTTTTGTCAATTTGAGTTTGTGAAGGCACGTAAAATCAAAACTTGAAAGGCGAAACATCACATATATTCTTTTTGTTATCTAAATTTTCAACGGGAATAAAACTTGCAACATAAACCATTGTACCAGTTGACCAACTCTTAATTTTTTTCATGCAAAAATAATTATTAATTCCCTTGTATTCAATATATTCTTTAACGAGTTGATTAATTTAAAAATTTATCACCCGAGGGAAGAAGCAGTTCGATTTTTTTTCTATCTTTTCTTAGATTGTTTTAAGTTCGCTGGAGCCTTAAAAGCATTACTTCTGAGCTGTTTTCTTGCTAAAAAAAGGTCTCTAATTTTCCCCCCCAATTTTATTTGCTTCATCGATTTTTCCGTTGCGTTTCTAACTCCTTCCCCTTGCCTCATCGGAACTGGAAGTTAATGAAGAAAGAAGCCCAAGAGTCAGAGAGGAAACGATCTCTTTGCTTTTTCCTTTTCGTCTGAAGGATAAAGAAAAGGGGGGTGGTTCCAATAATTAGGCCACTTGCAGAGGGAAAAAAATCTGCTTGCTTGCTTGCTGCACACTTGTCAGCCATGGTACGAAACATGTGTTTAAATTCGTCATCGAGTGAAGTCTTTCAAGGAGAAAAAGAGCCTAAGTACCGCATCATTAAACCTGTGAAGTAGATTCCTCAATTCCGTCTAAGCATTGTTTTTGTGCAGTACGAAAGTTCAATGCGGATGAGAAAGGTTTCTTTCGAAAATTAATTGCTAACATAACGACGCTGTTGTCGCTTTTGGAGAATATGTCAAGGGCAACGCTTGCAATTTGGATAAAATATGTAAGTTTATTAACATTATTTACCATTGATGTGTACATATCTTATTTACTATATACAGGGTGATTCATAAGTTCGGAGCAAACTCAAAAATAAATCATTCGTAAAAAGATGAAGATGGATAATTGCCGTTTGCATGGACAGGATGGAAATGAAACAGGATTTTTTTCATCCAGAAATTAGAATTTATATGTAACAAAGTTGATAGTTGAAATCATCAGATATTTACGCATGTAGTGTAATAATTCGATTCAATTGATTAGATTTTGAGTGAAGAAAATGCTAACAAACAATCATTATGTTGTGTTTCAATCGGGTACAATTGATGAGGATGATGTAGGACAGAATATTATAAATCTTTCTTAATACTGCTTAGTATTATTATGGAAAGCTAATTCTTATGTATGAAGTCTATTATTGTTAAACTTTGGGTATGGTTAGTTATAAGTATCTTGAGTCTTATGAATACATTATTTTCAAATGTATTGAAATACATTGATAAATTAGATGTTGTAGTCATAAAAATCAATTATTTATTTATGGAGTTTTTCTTTTAAACAGTATAAACATATATTTATGGAGTATTTCTTTTTTATTATCAGACGTAAGAAGTTAAAACGGTTTTCTTTTTAAATCTGTAACTTACTCTTCTTTTATTGAAAAAACTGAATGGCTGAACTCTTTTTAAATTTGAAGTCACTGAAGAATAACTAATTACTTTTTCCTTCCGAACCTACAACCAAAAATATACTCTTTCATTTTATGTACTGTTTTTATTTAATATATGAACTACTATAAAAACGAAATATCTGTTCTTCCAACATTATAAGTTAGTCCATCATGGAGTTTTAACTATTTTCAAAGGAGTACAGGCATCTAATTGTCAAATATGTGCCTATGTGCTAAAATATATTTCTAAAGGGGGTTTTTTTCCTCAAAAAATATCAATTATAGAAAAGACATTCAATTCTTTGTGAAAAGTGTTCAATCTTGGTTGTTAGTTTTAGTAGGTTCTTAAAATGTATGTTGTGTTCAAGTCTATAAAAGGGTTCTTCCCGTCACATCAAATTAATACGTTTATGGCCAGTTATTAAGTTACTAATGAATAGTTTGAAAACTATAAAAAATTTCAAATGTTTTAGCTTTGAGACGATTTGAAAAATACTAAAGGTTTTTGTAAATGATTTCTCAGATGTCATATAGAAAAAAAAAATGCTTCGTTGCATTCCTTGGTGAATTTTTCAAAATGAAATTATATATCGTATTTGTTTAAAGAAAACTAAATGCTTTTAATACAACTTGAATATTTCATGGTTTTTCCCTAATCTAGACGTCTAAGCTATCTGATAATTTTAAGGAAGATGTTAAAATAAACTGCGTTTTAAAAATTAATGTGAAAAGGCATCTGCAGTCGTCAAATTCATATCGTACTTAAACCATGCCGTTTTCTCAAATTAATATAATGATTTAAAATTATTTTCTATTTGAATATTCTCTATTTATTTTGAATATTATCTTTTACGTACTTTCCTAAGGAAATGCATGCTCAAGGTGAGAAAATCAAAAAAGATTTTAAACCGCCTCCGGTATGTCAACATCCGGAAAAGTATGAATGAAGTAATATTGGAGCCTTTACGGGTTTAATTGTTCAAAGAATTCTTTTACTTTGATTATATTTATAGTAATTGTGCTTCGCTGAATAATAAGGTTTCGAATTATGCCAAAATTCTGCGATGGTTCGGGACTATGATAAAAGATTTTTCTTGAATGGAAATCTTTAAGAAATAGGGAAAATTATTCAAGTAAAAAAATAAACCTAGAAGTGAATCATGAAGTTTAATAGTTTATTTTATACTTAATATTCTATTCGTAACGGGAGGCGCTAAACGGGAAAGAGGGTGGTGAGTGAGATGAGAGAGGATGGAGCCATTTAATTGTCGAAGCTGGGTAATTATTTTTATAATTTCAATTGTTTGTAATGACTGGTGTGATTTTATTTGCATCAGTTACATACTTCCTTGATTTGCTAGAAATAAAAAAAAGACAAATAAAAGAATAGTAAAAATAACAAAGTATTTAAACACCTGTTTTTATTATGTATGCTAAAAACTAGAGAATAAATTACCTTATCAAAAGTATGGACGTCTGATGAAAATCCTAAAATGTGAGCGGTTGATAGAAAAGCACACTATTGAATATACTGATTTTTTTTACATTTTACTATTAATTTTTACTGAATGTTAAAATTTTTTTTGATATTAATTGTTACTTAATTACTTAATAAAATAGTTGTACTTTTTCACAATTTTAATGATTTTTGTTTTGATGTTCATTTGTTTTTGAAAGAAAAAAAAATATAATTTTTAGTAAATAAATAAGAGGTTTTTTTTTTCTGAATATTATTTTCTATCTTTTGGGGGTTTTTTGTGTGTTTTTTTTACATATTTTCATCATTAATTGTTATAAATATTATATAATTCTGAAATCAATTTTTCTTATATTTCATCAAATGAATATTAAAATAAATCGCTTCACTAATAATTAATTGAGAAATATTTAAATAGTGTATCATAATCAATTACTTTCAAAATCAGGAAGGATGTGAAAAATTGAATACAAATTTCTTTTTACGAACCTAAAGTACGTCAAGTTAATAAAAAATACAAAAAATTATATTTGTTTGAACGCTTTTTCTATAACAAATAACTGTTGAATATTATAAGTCTCATTCTTAAACAAATTCACTTATTCAGCCGAATGAGAATCATGAAGTTAATTTAATGACAAATGAGGCTGTATTTATTATCTTGATTACACTGTAAGATAAAGTATATTCGAACTTGCCAAAAATGACAACATGCATAATCATGTCTTATTTGGCAAAATGCCGATATCCTAAGATTCTCTGTTCTGATGTTAAGCAAAATTTATTCCTTATAAATAGCTTTTAGTGATAAGTATATCTGAGTAGAGTTTTTTTTATTGCAACGAAAGCACGCCCCCTGAGACTACTCATAGCCTGACAGGAAAGGTTTAATAAATGCTTTTTTAGTTTAGCGCACTAATTGTACTATTAACATGGTGATAGATAACATTTTTTTAAAATATAGTACATTAATAATGTGAAAATTTTTCATTCTGCTGATAATAATCTGAGAATTTATTTCATGTTCATCCTCACAGGCAAAACAAACTCTTCTCGGTCGAGTTCTATTGCTCAATATCATATTTAATTTTGCTTAGGGATCGCCTAAATATTATTTAAAAATGTCAATGCTTACACAGTATCATAATTTTTCGTACGATTAAATTTTCTCCTGTGTTATTATCACAAGAAATGTATTTCTCTACTTGATAAATATCTCCCATAAGTGATTTTTTATCATTTTTTATCATTTGAGTGGATAAAGGAAATACACCGGATATAAAAATAATCAATGCTCCTTTTAATGTTTATGATTCAATTTTATAAAGTTAACATGAATTTAATTGAGACTTTCGATTATTGTTTGTCTTTTTTACGTTTAATTCTATCTTAAGAAAAATGAATTACTATCTTAAGAAAAATGATTTGGAGGCTGAAAAAAAATTATGATTAAGGGAAAGTAAACGAAATTCGAGCCATTTATAGTTTTGGAGGAATCTAAAGCAACAATTTAAATTTATGACTCCATCATTGGAGCCATTGCAAGAATGTTTTATTAGCCAGTCTTTGATGGTTTTATATAAAATAAAGTACTACCAAAACTCCTTTATTTTATTTAAAAAATTAACTCTTTGGAAAAATTGTATATTTTCCTTAATTTAAAATCTAATCGAAAAAAAAATATTTTCACTTCTTTTCAACCTAATGGTATATTTACTTTTGCATTCAAGGCAATATTAGCATGTTTGGGACATAAAATTCAATTTTTGAAACGTCGATTATTTTTTTTTTAATCCTTTAAAGGGCCATTTTTTTCTAGTCATATTATGTTAAAATATTTTTAGGCTTGAAATTAGAATAAGAAAAAAGATTCATTTAGCTTATTAGATGATTTGGTTAATTAATAATTAAGTAACAAATCAAGACACATCATCTTGTCTGAGATAAAAAAAAAAATCTGAAGCATCTAAGTTTCTGACTTACTAAAAAAAAATTTCAGAACTTATGCCAACCTACATAATTTCATGCAAAGATTGATAAATTTGGTGGGAAGCATACTTCCCACTGCCCTAGAAAGGATTAAAATATAATTTGCAAATGTTTTTAACTTTTAAAGTAGCATGATATTAACCACTTAATTTTTTTACGATTGAGTGTGCTGAGGATAAATTCCGAGTGATAATGTATTTATTCCTTATGATTTCCTAATTAAAAAGTACCATAGAATTCAAAAAATTCGTCTTCACTAGGGAAATGATGGAAATATTTCGAAAATGACTTTTTAGTCACGTGTATTTATAGAAAAAAATAAAGAAAAATACATTTATATTAATTCTTTAATGTTTTTATTCGATATTAGGACATATCTAAAGAATAAGGACAGGTACTTTTATGTAGTGTGATAGCATAACAAATTATAAATTACCTTAGACATCTCACAAATATATTTGGAGAGAAATATCTAACAAAATAGATGTTGAAATATGACCAATTTCAAAGAGAAATTATTTAAAAATCCGCTAGAATTATTTATAATTATTTTCATGTAATGGAATGAATAATGAAATCTTTATTTTATATATAGTTCTTTGATGAAAAAAATATTCGCTATAATTTTAAAATACAAAAAGTGCCGAATCGTTCTGTAAGTCTTTCATATCGTGTTCATCGGCTAAGTGTAAGTATACCGTTAACTGATATCTGAGTCGAATCTTGACGAATGAGGCTCACTTGTTCAAGAAATTTTAGCTTGCTCAACTTATCACTTGTTCAAAAGAATCCTGCCTCAGTGCAGATCAATAATAAGAGAATTGTCTCAATAATAAGGGATTCTCATTAGAGAAAACTATGCAAAATTATATAATTAAACTTCCATTTCGTATAAAAAGTGCCGAAGTATTTTATTTCATATGTGTTCATTTTCCACACGCAAATATGCCGTTAACTGATAATCAGAGTCAAATCTTCATGAATGAGGCTCGCTTGTTCAAGACAGTTTAACTTGTAGAAGAATGCTGGCTCGATGCAGATCAAATTTCTCGAGTTCAAACTTTTATTATGTTGAAAAAGGTTTTATATGGAGATATTCATTTGGTTATTTTCGAATTTAACTGACGATAATTCAGAATTAATGAGGTTTATCCCTGAATAGCTTCACGTAACAATTAATATGGCATTTTAATTTAACTACTTTAAATAGGTTCTGATTTACACTGGTTCGTTCCATTCTGCGAAATTCCAGATGAATCTACATATACGAATCTACGTATTAATTGTCTCAATAATAAGAAATTCTCATGAGAGAAAAACATGCTAAATTAAATAATTAAATTGCCATTCCGTGTGCCATTTCCGAAACATAGTAACTGCAAGTTATTTCTATTTTTCAGGTAGTTTAAATTGTTCAAAGTGATAAATTATTCTAATGATCGGAAAGAAATTGCTACCCTTCCGCTCTCTTGAAGCCGAAAGAGTGCGAATAAATCAAAGCATAGACTTCTTTAGAAATTATTTGTTCCAGAATATCTAAGAAGCAGTTGAACCGAGAACCTTTATTTACCAGTGATAAATGAGCTGCTTGCATTTTATTTCGATTTTCATTGTTGAAAAGGAAATATTTTATCAATAACAGAAAGAGCGATTTAGTTTTTTTTTTTTCATTGCTCTTCCTCACTATTCTAAGCTTGTTGCTTAAAATTTCTTGATTAATTTAGTATGACTTAATCATTAAAAAAGTTTTTACAATATGATTTTTTTTTACATCTGCTGATTTTAGAAGGAATTTTAATGCAAACATTTGATGATAACTCATGTTTTCGTGAATCTTTAACCGTTATTTTTATGACTAATTTGTGACTTAATGAAATTCATTTGGCTAATGTTACTTAGTTTGATAATTTTTTTATACATCGTGGAAATGAAATGTGTGAAATTTGGTTTTTTGGTTTTCATTATTTCTTAGAATCAATATGTAAAGCAAATTGAATATTTATATTTTAAATGCGTTCCTGAAAAAGGCGTTCTTACTATTTTGAAAAGAAAATGATTTTTTAAACTTTTAAACTCTTTTTTTTTATCGAACAGTTAAGTATCACTTTTCAAAAGTCGGAATACAACTTTTATTTCCTAATAGCATTGAAATTTTTGGATAATTTCAATTATCACAAAGTGTTATAGTCAGAAATCCTTATCATCCATTTTTCTTTACTATTTATGAAAAGCGGGCAGTTGCAGAGTCTAAAAATTTTAGATACAATATTAATAATATTATTTGTTACATGAATCCATTAAATTATTCACTGATAAGCATGAATTCGAATCATATCAATTTCTAAATGTTTAATTCTACTACACTTAAGAGATATACATATGAGGTTGCTATACATCGATTTTTTTTTATTGTCTCAATAAAAGATTCATTTTCCTCTTAAATATTTGGAATTCGAATGTCTCTTACTACTTCAATTTAATGTTCAAAATTATTATATTGCTGATCTTCTTAAAATGTAGGTCGCAGAATTTTTATCTTTGAGACTCTTCAGTGCTTGCAAGAAAAAAATATCAAGGAATTTATGTTGATTTACAGTGATTTATCTTGGTCGTTTCGTTAAAATTTACTAAATAATTGTTCTAAATTTAATTTTTTTTCGGCTGTTATTTAATACTTCCAAAAAATGTTCTGACAAAAATGGATTTTCAATTATTTTGTAATCCAAAAAACTGTATTAGTGAAAATTGTTAATGAACCCCAATATTTGCTATAAAATCCATACAATTTAAATTTCATTATAATTATTAAATTCCAGAAATATTAATTAAAATCGTGAGAGAAAGCGAAATGTCAAATAACATGGTCGCAAGAACAAATTCAAAAAATAAATCCCATAACGCTCTACTATGCTTTAAATAAAAACATAAAATTAGATAATTCCAATTTGTGGATTCAAGAAACAAACGATACTAAGTTAATGCTAAAATTTGAATCATGAGAATCCCCTCCCTAAAGACATCCAATCACCATACCCAAATATCCAGCATTTTATCAGTAAGATTAAACCACATATCCCATTATCGAATGCTCTGCGCGTCAGAATTCTGCGGCTTAATTAGAAAGGAATGCAAACAAATGTTTATATTAAATAGGTATTACCTCCGTCTTAATGATAAGATGTGTGTAACGAAAATTTTATTGTCGTTTGACTTGAAAAGTTTCTCTGCTATTCAAAGCCTTAAGCTGTCGGATATGCATAATATAGTGGCTGAAAATGTATCCCATG
Source organism: Argiope aurantia (assembly GCA_026543865.1). NCBI lineage: Eukaryota > Metazoa > Arthropoda > Arachnida > Araneae > Araneidae > Argiope > Argiope aurantia. The sequence continues at coordinate 475,661 of JAPMOR010118671.1, read as the reverse complement.
TGAAGGCAGAAAAGAGAGGAACTTCTTTATTAAATCAAAAACTCTTTTATATTTATTCCATTCTTCTGGATAAATTGAATCCTTAGAGATTTGGGGAAGAATCTGATTGCTGAGGGCTCAGTACTTCGCTCTGGCTGTTTAGTGAGTCGTGATATTTTGAACGCGCTGTGACAGTAAAGAAGTAATCGACCAGAAAATGAGCTAAGGCGATGAGTAATTCCAAATGGAAAACCCACTCCCTATTGGATTGAATGAATTCCAAGAAATTGACGACTTCGAGATCCCCACAGATATGGCATGAACTGCGAACAGTTAAGTAATGAGAAATTAATCCATTCTTTGTGAATAGGCATTGTTTTATCAGTTATGAAATTGTTCTTGCAAATTTCGATCAAGATATCTTTGTAAAAAAAATAACAGAAACCTAGTTTCAAATGTATTTAATTCAGAAATTTTTAATGTTTTTACTTTTGTTTTGTAGTGATCTGTAATTTTGTTCTGTTTCATTTACTCGGCAGAAATGACCTTCAATTTTGGTGAAATGTAAAAGAGGTGCTAAATCTTAACGTTTAGTTGTTGAATTATTTATATCTTGATTATAGTACTGTGTCCTTGATTATAAACTAGATTACACGAGCATTTCTAAATGAATATTTCCCCTTTTATTTTCTCATTTACGAAATATGCAAAGAGGAAGTATTGTAATCATCAAACAATTTGACCTCGACATTTTAATGAGTCCTGCTTTCAGATATCCCTGATTCTGAGCAAATCTCATTTGGAAATATCTCAGTCTGCGAATACAATTACTAAAAAATGAATGAGTGAGATGAAGGAAATGTGGATAATACTAAACTTTAAATCCGTATCTAATTGTAGACGCATTCCTCCTTTTAGTCCGTCCTATGTATACATGTGAACACGGATGGAGTAATCTGGAAATGTTATGAGGTAGATATATGAAATTGGACACGTATTTTTATCGTTGTTAGTCTATACAAGACTGTTTTTCTATTTTTATCAATATAAATTTAAAAATTTAAAAACATAAAAAGCTGAATGTATGAATTTCAGTATGTGATCTTTATACCGAGGTTGTGGATCTGGGTTGTATTTTGTTCTAAAATATACTTTGCATTTTGTTCATTGTACACTGAATGTAAACGTAAACACATTGTACAATGAATGCAAATGAACGTAAAGTGCTGTAAACTTTATAAAATAACGATAACGATATTTTAAAATTTTTTAAACGATATTTTAAAATTTTTTAAACAATATTTTAAATAATTTAAATTCCGAATTGTTAATTTTTTTAAAATTTAAATTAATTAAAATAAGATTTTTGCTTGATATTTAAATGATATCAATTCATGATTATCCGATACTGTTCAAGTACACTGCGCCAATTTAACTATATAATCCTCTGAGCCTCTTCTGAGTCAAAAGAGATCATAAAGTTACACAACATACTGTAAGATAATGTTTTGTTTAGGTAAAATAATCTTATAAATTTATCATGTGACTACTATGAAATGCTTCCTCACTTTCCATTATTTACGTTTTTGATAAACAATCATGAAACTTTTAAATTTTAATCAAAACAAATCTCAAAATGGTTTATGTTTATATCCAAATTCTTTAAATAAATATTGTAAAAAAAAGTCAAAATTGCATGATGTTTTAGATTTAATTGTAAAGATTGATTATCCATCTTTCTCTTCCTTCGTTTCTGAGTAGAATCTTTATAAAACGTTTTTGTAGTTAAAATAATATTTAAAAAAAATTCTCTATTCCATTATTTTTAGATAACAGATTTTTCTTTAATGAATAATAGAATGCGCTGTTGTTCATAAAACGATATGAAATAAAATAAAAATAATGAATTAACTAATTGAAGCATTAATAGTTATGATGTTGTATTACATCAACATTTTCAAGGCAATTCGTGGTAGCAATTTCCATACAAATAAGTGCCAAGAACCAAAATTCTTAAACGCGTAATATATTTAGATCTATTGATTGAAATATTAGATTAAATTGAATGAAATTTTACCACATTCTGATTGCGCTAATATTTGCTTTTAAGAATTGTTAGATTTTACTAAAACGGCGGCGTTCTAAAGAATGTGAGACACTCTTTTAATCTATTGACCTTTATTATTTGCCCTTTCTGCCAAAATAATGTTTATGTCAGAGCAATTTTAACTACTTTCTCGGAACAAAGATTGTTAATTACATGAAGCCAGCTTATGCACATAAGTTACGATGACTAAGATTAAAATATTATTTTTATTTGAATTATTCACTTTCAAGTCTTCAGTTACTCTAGAAGTTTAAAATTAGTGTACTGAAGATTAACCTCATATGTTAGCATGACATAGTTAACTAAATTCTGCTCTTAATTAGAATTTGCTTTTCTGCAAGTTTTGACAGTCTAAATACTTTGAATTAATAGGCTTATTTTCTTCTATGGATAGATGGCAAATACCTAAGTATACTGATATTTTCTTAAAAGAACAAATACGTATAAAAGAAATTTTATTTGTTGATTTTTAAATATATTTTGACAAATGGTTTATAAAGTTCAAAAATGCAAAAATTACGTTGTTTAATTGTAAGGGGGGGGGGAAGAAGGAACCATGTATTGTAATCAGAAACTATTATTTTTCCTTTGAATTCTCAAACAAATACAGTTTAGATAAATTTCCTGTAAAAAATACAGATCTCTAAACATTATCTAATATAGATGGTCTGGGAGTTTGAAGTTGTACTCGTTAACTTATCAGTAGTCTTCATCCTCTGACTTGGTATCAGAACTCAGACTTGTACTCCGAACTTCACTTTGATCTAAGTAAAAAAATCCTGTAGATATCTCTTGGGTTAGTTCAAAATGCATGCTTACCTAAAATATCTAACTAAATATATTTAGTTTTATAGGTTAATAAATTAATTTGTGCCATTTCATTACAATTGAAGGATTATCAGTTAATGAAGAGAATTTGATCATTTGTTACTGTAGCAGAGCTTATCATAGGAAAAAAATATTGCATGCAAAATTATAAAATTAACATATTATTGCTGGCTCACATATCGGAAACAATTAAAAAAATCTACGTTTTAAATCAAAGCTAATTTTCTTTAAAGCAGTAATTAAAAAATACTATAAATGTATACAAATCCATCCGATTTTACTAAATTAATTTGCAAATAAATTTCTTAGGTATGTCATGAATATGACGTTTTCGAGAGTGACAAATTCATTCATTTCCATTCAACTAAATATGAATATTTTGATTTGACTAATCAACATTATAAATAAGAAATTTATTAGATTTTTATTTAACTTTGTATTCTTAAAGGAATCCAAAATAATTAAATCCCCAGTAGGCAATAACCCCTAACTTTGTCAGTGAAATATCTTAAACTGTACAACAGTTACAATATCAGCCAGATAAAATTAAAAACAAACAAAAAATGAGCAGATGTTCTAGGCGCATCTGTACCTTTTGATTTGATTCAAAGTATACTCAGGGCTGCAGACGTATCCTTTGAACTAATCCCCATTGTGCATACTTTTCGAAGATTTTCAAGATACATAAAGCTTAACGTTGCTGCATTATTTTCAAATTCTTTTCTTCAAAATAAAATAAATGGTGGGCCAAAAAATTTTTATGAAAAGAAAATACACTTAATAAAAAGAAAAGATTTACCCCCCTTTTTTTCCCTCCGCCGTCTTTAGTTCTAGTCGAATTCAAAGAAATAAATTATTCCGATTAAGCAGTAAAGAATGTTTGGATCTTTTTATAATCGTTAAACCTATCGTAATGTAGTATAAAAAGAATTTTGTACTAAAATGAGGTTGTTAAGGATTTTTAATTTCGAAATTCTGATCTGAAAGATTGTATAAAAAAATTATACCAAGAGAAAGCTTAATACCGATTCGTGCTATTTCCTAAGAAATGGTCTCTCTCATTCCATGTGGCTCATGAAAAGATGTCTTCTAATAACTCATTAAAACAAACCATGATTATGCTAAGAGACGGAAAAAAAATATTTAATGCTCAGCAACATTCATCGTTTCATTCTTTCTCTTCTTTTTGAGCTCGTTAAAATTCCAGACAAATTCAGAATTCTTTTTTAAGAAAGCTAAAAGTAAGTAAAAATCCAAAGGAAACTATTTAATAGCTTTGAAAACGGTCTTCTTTCGATGTCAAAACATAACTTTATTCGATTGCCTGGATTATCATGAATAAATAATTATTTTCTAAAAGGAGTTAGGTGAGGAATTATACGGAGAAAATTGCAGTTCTTCGATTTGTTGTCCGTTGAAGAAAAAACGAAACGATGCCTCAAAATTAATTAAGTAATATGTATAGAAATTTTAACTTTGAGTTTTTTAGCCTAATTACTTGTGTCTCTCGCTGGTTTTGATTTTAGCGAATGTATAATAAAATTGATGATGATTTGGATGTTTATGACGTCGAGCGATTGTTTCATATTTTCTGGTATCTCGAAAGTTAAGAGCGCTTGAATGCTGAATTGATTTGATGTTTATCTTTCTTTCCGAAAAGTAAAGCGGTTAAGTATAATCTTAAACCATTATGGCAAATAAATCTAACTAAAATTAGCTTTAAAAGAAGAATGCTGTTTCTTTTTAATTCGGAGTGATTTGTCCTCATAAAAATAATGATTTTAACGTTTATAATAAAATTTTGTATGGCATTTATAAACTTTATACGAAAATGTGAGTTATTAGATTAAAAATTAGTATAATGAAAATGGCCATAAAATGTAAGTAATTTATGCTAGTATAATTTAGAAAGCTATGAATTATTTCAAGAAATTCCTTAAAACTTTCACCGTTGCAGACGAGAAATCTCGTCTTTCAGATATTTCCAATTGCAAGTTTCTGTGGGCTAAAATTTGTCTCTTATGCCAGTTTAGATAGGTTGAACTTTCTAATGCATATCTGAAAAATACCTTTTCTTTTTTTTCTTTTATTTTTTAAAGTGGTATTAGAGACAAATTTTAGCCCAAAGAAACCTGCAATTGGAAGTATCTAAAAGACGAGATATCTCGTCGGCAGCGTTGAAAGTATTAATAATGGGAAGAGAACCTACTAAACGTTAAAAATACAATATTTATTAAATTGGAAACATCAGTTTATATACAATTAATGGTCAGTGATTGATAATATACTCGATCGAAAGTGTTACGGTCTTCCTTTTTTTGTATTATGAATTAATTATATAGTAAAAAAATTAACACAAAGTTATTGACTTTTTAAAAATGAGAAGAAGAAAAATATTTGCTATTTCTGGAAATTTTTTGCGATCCATTATCTTTTATAAGAAATGCGCTCATTTTGAAAAAAAAATTCATAGAGATAATCCAAAAAGTAATTAAAATATGAGCCTGTAAAAATATATTTCAGAGCAAGGTTTTCTATTAAGGTAAACTTAATTATCACGACCAAATTAGGATTAAAATAGTTACTGATAATAGAAGAGGAAATATGCATAGTAAATTTTCGTCTTTATATTCTTAAAAAAAATCATTTTTTTCGTTCTGTAAAGAAAATCTCAAGAAAAGAAATGTATTCAAAATAATTGATTTGGAGAGAATCCTCTCAAAACATCTGTCTACTAGTTAAAGAAATTTTTGTTAAACAATGTTGGAAAGAGTTAAAACACATAAATGTGAAAAGTGATGCAATAAAAAAATGTACTCTCTTAAATATGTAAAAATTGGTTTTGTTAAAACGCCTTCAGAAGAAAAAAAATAGCTATGTTCTGAAACTGCGATCTGTATTTATAAGTTAACATCAGATTTGTTCGATTACTTGGGAAAAAAGTATGTTTATCTAAGTAGTTAGTTATTTTTTGTATTTAATTTGGCATATGTTGGTACTCCTTACTTAAAAATTTCAGTATCATACGTAATTATTTTTCATTATCCATAATTCTACAGAAGATGTTTACTGCCTTCATGATTATATTTAACATTAATTTATAATTTGCTATTGATTATAGAATAAAATATTTGTTTTAAAAAAACTAACAAATTTTCCGATTTTTCACCGAAGCTTTTCATTCGAAATCTTGAGCACTTTCATTCCTAGTTTTCTCTTTAAATGTTTTTTCGTATTTAAATCTCAAGCGAATCTCTAGCTTTAAATTCTTTATAAACGCAAAATATTTACCGCATTTATTTTTCACACCCATCTCTGTAAAAATTACAATTACAATTTTATTTTTATATTTAAACTTGTTAATTCATGTAAATATAAATTAACAGCAAAACTGACGTATTTAGTGTGTAAATGTTGTAAATATTTTGTCATAAAATTTAACTTTTAGCTTAAGTCCATAAAACCTTCAACTGCTCATGCTTTTGTCTTATGAATTGTGTGTGTGTGTGTAATCAATCGCACATTTTTATAGAACGCTGAAAAATACATTCCTATCCGTTCGAAAACATCAAATTATATGTAGGTATAATTGTAATAATGAATTTAATTCAAATATATTTTAATTTTTGAAACCTAGCAAATTGTTACTTATATATCCTTACAACTCTGCTGTGTAGCAATCTAATTACATTGGCAGATATTGATATCTTGAAGAATTTTTCTGTTATTACTGAACGGTTGTCTTGTTATCCCTTAAAATAAGAAGTATTCTACTATCAGCCTGACTTAAAGAGCTATATGACTTCCACTTATTGCCCTTTTTCTTCATTCCTGTGGTTCTTTTCCAAGAATTCTTTAGGATTTTCTGGAATTCACAGCGTTGGAAATTCAATTTGTTCTCTTAGATGTTGTACTGGCGTAAGTGAAATAACAAAGATGTAATTTCTGCTCTTGTATAGGAAGAAATGCTAGCCTTAAAAATTGATTTTCTATACTCCTACATAAATCATTTTATGTGTAGGTCTTACTAGACTGTGCATGAAGCTTTATGAAATATCCCAGGACTTATTTACCTAAACGTTTGCTTTAGTAATACTAACTGAATTGATTCCATTTTTCTACCTTTTTGTTTTAATTTTAATTGTTCGTTATGATTTTAAAAGAATAGTTGAGACATTATAACTCTCATATCCCCTAGATTATACTATCTGTAGGTGGTTCGTTGCTAGAGTCTCAGCAGGGGGATTGCTGGTACACTGATTCAAAACCATCGGTGATTCGTTCTGTTATTTTGGGCCTCCTACGTACTGAATTCGTAAAATTATAACGTTCTCTGATGTGGAAATTTGGAGAAAAGGATATCGACTCTGGTGCTGTCGTCGTCATCTGAGCGCAGTTCAAAATTATAAAACCCGAACTATCGCTCCTGTTTTTATGAAATGGAGCTTTAATCTTAATAAATTAAATTACACCTCTGAGATTGAGGTCTCTAAGATTTAATAAGATATCACAAATTTCTTATTATTTGAAAAGTTGCCTTCTGATTTTGTGATTAGAAATAACTGAAATAATTATACAGAACTATGCACAAATCTTAAATTAAAATAAATTTTTTTGCACTTTGTGTTTAATGCGAATTTTTTTTTCACTCATTTGATTTCTTAAAACAGTGTTTCTCAACCTGTAATATGTGTATCCTCAAGAGGTACGTAATAGTCTCAGGGGGTACTCGGAAAAAGAACTGGTGAACATTGATCGATATATGTAGAGATGTTAGTAATGATACCTAATGGCATGGGAGTAGGTTACGTGGAATAGTGATACATCAAAAGTATGCAAGTAAAAAGAGTTCGAGAAACACTGCCTTAAAAGAATAATTTAGTCAACTCAACGTCGCCTTTTTTCAAATGTATAATTCCCTATGTTTATTGTGTTATCAGCAGAAAGAAAGAAAGCGAAATATCTCACTAGAAATGAATTGAGACTTTGTTCTGAAAATTTATGAGATTTCTTAACAATTCTTGGCATTTTCATCGTTTTTTCTCTATTTCTTTGAAATAAATCGAAAATTAATTAGGATGTAATATCATTTATTTTACACTTTAAGTCACTTCTAAGTAAAATGCTTATAATTGATTATATAAATGCATTTAAAAAACTTTTGAATAAGTAATGAAAAGAGAAATGATACTCAGGCGATACTAATTATTTCTAACTGTCAGATCATAAAACCTAGAACAAATATTTAAAATTTTTAATATTTTTCTCTTTAAATTAAAATAATTTATTAACCTTCAAGAGGATTTGATTATTAATTAATGCTGTTTTTAAGTATAAACTTTTAGGATTATTTGAAGTAAATCGCGTTATTAAAAAAATAGGCTGTTATTTTAAAATTAATTATTGTTAAGTTTTATTTTTATTCTCTCTAAAATATCCTCGATTTTTTTTGTATATTTATATAAATGATCCGTCTTTTTGTAGCAAGCAAACATTTAATATTTGATCAATACCTCTTTTCAGTCACACTGTATTAAAAAATTCAATGAGAGCATTAAAACCTACCGAAATCGGGCAAAATAAAGAAATTTACTTAACTCTGTTTATTCACGGCATTTTTCAATTCATTTCCTTTTGACATTTCTACTACAAACATTATTGATTATTACTGAATACAAACTTTTCTTTAAGCCTGTACCGAAACAGTAATGAACGGAGCAAAGCCTGTATCAGCATTATCGGTAAAGAGTTCGAATTTTTAGCAAAGTTAAACAAAAATGAACACAATTTGCCGTCTCTGTTTACTGTTCTGGTTTGCCGTTTATCCGAACTCAATGATTCGCGGAAAATGTGACTGAAAAGGTGATCAAAAGACTGTAATAACGTATATTTGTTTTAACAGTTTGGGATAAAAGTCATGAGAGAGTTGAATCTTGTCTGTTAGCTTTATTCGGGTAAATATTATTGAATGGCAATAAAATCATCTGAAGTAAATGCAACGATGCATCAAATTCCTTAAAGGGATTCCTTAATAGGATAGATAGCTATGTAATAGATGCTATTTTAAATCTTAATTAGCTTCTAAAGGTGTTCAACGAAATTTATACTCAACATGAATGTAAGAGAAATTTTGAAAAAATTATTTGTGATAGTTCGGAGAAAATTTTTATCTTTAGTCATAGAATGTAAAATTAAATTCGGTAATGAGAAACATGGATGAATGGATCGCTTCCTTAAATGCACGAATAAGACGAGCAAAACAATGTTTTTCGTTTTGAGAGATACAGCTGTATTATTTGAGAAAAAGAAAGAATGTGTTGATCATCATGAGACAAATATATGATTTTGATGTACAATTTATTGCCATAACCGTTTAATAAAGCGAAACTAGACGAAATTTCGAATATTGAGGTAATGATATGATTTAACAGTTTAACGTTTCATCCTGATAAGAGCTACTTGGGATTTCATAACTATAGCTTTTAAAAAAGTATCGCACACTCAAAATTTTTACACAAGGGCAAATTGAGCAAGTTTAACTGAATGATAAGATTGGCGCTCATCAGAAAAACTCACAAATGCGACTCTACCATTAAATAATCATGCTCTGAATGTTAAAAAATATCAGTGCAATTAATACTTTTTCTGATAGAGATTTTTTTAATATAGTCCTTGTGTTTCTATAAAAGCATGTAAATAATTTTCTTTATTTTTTTGTGTTGCTCAATTTTAATGAATAACACATGAAAATAAAGATTTTTTATCATTTCGCTCCTATATTCTATTAGTAACATATGAACGAAATATTGATCGCACGATTATTAATAATTACTAACTTTTCATTAAAAATAAGTTTAGTTATATGCAATATAGTACACGAAATAAGCACAATTTGCAATTCTATCAGAAAATCCCAACACATGTTTGCTACTTTTCCATTTATCTTCTTTTGTCTGTTTCGACAAATTTAACAGAGTGTATCATTTGTTCTTACAGCATGTGTATCAATCTTGGAACACATCGTGGAACCACCTGTCGTCAGCAACTGCTCGTCTGTCACTTTGACGTGTCGGGTGGACACTGGAGCACCGAATGTGGAGGTCTGGTGGACATTTCGAGGAGAGAATGCTTCGAAATTACCAGATACAACCATCGTGACAGACAACGCGGACAAGGGGGAATGGCAGCTTGAATTGAAATGCCCCACTCTGGAACACAAAGGCACATATGCCTGCAATGCTCAAGGAAGGAATGAAAGCGAAGTCGTGTATCGCAAAGAAGCGCTTCTCAGGATTTATGGTAAGTTAGTTCTCTGTAAAGAGTTACTGAATTAGATGAATGAGTTCGTTAATTTTAAATATAGTCAGTAGCTACATAATATATCTACTAATATATCTAATTTCCGTATTTCATTTTTGCAAACAAGTAGAATAAGTCGAGCTATCCTTCTTACATTTCGGTATATATATATAATATAAAATTTTTAAGCAGAGGCCGAAGAGAGAGAAGACACTTTCGAAATTTAAAACTCCGTTTTATTCCATCCCGGGAGGCATAATGTATGTACAAAATGCGAGGCGAACTGACACCCGTTCACAAGCGATACAAGAGCAGAAGATAACGAAAAAGATGCAGCAATTATTTTTCCCGAGTTATTTATACTATGAGATTCTGATAGGGATTTCTTTACACGTGTCGATTTAGGATAGGGAAATCCAGGTATCTTTTAAAAAGAATTCGCTTAGCTTGACATTTTTTTTATCTCTTCGTCTTAAGTGTGGGAACAGCTGGTTTTTATAGAGCTTCTGTTGAATTAATTAAATAAATAAAATGTGAAATGGGATCAGGAAATAAGAGAACATTTTAGAATGAAGTTAATATGAGTTAAATTAAGATAAGAATTAGGAAATTAATAAGGATTAAATTAAATTTTATAATATCATTGCATATATACATATATGTATACACTCACACACACACATATACAAGGTGTCTCAAAAACCTTGACCGCGGCTTTTATTCCCGAAATATTGATCGTAGACATATACTGTAAATTACAAACTTGCGTAAAAAAAGGTACAAATTGCTATGAAATCAATTAAAGTTTTCAGGGGATTAAACTTTAAAAAAATACAAAATTAAAATTTTTATACGGACCACGTACAAAAAAATTCCCAGTGAGTAAAATGTGCAACATTCTTTAATAAGGTCAAATACGAAATTTCAGCATTTTATCACAATAAGTCTCAAAGATATGAAACTACATAAATTTTGACTTAAATCTTTTTTCTATGCTTGGATATGAGTTCGCAAAGAAGAAAAATAATGTCGGATGTTCGTGTGTTAGGGGTTGTACACAAATTAACTTAGAAAGTAATGATTGAATAAACAAATAATAATTTTGCTATTTATTTGTTCAAAGGTATTAAAAATTTGTAGAAATAATAACTTAAAGGAAAGACTACATAAGATTTTTTAACAGTTCACTGACTGTGCTATTTTTAAGTTATATTCTGTAATTCATGATATAAAATTTTAAAGTATTTTTCAGGAAGCATAGATTTTAAAATTTGTATTTAAAACTAAAGATATGAAGAGTATTTAATTTTCTTATGATGTATTTCTGCGTCGCGTCATTTGCACTGAAACTGTAAACATTTGCATTTTAATTTATGATTGATCCTTCTCCAACTTTCTTTTAACATATCTTTGAGAATTTTCATGATAAAATTCTGAAATTGTGTGCATGACCTTTTATTAGAGGATGGGGTACATTTTACTCACTGGGATTTTTTTTGTACGGGGTCCGTATAAAAATTTAAATTTTGTATTTTTTGAAGTTTAATCTCCTGAAAATTTTAATCGATTCCATAACATTTTACACCTTTTTTTACGCAACTTTGCAATTTTCAATATATGTCTACGATCAATATTTAAGGAATAAAAACCGTGATCAAAGTTTTTGAGACACCCTATATACACACACACATATACTCATCAGTCCTCTGATTGATATGCAGCTACAGTGTTTCAGATTTCAATTCTAATAATTTTTACTAAAGTAAATTATATTAATAATGTATGTAGGAAAAATTTACACCTCTATCGCTAATTCTTAACCACCGACACCTTTCTGCTCATAAGACAAGTGCTTACAAATTTGTAAATCATTCTTCATGTTTTCTGTAAATTAATCTATATTAAATTATATAAGGATAAATACTTAATCAATATAATACTAATAGGATGATATACGAGTAATGGATTAAAACTTGAAAAACCATGAAACTAATAAAAACTTGAAAAATTAGAATTCGTAATATTAAGCTAATGATTGTCTCTCAAAATTATAATTATACAGTAAAATTAATAATTAAATTTAAATATTAAGCAGCTTGAAATCAAACTGGGTTTAAAGATTTTATGCATTTGTGTGTGTCAACTGACAGATATTTGTTTTGAACGTCTGGCTTGATGTTTTGTCTACTGTTATATTTGTTCAATTTTCAGAACATTTAATGCACTTGCAATAATAATAAAATGTCAAATGTTTCCATTAAATTGTCTTAAAAGATCAGGATTAAGCGTTGAAAAACTAAGCCATATTCCGGCTTGATTCTTTGTTTATAAGATATTTCATGTTTTTTATTTCCATTAAATATTTTTAAAACGTTATTTCTTTGTAAATATTAAACATCAGCAGACGTTTTTGTCTTATCATCTTTGACTTTTCATATCTCCTCATTTCTGTTCAATGTATAATGCTTATAAACTTTCCTGCAAGCCTTCTACACTATTATTTCTTCAATCAAGCAATCTATCACTTTCATGACTTATAAATAATTTAATCTTTCAAAGAAAATAAGAATTAAAATCATTCTATTATTATCTATTGTGTATATATTAGAAATTAAAAAATGTAGTTTTCTCTGATTAGCTATAACAAATAGTATTACCCTGCATAAATCAACCCAAAGTTTTTTTCTTTAATTGCAAAATATCGATTTAATTTTAGTTAATGAGATGTATTTCCATTCATTTGTTTATTCCAATTCAAAGACATGACGAAGAATTCATTTCCTTGATGGCATGTCTTAAACGTGTGTTGAATAACAGTCTCAATAATTGGATAATCGTGTATTCACTAAGTTAAAGAACATTGCACTTTTTAAGATTTTTCTTTAAATCAACTTTTTCTTTATCGCAACTCATTCTCGTAGTTTACTCTTTAAGAATAATCCACTTAGCTGTTTGTTCTTCCAAATTTCCCTCGTGTCGTTATTCCCAATAGTTTGATCTATATTCTTACAATCTTTATCGAAGAATACCATCTAAAATTTTACTTCGGAACCCTCCAAAATCTAAAACTGATTTGCATCTTAATGAGATTGTTCTTATATTTATTTTCAAGAGCAAATTGACGTTGCAGAATCTTAAATCACATTTGCGCTAAAATTATGCTAATGCATTTATGGAACAAACTGACTGGAAAGTTAAATAAAGTTTGTATTCTAATAAGTATTACTTTCGGCGCAACTATTTGCTTTGAAACTTCTTCCGGCAAAAAGTGAAGAGTCACTCCTTTGCTTTAACATGCCATAAGAAGTCTTACGCGACGTAATTTCGTCGGAATTTTTCCTTATGACTCATCTATTCTACCAATGATTATAATATTCAAAAATTTATGTTCCCGGAGATCACCATCATTATTTTATTTTTCTCTACGAGTTTCCGTTGTTTGATATTCTACTAATGACTTAGGAAAAGAAGGCACTTAAATATGTACATATCTGTGAAGTGTCTCACTATTTTCATTCATAAATATCTTATTCAGAAACAGTACTTTTAAGTTTTCAGCTTCTTATCAGAAATGAGCTGATAGTAATATCCAGGATACATAATCACATACGGAATACGTTTACATAACATGATTTCTACGTTCTAACTTAGTATTAAAATAAAAATCTCTCAAAAAAGTTATTATAACTTACAATATTTGTCGATTCCTCCAAGTAATTGATTCATGTCTAATTGATATATCTATTTTTTATTTTTGCTTACAATCTTCGATTACGATTATCAAAACCTTTAGAAATTAGTTTTTCGTAGAATGTTTTATAAATTTTTATGAATTTACTACTTTTTTTTACATTAATTAAAATAAAAAAAATCATTAATTTATATTGGCATTTTCTCCCGATTTATTTTTTTAAACTAAATTGAATTAAATTTTATAATTGATCTAAAAAGTTCAGTTATTTATTTAGAGTGCATTTTTTGAAGAGCCACATTTAATTGAAATTCTAATAGAACACACTAATATTAGTTGGCTATACTTAATTGAATAAAAAGCTTACAATGTGTAAATTCTAACTAAAAAAACTATAAGATAAAATAAAATAACTTTTCCTTCATAATGATGGTATGAAATCTTTAAATTGTATTGATTCTATTAAAAATAGCGAATTCTATCTTGAATGCAGAATATTGTATTTAATACTTTATTCTCTAATATTTTATTCTCTAAAAATAATTTTATTATTCTAAATCTATTCTTTATAGACAGGAAGTGATTATGACAAAGAAATGCTGAAATAGACTCATAATCCTTTCTGTTCCATAGAAAATGAATCTATAAATCTATAGTTTTAACAAAACTTTCATTGCTGTTCCATTACTATCCACTGTTCATGGGATTACCAGATGCACAATTTATCCCTACCAAATCTCAAACCTGCGTGTTTCTTAAAAGCCATTGCTTCATTCAATTTTTATAATCTGGTCTCGGAAATTTACGACACAGAAAACTTGAATAAAATATTTCCCTAGTAATCAGAAATGGACTTCTTCCAGCATGTTTCAACGAAATGGAAAAGACCGTGAAATTTCTTTAACAAAACAAAAATAAAATAAAATCTTGCAAATAGAAAGAGCATTTTTTTTTCATCCGACACTTGTTTCTTAAGTCCAGTGAAAAGATCGAAAGGCTTCCGGTATATTGGATTAGAGAGCTCTTCCTTTGGGATTGAAATGCGATTCCAAAAGAAATCCAGAAAAGAGGGGTTTTCCATTCCCGAAAAGAGAGCGGGGAAGAAGTATTGACATATTCACCTTTTGACTTCTCACATTGGCTTTCAGTTGGGAATGTTTTCCGATACGAATCAGCACCGCGAAAAGGAACGAGTTTAACTCTTAATTAAACCACGGGTGACTTTGAATTTCTTTTTTGCATTTGAGAAAAGCCAATTTAAAGTTAATAAACTCTAGTTTTCTGCGTGATGTATTTTCTTGATTAGGGAAATCCTAAATGGGTTGGACGCAGCAGGAGTTACAAAATAAGCTTCCCTGTTGTAGCAATTTCGGGCTAAACTCCACGATGTCATTAGCTCACTTTTCGTCGGAAATATGGTAAGGATTTTCTTAATATGATTCGGGTTTTTGCATTTTTGAGAAGGTAAAGAATTTATCTCAAATTTTTAATTAAAAAAGTTTCATTTTTCAGGCTTTGAAAGTTGTTTGATTCTGATTGTTTTTAACTCATTTTCTTTTAATTTGCAAGAAGCAGATATATATTTATAGTTTTTCTATTAAAAAATAGAATTATCAGTCGATGATTACTTATACAGAATAACTGTTATCTGTTTCATGATTGGTGGCAATTTGTGTTTTATCATATTTGACTTACCTACAAATTTTGGTATTTTCATCGATTAACATAAATATCCTTATTTTTTCATATAAATAAAATGCATTAAAAGTGCTAAATTTATATTTTTTGTAGCAGCCACGCTTAGGGAAGATATATAACCTTCATAATTTTATATAATGCATTTGCTTTGATAAGCTCTCAATAGAATTGGAACTGCAGATTTTCTTAAACTATAGTTATTCGTTTTATGAAATCGAATAATTTTGATCGAGTTACTGTTTTATCGCCTACCCTGATATTAGGTCCTCCTATATTTAGATGAAGACGGTAATATCAGAATGAAGACTTAAATATCAAATATCTTAAAGAAATTATAAACTGGAGCACTAATTCATGCATATATATCATTCTTTCATCTAAGCAGTTGTTATTTTATTCCTATTATGGGCAGTTTTTTCTTAACATATTCGTTTAAGACATTTAATTTTAGATACTGAAGAATTTTTTTATTGTAATGGTACATTTTTGTTCATGATAAACAATATATTTTTGAGGATAAGGGACTTAGCCATTATAATTTGTTTTGTCCATGAAGTGTTTTTTTGTCAATTTCTTTAGCCTTCGTGTATCAAAATTGTAATTGTTTCTTGTTAGCTACCTAAAACGTTGAATCTCACTAAAGTACTGATAAACTGGGTTGTTTTAAACGTTTTCTCAAAAGAATTTATTTTACGAATCTGCAGACTACAATACAAAGTGATATGTATTTATAGAAAGAGGTATAAACATTTTATAATTAAAACTACAATTTCAAATGTTTGATGAACACTTGTGAAATATTTAAAATGAACGGCTTAAACATATGTTTGCATTACATCATTAAAATCTTTCTTCTTGTTAGAAATATGTCAAGAGAATGCAGAGGCAGTTCCATTGAAAGTTCAAAGCGACTGTCTGCTGGAATGGTCTCCCATTATTTTCGAGAACTTACGGACGAGATTGTTTACTCAAAAAGTTTTGTACAAAAGAAACAAAAAAACAAAGCTTTTCTCTCAAACCATTATTTCGCTGCATACCTGTTTTCATAACTGTTTTCAACATAAAAGAGAGCAAAGGTTGTTGAAGTATTTAAACAGAAACTGTATTTCCAGTTGTCCGCGCTCTGTTTTGCAAAATAGTAACTATTATGAGTTTCAAAACAACAGGTTGTTGTTACAGCTAAAACATTTCTGCTTGTGCTTCATACTTGAAAATTTTGGACTTCGTATTTCACTTTACTTATCCAGTAAAATTAATCTAAACCGTACTGCCAACTATCCCAACATATTACAATCGACTGTTTTCGGTGAAACAAGTTACTTTTATGCATTTCATAGTACAAATATACTGTATTTGATGAGTAAAATTAAACTTGTAATTTAACTCTGGTTTGCATTTACTCTGAATATTGTATTTTGAAACTAGACTAGTTTTTATTGCATTTTTAGAACTCTTGTACATTAATATAATAGTTACGAATGCATAATTTAAAAACAAAGTTTTTGTATTAGTGAGTATGAGTAAATATATATCTTTTGTGATCCCAAATTTTTTATTCGACTATGATATACAGCTTATTTAAATGTCATCTGAAATTGAAACACTTTAATTTTATTTTTAAGAATTATGATTCTGAAATAATTTTTAGAAATTGACATACATAATGTGGCCCTTAATTCACTGAGCTTGCAATATGTCTTTCTTATGAATCTGAAATTGATTTTGCAAAGTAGTTGACCCTTATAGTAACAAAGTGCAAATAACAATGTCCACAGTCATTATTCATAATCACTTTGATGTCACATACATTATCTAAATAATGCTGAGTTACTGATTTATTAATAAATTCCCTACCTTGTCAGAAACTGAATATTTAAAACATATGATACTACCTCAGAAGCGAATATAGGACTTTCTTAAAATAAACTTAAAATGGAAGCCTATTTGGCAATGGAATTGATTCACTTCCCATCCTTGCCACTTGAAAAAGTAACTGCCGTTTCTTTTTAACATCTAAATCGAGTTGTATTTTGTTGTTCAATGATATCACATTCTATTTCATTAGAAATATGCAATAGATTCAAAAATTAAATTGTACTGACGCATTACTATATATCATAAAGACATGCACTGCCATACATTTGTTCTGATGAAACAAAAAAAAAGTGAAAATACTGTTCCTCTTTTTTGAAACAAATAAATTCTCCCTTTCTTATCGAGTGCGGGAAAATGCATTTTTAATTCATTGAACAGATAATCTGATGATAATATTCTTTGTGCTTTGAATTATTAAATGCTGCAATACTTTTTGAGAAAAAAATTGCTTAATTTTCCTGACTATGAAATTCAAATGATCTACTAATTAAATTCTAGTTGCTGTAATCTCAAGAATAACATTCCAGTAGGTTCGAACCTATCATCAATAAAGTCGAGTTTGTCATCAAATCACTTCGAAACAATGTTTTTATTCGATATTTTATGTCTTCAGTTGTCTGATTCCGACACTGCAAGAAAGAAATATTCCATCCATCATGATTGGCTTCCAACAACAGGTTGTTGGAAAAGCTCAAGTATCCGAAAAAGTACTTTCTATCTCAAAATGTCTATCGTGTTCGCCTTTCCGCACCTTGATGGAAAAATAATCCACGCTAGAAAGACCCCCAAAACAACTAAAATCGATGGAATAAAGTTTTCTTCAAGTAAAAATAAAAACGAATATCAATCACATGTAGGCAATATTGAATATTTCTTGTCACATTGCACCGAAGAAAACAGTTCTGCGTTGGAAGATGAAAAATTTGTATTGCTCGTGGAATTTTATACGTGGAGAAAACGCCCGATGAAATATGTTCCAAATGTGTCTCCAAGGAATGAAAAATTTAGGGTATGTTTTCTGTGTTTCAAACTCCTTAGAAGGCTCACAGTTGTTTTAACTTATTTGATTCATCTAACAACACAGATGCCATCGGTAACACAAGTTACGGTTTATATTATAAAAGTAACTCGAAAAACTCATATCTCAGAAAGCGTTTGACGAACAAAAAAATTACCTAGTTTAAGATTATCTAATCTAGAGAATTTATGGTTGCATCGCGTTGCTTTATAGAATTATTTTTATTCATGTTATATACTTTCCAAATCTTTTTTCTTAATTCGGATTGTGGTTCTGTTCGCATTTTTGATCTGTATGATTTTTGCAATTTTTATCTAATTTTATTCAGTTTTCCCGAATTGTGTCATATTCTTGTAAATGATTCTATTTTCATTGTCCATCCTTTTGAATTCTTAATGGCGTTAATAGGAGAAGCGCTGTTTAAATTGATGGAATTCCTCAAACACACACACACACGCAAAATACCTATTATTTCTTTATTGATATTGTTATCTCTATCTTAAGATGGAGACGTCTATGACCTGATGTAGAAGTCGTGGCTGTAAGACTGTACGATCGAATGTGACCTGGTTCCACCGAATATATACCGTGTATGAGCCTTGTTCACATTAGATTAGCCACGTTTAGGAAATTTCTTAACGAAAGTATATCGTGAAAGTTTAGAGAGTGAAACATCAACTCAGATGTCGCCCTTGTCATATAACCATTATTCAAAATTACGAGCTACGCCCTAAAAAAAGCTTTGAATAGCTCCATTCAGAAAATAAAATAAAAATAAAATCATTTCTGCATTTATCCTGTCCAGCTTTTTAAATTCATTTCTAAGATTAGTACTTGAAGGTTTACTTTTTTCAAGTAATGAAATTCTTTAGTGATGAAAAAATTAATCTTTCCTAATACTAGTTCTTACTTTTCTTCATTAAAAATGTTTCTATTTCTAGAATCATTTTTCTTCTTTCCTTATTAGTGAACATAAGATTACGTATTGTTTGTGAACAAGAAAAACCCCGATCTATATTATTTAGAACATATTTCTAAGAACATATTATTTAGAACATATTTAGCTTCAAGTGTTTAAATTTTTGTAAGTGTTTGAAGTTTTATTTTTCTACGACGTTTTCACAATTTAAAAATTTGAAGGAAGATTATCGTTTTGAATGTTTTTTAAATTTTTATTTTAAAATTGTCATTATGATCCAAGTTTCATTTGCCTCTATGTTTCAAATAGCATTTGTAATACGATAGATCATTGCATTTTGTAGTTTATCTTTCAGTTTTTAATTTGAAATTAAAAGAAATTAAAAATTATTTATCAAAGGTTATTAATAAGAATATTTGTTCTTTTTTACAAATATCAGAAATTATTTGCAGGAAAAGTTTTTTTTAGTAGATACCATGGCGAAAGATTTTAGTTTATTTCCTATTAAACTTCGATTAATATAAAAGCATTTTTTGCTGAAACGAGGTATGTTTTTTTAACTTTAAATGCAGAAAACGGAATCATTCAGTATTGAAATTTTATGTGCATTAACGAATAATTTTCATAATTTATGTGATATCTCAAATTATTATTCAATAAAAGTGTCTCATTAATCATAATATTCAGTTTTTTACTTTCAAAATTATTTGAATTGCGTAAACAAGAATCTTTTATTTTGTTCCCGTCAATAAATATTCTTCAAAAAATTACAAAATCTAAATTTTATACAGTCTTTTAGACCTAAGAAATCATATTCTAATATTCTTGACATTCCATCTTTTAAATAAATAATTTTAAAAATTACATTTCTGTTTTTTGCGATGAAATCTGAATGAATCGTAAGGTTTCGAATGTTACGGTTTTGGAACAATCAACAGTTTTATAATCTTAAGCCATTCAGACTTGGGGAAACACTGGTCACTAATTGGTATATCTTCTTTAAGACAGTAGTTGAAGTGGTCTAAAATTGCACGTTTTTATAAGATATTTTTAATATTCAAATTTATTCACACTTGGCGACCAGCTGATTTGGTGGGAATATTGGTGGGAACTTCATGTCCATGATTCCGCCAAAATATCAAACATTAAAGCCGAATTATTTTAATTATCTACCTGACCTATACATGAATCTTTCTAACGGAGATCAGTCCCATGACATCGTGGCCATGGTCCCGAGACTTTTGAATCATCTATTTTCTAAATTTCGCGATATTGTAATTTCATTCTTTATACGACTCGTAAACATAGCAGATATCAAACAGAAACTTTATTCTTCAACTTTCAACAATGTAAAAAATCAAATAGTTGATTTAAGAATGCAGACAATTTAAACTTCACTGTGCAACCATGTAATATATTGTTAAAAATTAGAAAAAGAATTATTTTTTAAAATATTACCAAAATACAGTAAAAATTCGCGCAATTATTTAATTAAAATCATTAAAAAGATAATTTTCAAAAAAAATTATAAAAGGTATAAAATTTATTTTTGAGCAGGAATATTTTCGGAAGCTATTGCGAAAAAATTCCAAAATTTCGTTTAATTTTTAAATAATTAAAATTTCAAAAACGTTCGCTCCTGAATGCACTTTCCCGACCTCCAAGGTATATATGTGTTACGGTCATTATTAATAATAACTAAACTGATTATTATTAATAATGACCATTTAGTATTAATAATTACCGATTATTCATTTTGACCGTAACATATGTACCAAATTTGGTAGTTGTAGATCAAATACTCAGGTCTAGCTCTATAGAGAGCCCACCCACGTATGTAACCCCCCCCCCACACACACACACACACATCTCACATATATTCACATAGAAGAAAACTGTACATTGACAAATTAAACAAAATTGTTTCCGAAGTGGATATAATATAGAAGCGAGAAAAATAAGTTCCTATTTTATTACTTTCAGTATCTTTTTTTTTTCTACAGAAAGAGAAATTTGATTTTTAGAATGAAATTTTAGCTTTAGAAAAAGCAATTTTAATTTAAATCTTTGTTGGAATAACATAAAAATAAAATTGTCTTTCAGAAATTCTATTTTCAAATTCGACAGTTTTCCCCTCAGGTGTCATTTCTTCTTTTAGAATGATCATCTCTCACACATCCAATAAATATAATGGTTGAATTTTTCAAACCATACAAAATGAAACAAAATTAACTCGAATATCAATAAAACTATTTTATTGAAGCAACAATGAAACTGTTTACTTTTCGTTAACAGCAGAGGTTTATTGCTTGCATTAAAAAGAAAAATAATTAAATTTTATAGAAATAGTTAATAGCAAAAATTGCATTTTTTAAAGTTTTTTTTATTTTATTTTAATTATTTTCTACATTTTAGTCTTTAATTTAAAAATCGTCATTAAAAATGTTGGAATCTTAAAATTTCTTTTTTTTTTTATTCAGTACCAGGTTGCGCCGCTAGTAAGCAATCAAAATTTAAATAAATTAATTGATTATATATGATAAAGTTCTGAAAATATTTTAATTATTTATTGCCATTAAGAATATATAAGTATGTAAAATTGAATAGCCCTGGCACACTGGGAAGTGAGCAAAAAATATATTACAATGTTTCATCTTTATAAAAACGAAACAAATCAAGTTAAGTAAAATTATGTAAATAGATATAAAAAAATCTGTTTAAAGAATTAACAAAATGTATAAAAAGAATAAATTAAGTTTAAAATTATACTATGTTTATCATAAAGTACTACAGTTTAAGAATCTTTTTTTGACTCTGAATAAAATTGATTCGCAGCTGTAGCGATCGATCTAAAGAAAAAATGGACTTTGAGAAAACTTTCACCCTCTTTTCTAAATTATCATCGATCGTGGTCATTTTCAGTATTGTTTATTGATTATTCTTGAGATTTTTTTCCTTCGGAGGTGGGAAAAGCATGTAGGCACAATCCATCTGCTCGCGAAAAGAGCAGACTGGGTGCTAAAAGCTGGAATATTGTGACAAGTAAGATTTGGGATCTTCTGTATGTTTATCTATTTCGAACAAAGAATTGGAAAGGTTAGAAATGAATGCTTTTATGTTTAGTATTTTATAACATAAAAGTATATTTCTTTTGCTTATCGACTAGAAGGAAAATTCAAATAATTCCTAGAGATTTTTTTTGTTGCATGCTTAGATTAGAAAATGTGATTCGACATATCGTGTTTTATTAATTAATACAATTTGATGTCCTACTCGCTTTATTTTTATGTTTTTAACATAATAAATAAAGTTATCAAAAACACATTTTTAGTAGATTATTAAAACTTAATTTTTCTATTAGAATTATGGAATTCAAAACAAACTTGTAAAGGCACGAGCCGCTGTCAGAAATATTCTAAGCAAAATGAAATTTTAATCGCATTTATAATATATTTTAACTTTTAAAGAGTGTTTATTTGTTGTATTTTCTTGGATTGTTGTGTTTTTAATGTAGTTTAAATTATCCACAGCATTGTTTTTCAACGCCTGCTTTCCAATTTTCATTTCACATCCATATTTTTGATAAAGGAAATTTCTTTATTTTAAGACAATGATAATAATACAAGAGTGTTTATAAAACTTGTTTATTTTTAATGTTTTTTTATACTTTAGTACTTATTATATTTTATAATAAATTACTATAAATATTATGGAATATGAAAATTATTAAAAATCTTCTAAATATTGCCAGATGTCGCCCCTAGTATCAAATCAAAATTTATTAGAATTACTAACAAATTTTGAAAATATTAAGGAAATTAATTGTTACCGGCTTAATAATGCTTAAAACAATTTATCTGTATCTTTATATTCAGAAACATTATGAAATATTTCCCATTATTGTGCTTTACTGAATACATTCAACGTACAATCTTTCACATATATTTTTATGTATGATATGAATCAAAAATTTTTTCTCTAGTAGTTTAGTTAAGTAATGTTGGGTCAAAAGTTTGATATTTTGGTTTTATAGATATGCTTACAAAAATGTTGTTTTGCAATTGTTTCTTTCAAGATATGAATGCATTGCATGTGTGTGTGTGTGTGTGTGTGTGTGTGTGTGTGTGTGTGTGTGTCAAGATGCTAATGTTTGTAAACGGAAGACTTTAAGTACATTTGTGGTTCAAAAATTGGTAATATTTTCATCGTAATTGATAGTTTATAGGATTTTGTAATATATAATTTTAGTAGATATTATACAAATATCAGATGAGTAATTCAAATTATTTCTTTAACAGAATATTTTTTATGATTTTATTAACGTATTCGCCTACATTTCATATAAAAAAGGCAGTAACATTTAACATTTCTAGTTTGCAATCAGTCATGAATTGAGGAATCTTTGTAAAGCTTGGTTTATTCTTAGTATTTCAATGTTTAAATAGTCATAAAATTTGCAATATCTCTATAGTAAAAGCAGAACTACAGAAGTATCCGTGTTGTTATATATAGTTGCTTGGCAACACCAGTTGTCTCGTTTCTCGAAGTTTTGCAAGAGGAGAGAAAAGCTGATTTTTCGCACGAATATATATATTTGATTTTTCATATCTAATATGAGCAGGTGAGTCTCATGTTCATAGTGGTTGCGCAGAAAAAAAAAAGAAAGAAAGAAATGCCCGTTATTGGTTGCTGGAAATTCAACTTCAGTTTGTAAAATTTCAAAAAATGAAATAAGTGATATTGCTTCGTAAGCGACGATATGCGGAGCAGTATCATGTGAAATAGTGAAAGAAACCCGAGTGAGAAATAGCAAAAATACAAAAAAAAAAAGAAGGAAAAAAAAAAAAACGCTTTTTCAATCATTGTTTGAAGGGGAAAAAATCTCGGAATAAACTCGCTTTGACAATGACCTTGATTTCCATTGACTGAGGCAGAATTTCAAAGGGAAATCTGAAGAAATTACAAATATTGCCAGGATGAAAAAATATAAATATTTTGCTACATCCTGCTTGGCACATTCGAGATATTGGATAAAAGGAAATGCAAGTGCTCTAAAAATAGAAATATTGAAAGAAAACGAAACGAACATACTACTAAATAAGGAAGATATTAACATTACTATTAATATCATTAGATCATTTATAATGATAGCAATAGTAATAATATAATTTTTGTTTTTTTTCGAAATTTTTTTTTAATGAAATGCGATTCTAATTTCGGATACGAAAGACAATCATGCATTGAAAATACTTTTAATTTATATCCAAGGTTATTTTTCCAATAATTTATACAAAAGAAATTGCTATGGAAAAGTAGAAGCATTAAGGAGTCACTATCTCTTAGGATTGAAATCATTACACATGCCTGGCATTCTTTTCCCTTTTTAACTCTGATAACATTTATTTAACGTTTTCTCTTATTTTTCCAAAGAGACATCTCTTGGCATAAAATTAAAAAAAAACATCTATTATATATTACATCTGATAAAAGAGAGAGAGAGAGAGAGATTAGTGAAAAAAAAGTGCAAAATGGAAATTTTTGAATAGATGAATGCAAGAACGTATTGGCAGGAAAACTTTAAAAACGCATCTACTAAAATGAATATGAGAAAAACTTATTACAAGTAACATAAGAAGAAAAATTAAAATTACACACCTTATCCAATAAATAAAATTTATTTTAGGTTTTATTAAAAAAATTAATGTAAATATCTCGCTAAATAAATGTTATGCTGTAATTAATAAAAAGAACTAATCTTTCTTCAAATTTTTTTATCATACGAAAATTTTTCCATATTATAATTGATTTAGAAGAAATTAATTCTTTTTTTTACATTTTAATGTTGCTGTCTTTTTTCAAGATGTTATTGTAGTAGCTTTGCATTTTTCTAAGTATCTGAAATATTTTCGTTGGGTAGTCAATTTTCATCATTTTCGAAGAACATTCTAAAATGAAGAAAAAATGATGAAAAGTAGTGCAATTATGAAAAATCCAGTTTTAACTTATGTAACTGTAGTTAGGAGATAACGAAATATATTATTGCTAGGAATAATATAATTCAGTTTTTCGTAAGAATATAGAAACTTTTTATGAGAAATTATTCATGCATTTATAAATTATTTTAAAAACATTATTTGTTTGCTATACATTTATCTACACAGAAGAGCAATTTTTATGCATTTATAATATATGTAAAAAATAAAATGTAAGTTAACAATTATTTAAAAAAAATCATTTTGTTGCTTTCCATTGGATATGAAACAATGAATGTGATGCTCCATTTTTTTTTTCTTTGAACGATCATTCATTTAAGTTGCTTGAATTTTTTGAGTATATTCTTGTCAATATTTAAAGACGAAATTTAGATTTTTAGCAGCGCTTTCCTAGTGATCATTTGAATTACTGCCTTCAAGAAAGTAGCATTTTCAAATCCATAAATTACCATATTTATTACGGAAGTTATAGAGTAGGATGTCTGCTCAAGTCTTACCTGCCTTATGTACTTACTGTTCAAGTTGATGAGGTCCGTCTTAAAATAACTTTCGTATTGCCTTTAACGTGAATCTAAATTAACCTAAAATTCACTGATGTTTATATATATATATATTACATATTTAGTTACAAAACAAATGTCCATTGTGGATAATCCAGACAATCATTATAATATTGCAGTATTGGTAGAATAAATCCATTAATTGCTTTTCCTGGATAAAATATGGCATCTTACTTCTTTCATATTAACTAAAATAAAGAATATATCATCATTCCGTCACTTACATTAAGAAGCAAATAATCCTAGATGAAGAGCATCTTTTTCTTATAGATTATCTGAAGTGCTACCTTCATATAAGTGGCCTTTTCGTATCCATAATGGAAAAGTCTCTGTTATCAGTTAATGCCTTCTTTTGCATCAATGCTTCTTTGTTTTCATACTATAGATCTATATTTATACTTATATAATCAGCTTTAGATAGAACGTGCCAGTTATGATCTGTTTAAATATGTAATAATGATATGGTTATAGGATGTCTAGCAATGTGCTGAATTTCCTTTATTATATTTTAAATCTATTCCAGACGCATGAAACTTTAATGTATGGAAGCTAAATTTATGTTAAATATACTTAGCACACACATAAATTTAAAAACGCTTAATTTGTAATAGGAATTGTATATCCAAGACCATTCCCGGTAGACTAAATTTTGCTTGACGGTTACTAATTTGCAAATCACGATAAGTATATTTACATTAAATGCGTTTCAAGAATTCCAAGCTTGCTTCCAGTCTGAAGAATAAATTAAAGTAACATTTTTCTAATAGGAAACGTTCTATATATAAAAAGTTCAAAAACAAATTTTCCAGTATTGAAATATATCTGCAGTGAGATGAAATAATATTTTATATATATTGCAAGTATGAGAATATTCCTATTCTTTATTGTATCATCTGAAAATATTATTCTACAACATAAAGCATAAACTTAAAATTCTAATTCTAATATTTATTCTGCAGAATCTCTAGAATATTGTACAACCGTATATTTATTTTCTTTTAAATTTGTAATAATTTTTAGAGCATATTAACTGAGTTGTTTAAATGCTATTTGCAAAACTTTAGAGTATTATGAAAAAAGGAAATGTTGTCTTTACCAAATTTTATTACTTATTTATTCATAATAAAAGAAATCAAAAGTACTATTCTAAATATTTTCTTAAGTTTTGTTATTTAACTCCTTTATATATAATAATATATGCAAATTCATACATACATTGAATTACAGAAATTTTATAGTTTTAATTTAATTTTTAGTCAAAGTAAAGATCTTAAAATTCGAAAATCTCTTGGATATACTTCAATATATCGTTATTTTCAATAATCAATTACAATAACAATAAATATGTGAAACAAGATGTGTCATTTTTTAACGCCCCCATCTACACTTTCGTCAGTGAAAAGGCTGCTATCTTTCAAGGAATTATTAAGCTTTTTAGTTGATGGTTATAATTCCACAATGATAGAGCTCTGATATCATGATCATGAACTTCGGTTTTGAGACAATGATTTCACCAAATATTCGCTATGAATCTTTGATATAATTAAATCTTGAATATAGTACAAGTTAATTCTTTGTACTTTAAAGTTGAGTCTGACTCTTCGATCAGAATGTTACATCATATTCACACTTCTATTTAATAATCATTATAGAAAAATTTCTTATAATAGCAAACACTCTCAAATGGATCTTTAGGGATTAAAACAAATCCAGAACTATATTTTTGAGCTCCCTAAGGTTTAGTTCACATAATCTGTCTTTTAAGATGCCAATTCTCTCTGTCACACACAAACACAAATATTCGCCTTTTTATTAGTAGATTCAGATGAATAAATTTGTCTGTTGGTTTCAACTATACCGTAATCAAGTTATCGGATAATTTTGTGCACACTTTTTTGCTATGATTATTTTGAGAAATATTAGCTACTATTTACCAGTTAATATTTACTATAAAGAATTGTAATACTGTCTATTCACTACTTACATATGATAGAATTTTTTTTAATATTCTTATTAAGTGTTCGGCAAGTATTTTTGATAGCGAGGACTGTCTTTTACTTCTTAATTAAACTCAACATATCTCTCAACTTTAATTTAAAACATCTTTTGCCCAAAGAAGTGAAAAATTTATTCTATTGATTCAGCTGGGTCGATTGCGAGACGTCGGATAACTTCACATTATTATTTTTCTGCCATATTTGCTTTAAGAAATATTTTTAAAAAGAACAGGCATCTTATTTCCGTTTTCTAATTTTGGTTTAAATCAAACGAATATCGGGAATGAAGTTTGTGTTCTTTACCCTAGGGAATAAATGTTCGAAAAGAATACAGAAGAACAACTTTTATGCTTTACTTTATTCAAATTTAGATAACATTTCTTCTTCTATTTTAAGATAGCAAAGAAATATTATCAAAGGCGAAAATCACTTAATCAAACTGAATTTAATAAGTTTCAAAATCTTGTTTCTTTAATTTCATTTTGGAAGAAAATTAAAACTTTTAATTAGATAAGTTAATATTCAGTAATTTATTTATGCACCTACCGAAATCTTAAGTCATGGCTTCACTAGTCATATAATAATTAATTTATTCTTCAAACCAAAGCAAGTTTAATCAGGTTAATTCAATAGCTGATAATGTCATTTTCCTCGAGGAAATGTACAAGTCTATAAGAAAATGTTTCTCTTTGAAAGATTAGTGTTTAATAGCAAAAATTCTTAGTAAGAAGAGTGCTCGCATGAGCTTTTAGCACTAAACTAACGCCTGTGAAATATTTCCCTTTAGAAATACATTTCCTTTCTCCCTAATTCCTCAGTTACTAAGCCGATGGCAATTAAATATATAAGCTCCCTTTAGATATCGAAAAAAAATTCAGAGTCCGAACTTACAAAAGTTTATTATGGCTCTAATGAAATTCTTTCAACATTTTTAAGGCGAATTTATTGTCTGTTAATTTATGTTATTATATGGACACATTATTATTTACAAGTACCAAAGAGGCTTTTCAAAGGTAGGAGGTATCCAAACTGATTCTGTGTATTAGCGCAACACTTTTGAATGCAAAAAAGCTATAGAATATCTAGCTGATTAAGATCGGGTGAAATAATTTGACCAGAGCTGATTGGGTGAAATAAACTGGTTTTAATAAATAGGGCAGTACTAATGTCTCCTTATATGTGTGTCGATGTCAATTTATCAGCATAAACTTATCTGATAACACGTCGTACTTTACAGCCGCTATTTCATGATAGACAAACTTCGATGAGTAAATTATATTATTAATCGTATTGTGGCAATTTAGTTGCTCAAAAATAGAATTCTCGTCGAGCTCAAGACCGAGACGGATTCGATCCCCACTTAATGTAATGAATCTGATTTTGAATTGGATTATTTCACTTAATTGGAACTTCACGAAGAAAGAAAACACTGGGATGAATTGTGGCAATATATAATACGTTTTTATAATTTATGTTTATATGAAGAATGACTATTAAGAGGAATTTCCACTCATGTGTCTCCTTTTGTAAGCCGGATCGTCAATATAGTGTAGAACTCCCCTCCTCATCCAGTTACAGTAGGGTCTGCGAGGAATCAATATTGATTCACATTTGACCATATATAGAGTTAAAAGAATGACTTGCGATTTAAAACTTTTGGATGTATAGTGAAAATAGTTCACATAAAAGCAAGTGCACGTGGAAAATGGATCTGCTAATGGCACTTATTAATTTATTGCAATCCAAAGAATGTGATGGATTTCATTACCGATAAGGCACGCTTAGATGTATTAAGTGAATCTGAACCCATTTGTATTATCCATCACGATATTGATTGATTCTTTTGAAATATTAGTTCTTTGCTTACTCAAATCCTATTTTTCAACACAAAATCCAGAAAAAAAACATTCATGCATTGAAATGGCATCAATAAATTATCAATTATACTGCAAAATCCACAATTATAATTTGATTACGACTTTCTTTATATAATCACAAAGTCGAACAATTTTTTTATTAGTGTGCTCAAAAGTATAAATTATTTTTTTGATCAAAAATATAGACTTCAAAACAAAATCGTGGAAAGGCGGGGAGCGCAGATAGAAATATTTTTTATGTAATTGGAAATTTAATCACATATGTAAAATAATTTAATTTTTAATAACTTTTGTGAATATTCTTCTCATGGATTCATTGTAGGTTAGTTTCTTTATTGTACTGTTATTGCCTCATCACTGTATGATGATGTTACTTTAATGGCAGTGACAGATTTCCGAATATGACTTCTAGACTAAAAGGGACCCGCAAGTAGGTCGATTTAAAAGCATTATTTTTCCAAATAAATTTGTAAAAAATACAAATTCTATGTATTATAAAACAATGGAATATTATTAGAACTATATCAAATATAATTGCTCAGATTCCTACATGTTACATAATATTTACTTAATTTATAATTACTATACGTTTACTTGGAATAATTATAAGCATGGAGTCTCTGCGTCAATGACATTGTGTACGAATGTGAACACTGAGCAGTCTTGATTCATAATAAATAAGTAAATAAAATTTCACAAAGTTAATAAATTTAAAAATATTAACTTAAAACAATTATTAATATGTTAAAAATGTTTTGAAATGCGAAATTAAATTTACTACTTTATCAATAGAGGAATATCATAATACGCACTGCTCTGTATAGTTACATATTGCACAGTAGATTTTCTCAAAGGATATAAAATCAATAATGTTTCATTTTATTTTAATAGTTTTTATGAATAAAAATACAAAACAAGATGAAAATGGAGTAAACAATACTGTGCATATTGCTTTATTTTAATAATTATTCATTAACATTAGAAAAATTCCTCCAACTTAACTTTATATAATCGTATACATCTCTTTCAACCTAACTCAGTTACATCTTACGGAAAGTAACATTTTATCTTATTTCTAGACTTTCTTTGCACAAAATAAGCAGTCTCGCATGGAAATTTCCTTTTCCCTTTTTTATACTTCTTCCGACAGAAAAAAAAAGGAATCTGAGAATAAAAATACTTTTTCACGAGTCTTCCATTTCTGCTAGGAAAATAGTTTCCATGGAATGAAGCGAAGATTAAATACACACTTGAAGTTCACTAAGTATTCGACACTGCTGCAAATAGACTACGTGTTTGAAATGCAATTTTCCCTCTTTTAAATAACTCGTTACTACCTTTTTCTTTTTTAAGTTGGGTCTATTAAAAGTAAAATAAAAATGCGCCTAGTGATTCATTTAAAATGTTACGAACGATTGCTAGTTTTCATATTTAGGGTCATAAATTATTCTGCGGAGTATATGAATTATAAAGAAAAAAAACTGTTATTTTCTCAATTTGTTTGAAATATGGTGAAAAATCCCTTTTTATTTTCGTCATTACTTTTTAATGCCTTTGACTTGTATATTATTTTATACTATCAACCTTTTCTCCCCAGTAATTTCTTATTGTTTATCGATATTATATTAATTCTTTATTCTTTTCTAATTTATAAATATGCTGCGGCAGCATCTGAATCAGCCGATTTTTCTGATATGCAGACCAATTGCCGTATCAGAGAACCATTACAATTTTAGTCCCCTTGCATTACTGATCTTTGGCCGCTATAGAGTTAGCAGATAGTTTAACAATCCTGTCCTGTTTTATCAACACATGTGCGATGTTAGGGCTTATTTTTTTATGAGTTATTGAGAAAATATAGGTTATAAACACCACGAGCGACTACAGGAGGCAGAAAGCTCGTGCTTGAATTAATTTAGAATGGAAGATAGGAATTTTCTGAAATGAGATTGAAGAATATTTGAGGTTTCGTATAACCAATTATCTTAAGATTCCCATATCAGCTTTTTAAACATGAGTTTGTTAATTCAATGATTAAATTCTTCATTTCAGCTAAACAAGAGATAAAGAGATTAAAAAGAATTAACTGGAGTTCCCGGTTTGTTTCCATTTGCGAGATTTCTCTCCTCCCCTGCTTTGTATGATAATGATGCGAACCATATCATTAATTGCTCAGAATATATGTACATTCTTGTCCGGCTAAGAATGTATATGTCCTTGAACAATATGCTTAAGGAAACAATGCATCGAGAAGCATTATAATAAAATCCATAAAGATTTGTCTTTTGATACACGGCTATAAACATTTTCCAGTAAAAACGTTTTCTTTTTATGACATTACTGAAGAAAAAGTGTTCACAGAGGAATATAAACTGAATTTTATTATTTTTCTGTGAATGCATTTTAATGCAAATTTTCAGTGAAATAATCGGCATTCAGCTGCTAAAAACTAATATGAAAAAAAAAAAATGGGCTAAGAAATAAGTAATAAAAAAAATCGGAAATAAAACACGAAGTTATATCATCAAATCAAATTGTCAAAACTGTCTTTTATGAATTTCTCATTTCTTACATTAATTAACATAACTTGTTTCTACAGATATTTCGATTCATAGTTCCTTTAAAAGTTTCTCAATTGTTTCGTCAATGGCATTTTAAAAATAAAGGATGATATACCATTCTTTTAAATAAAAAGATCAACTGTTTGTCTATATTGAAACAATATTATTTCTTGATTAAAAATTAATTATGCACATTAAATGAATCGATCAACTCTTTATTAAAATAATTTTCTTCAGGAATATTTTTTCATCTAAACCTGAAATTCACTTCTTTGGTAAATGTCAGTATCTCTGATAGTATTTCTTTGACTCTATTTCTTCTAATGGTAGTTAATATAAATTAATTTTTAGCCAAGTTATAGATTTCATTAAGAATCCTTTTAATAAATATGACTGCCTTTTGTCCATTGCCCTTCCCCATTAATTTGTCCATTAAATTTTATTTTCCATATAAGATATCCGAAAACAGAGTAGATCTAAACCTTTTGTATTAGGTCCTGCTATTTTTTATTTGTCATTGTAACGTCTTAAAGATTTGGAACCTGCTGCCATAACTTTGATAAGGAAGTCAAATGAACACACTTTATTGTTTGGTTATGTGGTTTAAGCAGCTTGTTCTTTATAGGGCTATAATCCTTCCTCAAATTTCATATGCACCATGCTGTGCTGCATTCCAGAAGCTATCCGTCTTTGTCTTTGATGCCTGCCATATTATTTCCCTTTAATTAATACGAAGCTTAAATTCCTTCCTTCTCTATCTCACTGGGAATATAGCCAAGAATGTCACACAAAATGCGCAATACTTTGCCACCATACTCTTTTCACTTCATTATTTTTCATCGATTATGATGAACATAAGTTTCGCTGATTAAAAAAAAAACTAATTTGGATAGCATATATAATTTTGTCATCCATCATAATCTGATTACCCTGGATAGGCAAACTGATTTGTCATTTTTTTTTAATGTCCTGAGCTTCATTATTATATTTCAAACTTAAAAGTCGGCGGGGAAAAAATAATTTCCGGTAGTTACTGCGAAAGATAAAAAAGGGGATGGATTAATTAAAATAAAAAGTGATTATGAGAAATCCTTTTTTTTTTCATTCATAGGATAAGGAGAAAAATAAAAAATAAAAGGATTTCAAACATCGTCCCATTTTTTAAAGTTTATATTGAACTATAAGAGAAAGGAAGGAAGCTGAAATATAATGAAAAAAACAATTTAACCGTAGTTAATGTTTGTTTTTAATGTTTAGATAGCAAAAACAACTGTTTAGTTGCATAACTGAACTGTACATCACTTATGCTGACTGATTATTATTTAAAGTCATGTAGATTTAAAAATTCAAATTATAATTCAACGGGAAGATGCATTTGAAATTCAACTGAGAAGATGATACTTATTTATTGTTTATATGACTTAAAGATGAGATCAGTATTAATACAAATGGCTTTGTAGAAGTATTTTTAAATTCAAAACACGAAAGCTTCTTTTACCATTTTCATTTCCGTATTTATAGTAAAATATTCCAAGTATATATTCAAATATTCAGCTTTATTTACGTTGCAAAATTTATGCAGCAAAGTATCATTTTACATATAAACCGAGAAAATTTTATGTTCGTTTTTCTAATTTAGAAGTATTCAATTTCAAGGAGTTCCGAGTGATCCAAAGCTAAGTCTTCGTTCTTATAAGCCCGGTCTTTTTGTTTTTCTTTATTTATTCTTATTTTATGAGACAAACAAGTTATTTTGATATGAAATTAACAATTATTAATTCTTCCTTGACAAGGTGAACAAGTACTTGCGTGTGGGTTTTATGGTAATTGGTATCTTTGATATCAAAATAAGTTTTCGTTGATGATAGTATCTTTGAAAACGATATTTATCCTTGTTCATATATTGGAACCTCCCATCAAATTATTTTTTCCATATAACAAAGTTAAAAAAAATTGTTTGAATTTTTACTTTTTCGTATACAACGTATAGAGGAAGTATTGTAATAATCAAAATAATTTGAATTTGAGATTTTGAAGCATCTACATATTTCCACCCTGAATCCAAAGAACATGTTTTTGGCATTATGCCTACTGTCTGTGCACACGATAACTCAAAAACGTTATGAGCTAGAAAGCTGAAATTCGGTATATGGAATTACAACCAAATATGTAGATTTCTCACGAATTTTGAACGAAATACGTTTGTAGGAAATTGGTTTGTTCAGCTGTTCGAATACAAGTGAACTCGGTAACTGCAAAATATAAAAAGTTAGAGAGATAAAATTTGATGCACAGATGTAGCATCTAAAATATAAATATTTATCAAGTTTTGAACGAAATCCCTCAAACGGTTGAGCATTTGTCGGTCTTTACTTTCTCATGCATATAAATTTAGTAACTTAAATTATTGAGATTCGGTATGTTATCTTGTGATTACAAGTGTAGTGTAATCACAAGATAACATATGTGTGTCATATTTTGGAATATCTTTCAGAATTTAATTTGTGAATTAACCAATTATAACTTAAGTTGAAATTATTATTAATTATTATTAGCTATTTTTCATCATTTTTTAAAATTCCAACTTTAGTTGATTAAAACTTCTAAAGGCTAAGTAATCAACAAGAAGATAATATTAATGAAAGTTATAAAATTAGATTATTTGATGAAACAAGATATGATTATTGAATAGATTCCAATACTTTGTGACAACATGGGCGATGTCTATTCAGCGAGCCTGGCTAAAATATAGATATGATCTATGTTTCATGGGATTATTACGACGAGGCCGTATGCTTTCTTGCGTAAATCTAATCAAGAACTTTGCCCTTCCAGCCGCCACATTCGTCTCCGTTCGTCGAGTCAGCAAATGGTGAGATCGAAAGCACAGCTCTTAATTGCTTTCATGCCGGGTACCATCTGTAAACGTTCAGCAGATGTTTCTGAGATCTGGCAGAAGCTTCCACGTACCCGTGAGAATAGACTAAATAAATACGGAAATAAATAGTATCTTTAGGAATGAAATGTTTTTGGTGATCAAAACACACAAGTTATTTTTAGGTTAACTTTTCTCTGTCGACTTTTTTTTTTTTTTCATGAATTCGTTTGCTGATCTTTTTCTGATCCGGATTTAACTTTATTTGGGTGGTTTTGAATATTTTCGATTCCCAGGTTGCACAATCTGTTGTACTATATTCCACAATATTGTACGATATTATATAATATTATTTAATGTTGAGAATATTGTTTTATATCATACAATATTGTACAATATACGTATTCTACTAGGGTTTAAAAAATCTCGAAGGTTGCTGGGAAAATAGCATGACTCTAAAATCATCTAAAAAACTCGATTTAAACCTTCAAAATAAAAATGAAGCAAAAAAATTTTTTAAAGGAAGTGAAAGCATGCAAAAAAGAACGAAAATATCTCTCTTAAAAGTAGGAACGCAGTAACCTCAGAATAAAATTTCGGCTTTGGAATTAAAGAGTTATATGATCGAATCGCTATTCTAGTAAAAATATGGCATGTATAAGCATTATACAAGCCTAATCTGACATTGAGGCTCAAATATACTGACCCCAGTGTCATGTGAATATTTGGATAAGGTGGTGACAGCTCCACATTCCGTCAAATGAAGGCATTAATATAGATAAAATCAAAACCCTTGCAGTAGACAAATATTTGTAAATAATATATTACATTGTTTAAATTAATTATTTCTTATTTCGAAATTATTATATGCAATGTTTGATCTAAATACCAAAATCTAAATACTATAGCTAATACTAAAAATTTTGATATGAAACTTATAATTTTTCTGTCTTTTACATAGAATAACCTTATTAAGACAATAGATATTATAATACAGATTTATTAAATATATAGTGCGGGAAGCAGCTGTAACTAATTTGTATTTTAAGAAATGCTGCATACATACGATGTCAAAAATAACAAATTATACTATAATATGCAATTAAATAAAAAATGGGCGAAAGATTAAGTTGATAAAACACATTTCATATCTTTATAATATTTTTTAAGTACATTATGCAAAGTCTTAAGTTCAAAACCTCTTTCCCATAGAAATTTTGATTAAAAATGCAGCTGTTTTTATTTCTAATTATCTTCTTCGGGTAATCGGAATTCAGCTAACACATTGAGATCGAGATTTTTTACAATTCATAATTGTTTCAGAAGAGAAAAAGAAGTGTAGAGATATTTTTTCTCTCTTTGTTATACTCCGTAAATGATTCAACTGTGCAAAAAATAGGCTCGAAAGAATCAATACAGATTTTTACCTAGCTATTTTTCCTTCCATCTTCATCAGACTTGCAGTATGTTTTATGTTTTGCTTCCCTCTTTGCCACGATCAATCAATGCTAGGATTGTTTCCCTTTCTGTATCCAAATCGAGAATGGAAACAGTGAATAGTAATGGATTGCCGATTGTCGCTAAAGCGCTGATATAACTACTCAGAGATAGTTTCTCACGTTAATCTTACTACTGAATGGAATAGTTAGCTCTCTAGGAATTGATGTTACATTATATTATGAAATTGGGTTTCGGGAAAGTATATTTGATAAATAGAGCATAACGATGTAAAATTGCACTATTGAAATAAAGGCTGAATAAGGGAAATTTGGAACGGCATCTTTCTGATTAAAGGATTTTATTATATTGAATCTAAATGAATATATTTTATTGACGACTCAGTAATGTAAAATATTTCGATAAAATATAAGAAGTTATCTCATTATTTTCCTACAAAAAAAATTCAAACTTCATTCATACAAATTATACTTAAAGGAATTTATAAAGTTCTTTTTTTTTAATTTTATGAATTTTTTTATTTTTTATTTTGACGAGACAGTCATTTTCTTCAGCCAAAAGGGATTTTTTTTCTTCTTAATTGTCTGTTTACATATAACAGAAAAATACTGAATTTATCTCTTCGTGCTATCAGTATTTAGATTCAAGAATTTCCTAAATGAGTCTGAAAATTCAAATGCATCCTACCACCTAGTATTTTCT
This sequence comes from Argiope aurantia, assembly GCA_026543865.1. Taxonomy (NCBI): domain Eukaryota; kingdom Metazoa; phylum Arthropoda; class Arachnida; order Araneae; family Araneidae; genus Argiope; species Argiope aurantia. The sequence goes on along the minus strand of JAPMOR010118671.1, from coordinate 438,224 downwards.
ATTTTTCTAGCTAACTTTCCATTTTCTTTTAGTTCGAAGTCGGCTTTTCGGCAACTTTTTTGTAACTTTCCTCGAAACACTAGAAGTTTCTATTTTTACCTTGAATGCAATGTCTGCTAGATGTCTCTCAGTATTTGTAGAGGGAAAAATCTTTTTTATCCTTTAAGTCTGACATGTGATGGTGCCGAAAACTTTTCATGCAGATACTTAAAATCTTCTTATTTCTTCCGGGAAAGCTTTTAGAAAAAAGGTTCATATGCCCTTGTGTAAGGCAGAAAGGAAGTAAAAAGAAATTTTCTTATAGAATTAACTATATTTTATCGTCTGCCTTTTTCGCACATTTTTATCGAGTGGAAAGAAATCTTGAACATAGCTGTTCATTTTTTTATTACTCTTCTAATCATTTGGAAGTGTTTCATATATTCTGAGACTTAGAGCTTTTCTGAGTAATGTGCTTCTTCAGAGAAGAAGTTTAATAAATATATTTCTCTATGTGGATATTTCTTAATACTAAAACTGTATGCATTATATGTGTTTTGGCCATACCAATATTTTTCAGATTTGTTTAAAATAAAAATTACAAAATCCATTTAAAGTGGGTTTTTTTATTAATTGTTTGCATGTATTTGCAATACGCTTTTATCTAATGCTGTTCGCCTAAAATTAAAAAAAAAATGAGAAGCGTAGCTCATTTAGTATAATGGCATTTGGAAGGATTTGAAAGAATTTTGTGTCTATATTTTTTTTCGTCATTAAATTGTTATTAATTAATGCATGCAAATAGGGGAATAAAAAGTATATAAGCTCTTATTAAATTAATCTTTAAGGCAGTAAACGTACATATATAATCGATATTTCAATACCTTCTTAAAATTTGTAAGAGGATTAAAAACAGCAGGTTGTTTTCCATTTTAATACATAATTCATATATTTAGCAAAAAAATACAGAGTTTATTTAATCATTTTAGAACCATTTCCATAAAAGTTTTTAAAAAGCAAATGTCATGGAATAAAACTTTCTGGCTACAGCTTATTAATTGAAATGAGAAATATCGCTGCTAATTTTAAATTTATTTTTCTTTCAAAATATTGCATGCACATAAGCTCTGGATTACAGGATATGTTTTTGTACTTTTCGAAGAGAAATAGTCCTGTTTCATAATTAAAAAATGTTGTGAAATGCATGGTATTAAAATTTTTAAGCACAAAATAAGCAAATAATTAATTGGAAAGGGAGGAAAACCATCACCTATTACGTCTTCGCAAAAATGGAAAAAAGATTCCAAACGAAAAACCGAAAAAGTTATGTCAAATATTTTTTTAAGTGAAATCGTTATTAACAAGAGAAAACCCGCCGGTGCAGAAATCGATTACAAAGCCTTTAAATCCATCTGTAGCAACAGTGAGTATAATAACAAAATCAATTTTAAAAAGGTAAAAAAATAATGTTCACCAGCTTTTGCTGATGCTTGTTACTCAACGCAGAACAGATTATATAACCCTGTATGAAAACTATTTGACTGTGATAAATGTAAACAGTACTTTGTGATCTTGATGAAGCACGAGTTTACTTAAACGGCTGCAACAAATATAGGTATTTATACTATCGAAAACGAAGAGAATATATATATATATATTTATACAAACCGGACTCCCTCAATGCAAAGAAAATTTGAATTAGGTGCTTATGATTTTCACAGAGTTTTTTTATAATAAAAAGTTAAAAATAAGAAAAATGAAAAATGCAACTCAACATTCTATCAATAAAAAGTTTTACATCCGATAGTTACAGAAGAAATTCTATTTCTTTAATCCCAACGACTTTCAAAGAATGAAACTTCATTATGACAAAGCTGCGTCATTGCATTTCTTGAAAAAAGGAAAAATGATACAGCTATTACAGATATATATTTTCAATCTATTAATGCAGTCTCGTGACGTTTCACCAACGGACTATTTTTGCCTTTGGTCTGTTGAAAAGAGCTGTTTGTAAGCGCAGTAGCATCTACAGAAAATGACGCATGTTCAATCTTATCTAAAGTCGGCACGTTAGTGTCATGTTGGAGTACTATATAGACTATCTTTCCCATCATCTGATACCCTTTGTGTGATATGAAGACTGTCCCCAAATTCTTTGCCATAGCTTCAAAAAAAACAAAAAAGAATGAGAACAAGTTATTTTCAGGTTAAAATTAATCAAACCTGGGCATTTCGATAAATTCTACAGTAATCTCCGTATACTAATAGCGTAATCTAAACGATGTATGGAATAACTAAGATTTAATTTATTGAAAAGAGATGAGAAATTTTATGGATTACCTCTATTTCTAGCAGCTATTTTGATGTCAGTCAATATTGCCATTCTGTGTGTTTTAAAGTCATTCATTTTCTTTCATTTAAAACATAAACCTTGATATTAAGAGTTTATTTGCAATGGTTGAAGACTGCCACCTCAGAAAAAGACACAGATTTTTTTTATCTTTCTTAATCCAAATAATGAATGAATCTCGTATTCAACTTCATTTAATTGAATTTTACAAAATATTTGAAATAAATTCATTTTTCTAAAACCTTCTTAATCTTCCGTGTAAATGATCTTTTTCCCTCGTGTAAATATCTGTAATTGAAATTTTCGCTTGCAGTAATTTTGCATAAGGTCGCTAGTAAAAATGCGAATTAATTTTTCATACCAATAAAACGAAATAAAAATTAAGTATAGAACTATCAATATTCGAAAAAATATAAACTGTCCCTTTTTCTATAAATTCATTTCTAAGGTAATACGGAGATGCGCTGTTCACTTTCATATTGAATTTCATTAAAATGTTCATACTGGAGTAGTGTGAAAGTTTGAAGAGGAAAATATCTACATTGTCAGCTGACTGTTCGACTTTGCCACATATGTCCCAAAAACCTTTATGTGGCTTCAAAAAAATTAAATTCTTAATACTGTTTAAATTTACCTAAGCCTGGACATTATTTTTATAAAGAAACTTGTGCATTACTCATATATATGCTTACTAAAAATCTAGAGTGCTTCTAAATTTCTGGGATTTAATGTCTTATTTGTTAAGAGGAACATCTAAATGATTCTACATAGTTCCGCATGTTTTATCAGGCATTCTGATGCCAATCGAAATCGGGTCGTTCCTTGTCTTTTTTAATCTCTTTCATTTTTCTTCACTTAACTTAAAATCTGAACTGGGTATTAAGAACTTAATTGCAGTGTTCCGTAAACTGCAATCTCATTGAAAGTCGCCCATTTCTTATCTATCTTCCTCCAAATAATGGATGAATCGAGTAATCATCTTCATTTTACAGAATTTTACTAAGTATCTGAAATAAACTCGTTTCTCTTAAGTCTTCTTAATCTTTCGTGTAATTAATCATTTTTCTTCCTGGGGAAAAAGTCTGCAGTTGAAATTTCCAAAACAAGTGCCTGTGATCTAGGGAACACTGGGAACGAATAAAAATACTAAAATGCTATAACCTTAAGTGATTCCGAAGCTCATCGTTTATTCTGATGAAAATAAATGAGCTTCCAGTGCACATTTTTTATTGAATTTCTAATGTCTTATAGGAAAAAGGTCGCCTGTTAAGAGACTGATTTGCTTTTCCGCATTCAAGGCAATAGTCATTATTGTAATGGTGTGTGAGTTGATGAATCCTTTTCCAATCAATCGATAAAATATATATATATATAGACTTTGTTTCAAAAAACAAGGATGAAAAATTCAAATTCCAAAGAACATCAGAGTATAAAAAATGCGGCCGCTATTTTTGGTAATGGTTTTCAATTAATTCAAAAAAAGATTTATTTAAGACAGGGGGGGGGGGCGAGTCCGATTCTAGGAGTTTTAAAAGTAATCAATGCGGATTTAGAAATTCAGTAGACTCTCCATCTTTCAGCTCCCTATTTCTCAAACTTAAAAGCATGAAATTCGTACAGATTTTAATTCTATAAAACTGAACTGGAAAATGAAGTCTGTTTCTTAATAACATGAGATTAAAACCAGTTTTTTATTTGATAAGAACGAAGCAAAGCCAGAAATGCAATTAATTTATGCAAATTAGTTTTAAATAAAATATAAATTGAAATATTTCACATGACGGAAATTATAGAGAGATAATCTTGCAATTGATAATGTTAAAATTTAGCAGAAAATATGAGAAAGAAAATGTTGCAGACCGAGGTTAACTTTTTAACTAATTAAATTAAACTTGAAATATTCAGTTTAAAATTAAATATTTGTTAAAAATTCAAAATAATTCAATATTATTTCCTGAGATCTGCATCTAATTTGTATTAAAAATGAATGAATACTAAAACTTTCTTCAAATAATATTTTTTGGATCAGAAAGCTCCAAATAATTATATTTCGATTACCTTTAAGATACGACAGCATTTTAAGAAGGTCAGGAGCTTAAAAGGAGAATTTTTACAAATCTGCTGAGCGTTATTAGAAGTATTATTGAGTCTATGACATAAAATTCTCAATATTTCGTTGACTGTCAAAAGTACATGTATATTTAAAACTATTTTCCTTTAGATATAAAAATAACCGACAGAAAGTAGAATTTTAATTTAGAATTTTGACATTTCGGACACTTTTGTGATCTGGATGACATTACACAATTTTATCATTTTCAGAACATAATTATCAGCCGATTAATTTAATTTGATTTAGAGTACCTGACACAACCTCGTGCTAAATTCGTGGGAAAGTGATTTCAAAATTTCTTATTATATAAAATATGGAATTATAAATTACAAAAAATATATATATAAAATAATTAAAATTAAAAATCCACATTTCATCACTCTAAGAAAAATGTGCTTTCAAAAAGTATCTTTTTTTAAGTTTATTTTTCGTTTGTATAGTTACATTTTAAAGACATTCCTCATCTTAAGTAGACAGAAGGAACGGAAGAAGTGCATTGATGATTAGAATATCACGAACTTTGGACTGCCTTAATTCCAATGAAAATCCGCCGTGTGAGCTGATTCAACCCTTTCTAGGGTCGTGGGAAGTATGCTTCCCACCAAATTTATCAATCTTTGTATGAAATTATGTAGTTTGGGGTAAGTTCTGACAAATTTTTTTAGTAAAACAAAAACTAAGAAACTTCAGTTCTTTATCTTACATAAAATTATGTCTTGATTTGTTACTTAATTATTAATTAATCAAATTAAATTTATCTAATAAGCTAAATGAACCCCTTTTCTTATTCTAATATCAAGCCTAAAAATATTTTAACATAATATGACTAGAAAAAAATGTCCCTTTAAAAAGTTAATATGTGCGCTTTGTTTTTCGAAACTTGCAATACGTCTTTACAATGGTATGCTTGCATAACTTTAAGAATAGGATCATATGTTAAATGTATACTCATTATATGTAACCTCATTCAAAAATATGAAGTTATTCTCTATCTCCAAAGGGTAAGTTCTCAGCTTCGGAACCGGTGGTTTCAAAGTGAAACACGATTTTATAAAAGATTCATCATATATGTGGGCCTGATGTGCATTTCAGACATCAAAGTCCAGACTGTATTTGAAAGAGTGGATTTTGATTTAAGTGTCATTCTGGTTATCTAATTGTAGTTCGAAAGTACAAGAGTCGTGCTAAACTAACACCGGCTTTGTACCTGTTTGTCAAAAAGGGACATTAATCTGACTAAATTAAATATATAGCCTGAAAATAAAACTTGGATGATTTATGAGTAGAAATGATTTGATTTGCTAGTCCATCAATCAAATCACATAAAATCTTACCAGCCCATAAATCATCCAAATGATTCAAAGTGGTGATTAATAATTAAGTAAAAATGATAACGACCTTCATTGCTATTTTCTTTATAATTTACATAAAATTAGACAGCTTAAAACTTTAATAAACTTATTTGTATACTTAATAGTTAAATAAACAAACTGTCGCCCATGTGTGTGCATTTAATATATCGAGTGACTTCATTTAATATTTTAACTTAATAAATAATTGCGATAATTACGCTATCCAATAATATCTTATTCCTAAGATATTAAATAATTCATCAAGGCTGTGAGTAATTACCTACTCTTCAATTCAGGTCTCTGCGCCTTCCGTTACTTTCAACTAAGTATTATATTATGCGAATAAAAGTTTTGCTTGTATTAAAATTACTTCACTAAAGGTTTACCGTGTCTTTTCTTTTGGAATCTTTTATCTCTTGGGAAAAGATTTTTGTGTAGAATGCTTAATTTTGACTTTAAAGACGGTTCGTTTTAAAATTTTCCATTTTCAAAATTATAGCGAGCCAACTCGGCTCCAATGCCTCGAACTATGGTTGTGTAAAGTGTTTACTTAAGTTAATTAAATGAAATGAATAAGAATAGTCCTTCTCTTTAAAAAGCGAATTTTAAATCTCGATTTTCTAATCATGAAAAAGAAGTAATTTACACCCTTTTCCCGAATAGCATAAGAATTCTTACTGAGCATCATGTTCATTGTGTGCATAATAAAATGTGTATTTTTTATTCAAATGTTAACAACACACATAAATATACTCATTGGAGGTATCCTATTGTTAACTTCATTGTTGTAAATATTTCTTTGTGCGCATAAATTTTTATAGATCTGGTCTTTGGATGTTTAAATTACTAACAATAAAAAAGATTCTTCCATGAGTGTAAAAATTTAACATTTAAATTTCTATTTAAAATTTATGTTCTTCCATGTATTATAAATATGCATTATAAAAGAAATAAGACATTGAAATTCAATTAAATCTGTAATTAATTCCGCATTAAAATGAATAATTTTTTTCATCAAATTGAGAAA
>JAPMOR010118671.1:414032-431303 GCA_026543865.1 Argiope aurantia | reverse complement strand
ATATATTACAGTGAAAACCCGAAATCAGTCAAAACGTGAATTAACTAGATAAATTGCGTTTTAACTAACAACTTTAAAGAGAACCCAAATTAACAAGAGAAAACGCATTTTAACTGACAGCGCTAGGGAGAAACGGTTTTCTCTAGTTACTTTAGGTTTTAACCAGTTAAAACCATATGAATCTAGATTTATAGCTTGTGTGATAATAAAGGTAAATAAGTATAATAAAGTATAAATAAAAAAGTAAAATTAAAAAATAAGTAAAGTAAAATGAAAAAGTAAATAAAGTATCTTCAATGATAGGTTCTTTCCTCAAGCAATTGTTTTACAAAGTATAGTTTAATACAATAATTTTGGATAGATACAAATAATATTGTCTAACAAACAAATGAATGAAAAAACGGGTTCTCCCTAGCTCTGTCAGTTAGAACGCGTTTTCCCTAGTTAATTCATGTTCTCCCTAGCGCTATTAGAACGCGTTTTCCCTAGTTAATTCAGGTTCTCCCTAGCGCTGTTAGTTAAAAAGCGTTTTACCTAGTAAATTCAGGTTTTAATTGATTTCAGGTTTTCACTATAACATATACATATTTTTAATTTAAAGAAATACCTGATAAATCTTATTTTAATTCCAAATCAAGATTAGTTGAATATCTGTTTTTCTTTTTTTAAAACTTATTACAAAAATTGTATGCCATCTCAAAATGTTTTGTTCAAATATATAGGAAGAATATATTTATGCTTGAAAAAATATATATAATGCCATTCATTTCATAAAGCTGCTTCAAAATTAAACTATAAGTTTCATAAGATGAGCTCCATTAAGGAATATAGTTGAAAGTATTCTCATTAAGGCAGGATTTTTCAATTTGTGATGCTTTTTTTAGGGGGGGAGGTCTAAAGAAAACTTTTCAATACCAAAGTGAAAAAAGTAATTGAGAAATCGATGCATTAAATAATGCTGCTAGATTAGAATTATTTAAAAATTGTTTGATTTTTGAGATAATTTTTTATGCTTTTTGCTTACAAAGGTTGAAGTGTTCTGAGACCCAATATGTTTTATGCTATGGCATATGATTTTGTGACTACAGTTTGAGAAAAATTTCATTACGGGAATTTAAACAGCTGAACTACGGGAATAGTTCCATGATGCAGAGAACTTATATGTAGGTGCGAACTTAGAATATTCAGTTTGTAGTGCACAGCTATATTGTACGAGAAATATTGATCTTATAAAATTACGCTCATTCATTTCACAAAGTTAATTATAGCTCTGTAACTAAATGGTTCACTTTCATACAGAAATCAATATATTAAGTACAATCATTTAGCGATATATCTAGTCAAAGTTTAATCTTGGATATAAAAATTATATGAAATATAAATTCTATGCTATATTTTATATTCACTTTGGGGTAAAATAATTTACAGATATAAGTTGTATCAAATTTGCTTATTAAGGAAGAAATAGTTTATATGGCAGATTAAAATTATCTTTGATGAGTCAGAATGTATTTAATTTCGAAAGTTGCTTATGATTTAAAAGGGAAAAAAATGTGTTTTATTAAAATCTTCAAATATATTTGCCTACAAATTATTTAAAGAAGCTTTCTCTCTTATAATTTTTGTATTTTGAAAACAATTTCATTAATTATTGCATGGATAAATACTGATTTTACAAATAATTGTTTAGGACATTTTTTGGTGTAAAAAAACGTTTTCAGTTCCAAAGTTTTTGTGAAAATTCAGATAAACCATTTTTAATATTTATCAAAAGAGGTGAAAAAATCATCATTAAAACCAAGATGAATTTAATTATTACTTTGATATTTATTAAATATGATGAAAAAATTATCATTAAAACTAAGATAATTTAATTTTAACTTTGAAATATATCAAAAATGATTTTTTAAAAAATGTCATTAAAACCAAGATCAATTTAATTTTAATTTTGGTATTTATCAAAAATGAAGAAAAAATTATTAAAATGCAAGATCAATTCAATATTGGTTGAAAACTTAATTGAAAAAACTGTGAATAAATTTCTATTAACATTTGACTTAGAAAGTTTTATTTGCCCACTTAAATTTTACACTTTGCTGCCGAGAAATGAAATGAAATAGTAGGTACTAAAAATGCATAGTTTACTGAGCTCAATATTGAAAAGGAAATTAATTATAGACTAAATTAAAAGATTAATTATATCTTTATCTCCAGAAGCTTTTTTTAGAAAGCGAATGCTTTGAATCTTTCGCTAAGTTATATATTTTCTGATAATCTCACATATTAAAATGCTAAAAGTTTTTGAATTGCAGTTTTTTATGCTGTAGTTATTTTTCGGGGGAGGGGATGTCAAATCTGGATATTAATTTGAGAATGGAGACTGTCTTTAACATATCTGGGATACATTACCTCTTTATTATTATAGGTCAACATTTCTCTATGCTTCTATTTAATGATATTCAAAAGAATTTAGACATAAAATAGCAGGAAGACAGTATCTCATATATATTGTAAAAATTGTAAAAAAGAAATATTTAGATCCTGGTTTTCAAAAATTAAATCAAACTCATAGATATTTATTATTTAGTTTTAAAAAAATTCGACAATTCGGGACATTTTTTTGCAAAATCAGACAAATCAGGAACTTACTATCAAGGTTAAAGAATCTGAAATATCTCTTCATCTATTCTGTATCTCTCTGATCAATTTATATTTATTAATGACTTCAAAAATGTTTATTCATTTTCTCAATTTATGAGGCTGTTTATTGCGAGTTTATATTTATTTATTTCATCTTTAAAATGATAATAATAATAATAATAGATAGCGAATAATTTGATTGCTGCTCATTAATAGTAATCTTGTGCATAGGATAATCTTGCGACAAACGTAACGTAGGTGGTTTATAGTTTTCTTTTCTATCAATTTGTGAATTTCTTCCGAATTAATTAGAAAATGTTACCTTCAAAGAATTTTTTTTCTTTTTGGTTAGTAGTTGTTTCTCTACATATTTACATAAGACACATTTCCTGTGTATTTCAATTCGAAAAACCTTTGCCATAACAGTTCAGGGTCAAGAAACAGTGAATAAAATTATCTTTATTAAATGTGCGATATTCTTACGCGTTATTTTCATTAATAATGGCATATAACAACCTATAACGCTCTAAGCATGAACACCTTAAGCAAACATTTTATCGAGAACCCATTAGAATAACTCTCAAAGAAATTCAGTAGCATTTTAATGCTGCAGGTCTTGGCTCTTTAGATAAGCCACTTTCCCTGTGCATTCCAATTCGAAAACCAGTTGTCAGGGTCAAGAAACAGTAAATAAAATGATCTTTAACTATTAAATGTATGATATTTTCGCGCGTAATAATAATGGCATATAATAGTCCATAACGCTCTAAGCATGACCAACTTAAGCAAACAATTTATCAGGAACCCATTAGAATAACTTTTAACGAAATTCAGTAGAATTTTAATGCAGGAGGTCTTGGCTGTTTAAATGAGAATAATGTTTTAACGGTTATGTGGTAAGTTTCATCACTGGAAATTTCCAAAAATTACCCTCTCTATATTACAAAAGAGACCTGACAGAGTCAGACGCGATTTTTAACATTTGAAGTGAATGGGAAAAAGTACATGAAAAGGAATTTTTAGTTATGGTAATACTTGAAATAATATTTCGCAGAAATATTCTTTTCAAAACTGATGGCTGTTGCAATATTTATTTTCCAGTTTATTAATTTTTACTTCGTTGTCTTTTATTACAGTCAGAAAGAACAAATTAGAAATTCGAGTCATATTCAATAAGCCGAAACATAGAAATCAAATGAATAATTTGCTCAAGTCGAAAATATTTGATGTTAGGGTAATTCAAAACAAATTAAAAATTATTGAACTTTCATCAAACATTTTTAGTTGAGTGTTGCGTATAACAAAAGTTTTCTTTTCCGCGTCTGTCTGTCTTGATAGTAATTGTATGTTCTGGGTGATATTCTTTTTTCTAAGAATAATTTAATTTCTTATCACTAAGATCTGTTGCTTTGTAATAATTAAAATTTATTATTACTTATGTCTGAAAAATATCTTTATACATATTTTTTAAAAATGCCAGTTTTTTGTTATGAAACACGAACTTAATTTTTTGATCTTTATGTTCTTTTTTCCCCATCATTATTATTATTCTCCCATGAAGGAAAGTGTCATAATTTGCAGGTTTTGAGACTATATTTTGTTTCTCGAGATGGAAATATTTAATTCATTATCTTATTCAGCATCGTTTTTTATAACGGTAGAAGACGAAAACATTTCAGACAATAGAAAGAGATAAACAGACATACATTGGGTAGACTGTTTACCTCTACCCAATATACTGAAATAGAATAATTCTTTTGTATGAATATTAACCTTATTGTAGTTGTTAGAATTTATGTATTTTCTTTCTCCTCATTACAGAAATATCTTAATTTGCTTCTTTGTTAAATTTAAACAAATAAGATTCTAATTTTCGAAATTTGGTATGTTTCATTGATTAAAATTGAGATTTTAATGCTTTGAAAATTCTAGCTACCAGAGAAAGTAAGGATTTAAGTCTGAACAATAACGTATAATTACATTACAGAATACATCTTTTAGAACGAAAACTTCTGAATTTAATGGCACAAATAACTTTTCATTAGTGCTACCTACGCTTTTTAGAATTATTACATTAACTTTTAAAAATATTTATTTAAATCTTTTTTGTTGAATAAACTGTGTATGCATAAACAGTGGAATTAAAAATTGTCACAAAGGGGAGTGTTTTTAATTTCGAAGTTAATCATTATGCTACTTAATTAATAATGAGTAAATATTCATGTTGTTCAACAAAAAACAGCTACTGAATTTTTGGGGCTTTTGTTTCTAAGATTATGCAAAAATAGTTACATTATATTTTGATGAAAAACGACTGAAGATAGAAAACAAATGAAAATCTTTTCACCGAGAAAAAAAAATGTTTTCGCTTTAAGTAAAAGCAGAACAGAATTTATGGACTTTTTTCTTTTCCTTAATTGGCAAAATAAATGTAGTAAGTGAAGAAAAAACTATGCAAATTTCTTCAAAATTCCCACGTATCTCAAAAGCTCTTGAATTTTGCCTAGTTAATTAGGACCCCGGTGAGTTCTTGAAAATTAGTAAAAATGCACCAAGTTCTTCAAAAGATTCAAAATTTTTCTTGCTGATCACTCATTTAATAATCTTTTAAATAATACTTTGTAATAAATAATCAATCTTCTTAAGTTTTCCATTTACCATTTTTCCGTTTAGTTTTAAGCACCAAGTTTCCCCGTACTTGCTGTTGATAAATTTGAAATAAAACTATGAATAATAAAAAAATTACATGAAATTCTGAAAAAGAGTACGCTAATGTTGCTATTAGAGCTTATGAAAGTTTGTGGTGATAATTTTGATTTCATGTATCATTTTAAAATCTCTGATTACTTGACATTTTTGATCCTATAAACACAGCCCCCACAGTTTCATTTTTTCTCTACATTAAATTGTAAAAAAATGGAAGGTTTGAAGATTTCTTTTGATTTTATTCTCGAGAAAATAGTTTTCTGTTTGTTAAGTGCACCTAAATTTCAAAATTAATACATGTTGGTAACATTTTAGGTTTTGTATATTTTGAAGGAGTTTTGAGGTTAGTTAAACATTAAGAAAAGATTCTTCAACTAAAATTATCAAAAAATAAATAAAGGATTGAAAATAAAGTAGGATTTTTTTTTTGCATTTTTTTTGGGGAGAGGTTTTTTCTGGCGCAAGAACCATGGTTTTGACTGTGATGCGTCAAACTAGGTTTAAAATCATATCAGTGTATTAAAACAAGTAAGCAGTAGTAAAATAAAGTAGATTAGTAATAGATGTTAATAAATAAAGTAGATATTTCCTTTAAGAAACGTCGTGTTATAAATTTTAATATGGATATACCTTCAAAATTATTCTCCATTCACCACATACTCGTTTAAAGTATGTGTAAAATTCAATTTTAATATCAACCTAAATACAGCAATTATAAGTATTTGCTTATGCGATAGCATTTCATTTGAGATTGTGTTCATGAAGAAAACTTAATAGAGGAGTAATGAGTTTAAAAAAATGTATTCCTAAAATAAAACTTGAAGATGATTATGTGCATTTCAGAAAATTAAAAGGATAAATTATTTGATTTAGTAATTTTAATAGTAATTTTTTAGTAATAGATATAGTAATTTTTTAATTTATTATTAATAATTAGAGATGTTTGAATAGAAGAAAGAGACAAGCATTTAGAATTTCTTATTTGGAGCAAGAATTTTTCAGTTTAAATTACTGGTCACAATATATAAACTACCTAAGAGTAGTAAGGCCTGTCTGGTTTCAGTCTAAAGTTGTGATGTGATAATGTGATTATTACTGTTTAAATTTTCAAAATTTTGTTTTCATTCTTAATTTTCACGTCCAAATTTGAAATTTCACAAAACACCTCCTTTTTTTTAAGGTAATATACTCAGTGAAATTAATTCTTACATTTTCCCATGTCTGAATTTCTTCACTGAAAAATTCCAAATATAGATATTTCAATTACCTTCAATAGGAAAATTCTATAAATGCTATAATAAATAGACATAGTTTCATTTTTTTTACGAACACTTGTGTATTTGTATTTGAAATAATTAGAATGTTACGAAAATATATATATATCCAAAAAATTTTAATAATCCAAAATGATGAAAAAAAAAATTAAACAACCAAAAAGTTTGGAACCATAGACACAAAAAACAATTGCGTAGAATTTGAATTTAAATTTAAAAAATGAGGAATTGAGCTTTTGCTATTTTTTTAGTTTAGTTTAGTTATATTAACGTCCCTTTTTAAAGCAACACTATTGCTATTTGGGACGAACTTCGTGATTTTGAGCCGCGATCAGATGATGAGGGCAACATCTAGGCTGGCGTAACCCTCTCCAAACTTCCACACCACACCAGCGGGAGGACATTTGGCCCCGACGGATTTAACGTGCACCAGACCCGCTTACACGACGGTTTTTCGGTGGAATCGGGTCTCGAACCTGAAGCCCTCAGATTCCGAAGCAAACACCTTACCACCAGGCCTCCACGGCCCATTTTCTGCTATTTTTTCAGAATTACATTTATTGATTGAAGCAAAATAAATTATATTTTCAAAGTCATATAAAACACTATTCCTGTTTGAACTATATGTGTATCTCTCACTGTCTAGAAATCAACTGTTGGGCGACGCTTAGAATAAACATCTTGTTTTGACGTTATTTTATTGTTACAGCATTACTTTATTCCATTAACCATGTTTTGCTAGTAGATGCTGGATGCTGTAAAAAAAATTCTCAATTGTTTCAACATGGTTTTAAAGGATGCGATGTATAACCATTCAGTTCATTTGAAGAGTATCTCTAACTTTCAATTCTGCTTCCGGATAAATCAGTAAGCTTAAGGCATGAGACAGGTCTATATCCTTTTTAATGGGATTTATGCTTGTGGCATTGGATATTGAAAGAAATAGTGTCCTTCCATTAATTTCCAGCAATTGGAATTTAATGTGCAGGCAATCGTTAGTATTTTACTGTAGATCTAACACTTTATTCCTTTTTGTTTAGTAGTTAAACCTAAGAAATTCAAGCTATTAACCTGTATGAGGCTTATTGTATCCTAAAATAAATATATGAAATTCAAAATACAAATTTGTATTAATTTTTATCACTTTACGTTACTTCTGTGCGTTATTTGCCGCTGATTAGTAATACGGAGGCTCTAGTTGAACTCTTTTACGTCTTGAAGTTTTTACTGGTAAATTAACAAGTTATAGAGTGAAAAAAAATTTAAAATGTTCTTCAAAATATGTTTATAATGTTTTAACTTATTTTTTAACATTCCGAGTAATTTTAAAGGATGGAATATCTGTAAAAATTTGCAAGTTACTGATAATTCTGCACCAGTAATAAAGTTCTGAAATAGCAATCAAAATGTTAATTTTTTGGTTGTTGTTTGTTTAAATTTAAGAAGTAATTTAATTATTGGTCATAATTTACAAAATTATGTACAAGATAACTTACCAGTATTTTTTTTGTGTTAATTTATATAATATAGCTAGTCAGTGACTTAGTAGGTTAGGATATAACATGTCTAAAAAGCATGAATAAGAGGAATAAGATTATAGATAATGTTCTCTGGCTAGGTGCGTGCGTGCTGTTTTAATCTGTAATTATCAAAATCTGATTAAGCTTTAACAAGGAATTGCTCACTGTGGCCGAAGCCGCTATTGCATGTTGGACGCAAATGTGGTCCAGTTTCTTTTTAATGCTCTGCATGAATGCAGTCTGTATTTATACATTACAGTTAAATTAGTATTCTACTTCAGAGTTATGTAAATGCTTTTACTAAAAGAATAGTACCATTCCCCAATTTTTCATGAGTCCTTGCGTCATGGACTTCGTTAGACATGATTAATTCAAATTAGTATTGAAGAAATTAATATAATTCGATTTGATGTGTCGGTTTAAGATCTCATTTTGAAACAAAAATAATTCAAAATCCGAATTGTACAATGTACTACCTAAAATTGGAGAATTCTGGCTGCCGCTTAAAACTGATCTTAAGTTCGAATTTGCCGAAGTATTAATTAAAGCAAGAAAAAAACCATTTAATGTAAAATGTTAGTCGAACTATTATTTTAATAAATATCTTTTTTCCCCTGAGTTCCCTTCTTTATTTTATTGTCTTAAAGAAGAGCTATTTATCAACGGCTATTATACTTAAGAGAACGCGAATTAAGAATTCTGAATAAAAATCAATCTCGCTCGATAAAATAAGCTGCTTTAAAAGTGTCCGCTGGGTCTTAAAAACTATTTAAAATTTCTTCAATGTTTTTTTATATAAAAGGCTGTAAAGTCCTGTCAATTTAATATGTTTAGTCGTGCGAAAATACAAGAGTTGTAATTAAGAAAGACATTAATTATTAAAAGATGAGGACAAAGCCTAATTAGCGGAATCTCGATTTCAAAACAAAAGGAAGTAATCTATAAGGCTAATCGTCCTATATTATCTCTTGGTGGTTGATGACTTCGCAGCAATTAAAAACACAATTGAATTATTTATTTCGAATAGACAAGATTCTCTTGAAATTTTGGTTGCACACACAATGTGAATTTAAATGGTACCTTATTGGAATTGGAATTTATTGCTTTATTGCAATGTTTGAAAGTACGAAAGTATGGAAAGGAGAACAAAAGCTATTATAAAAATGGAATTCTCGGAGTGTGTTAGAAAAATTATACATTCTCTTATAATGGCTGCAATAATATCCATTGAGTAATGGTTTAAGAGCTCTTCTAATTTAGCTTTGCTGTCTATGGGAATCATGCAATAGTAATTCTAATATGTAGGTTTTTTACATTTGTAATTTTAAAAGTAGTTTTATGACTGTTATGTTTCTTTGAGTTTATTTTGCAAGTGTAACTCTAAAATACTTTAAAAATATTTTTGATAAAATTAGTATTTAATACTAACCCTTCAAAGCTATTTTTTTCCTAGTAATGGTATATAAAAATATATTTGGAAATAAGATTGATTTATGAAAAGAAATTTATTTAGCTTGTTAGATAAATTAATAAATTTATTAATCCAATTAGCAAATTAATTGATTAGTTCAAGCAATGTATTAATTTATCCAATTAATTAATTAATTAACTTTATTAATTAATTGGATAAATTAATAATTAACTACAAAATTAAGGTACTCCGTTATAATTTAAGATAAAAAACTGTAACATTTAGGTCTTGTTTCATAAAAAAAAAAGTTTAAGTACTTGCGGCAACAATCCTTCTAACGTTAGATTTTAGGCATTACTATCTCAAAATAATAAAAACAATGATTGATATTTAATTTGATTGTTCAAGCAACATCTTGCGGTTTAAATGTAAATTTATATAAATTGATGATTATTGGGATTATTAAAAGATATCAACCATAATCAGAGGTGTTAAAATGGATGGATTTGTTGGGAAGTATACTTCTTTTGAGGGGGAGAAAACAATTGAAAGTCAAAATATCTTAAAAAGAATGCATTAAATTATGTCCCTTAATTGCACAAAAAAGTTATTAACTACTCTTTTATTCGCATGAAATGATTCATTTACCAATTTGATTCGATGTTCCATTTTCCTTTCTTGAGTTCTCTTCTATTTTCATATCCTTGTATCAAATAAATCAGTTAATATTCTGCATATGAATATAGATCTTCTTAATATGCGAATAGATATTCTATATATAAGAATAGATGCTCTGCTTATGAGAAGACGAGTTAGAAATTCGGAAAAAAATAAATCTTCATCACGGAACAAGGCTGTTTAAAAGAGCCCAATAAGACTCAAAAGCTGCTTACTTCTTTTAAATACTTTTAAACAAAAGAGACTATTATAAGTCCTGTCAATTTAATATGCTTAGTCGCGTGAAAATACAAGAGTAGCAATTAAGGGAGTCATTAATTATTAAAAAATGAAGACAAAGTTTAATTGACAAAATTTTGATTTCTAGACAAAAGAAAGAAATCTGTGAGTTCCCGCCTTGTATTATCACTGACTGGTCGATGACTTACGTTAGGAGGTAAAGTTGAATCAAAGGCACAATTGAATTAACTTGTCCGAATGGGAGGCCCGCCTCCTGACTTTCTGGTTGGCTGCCTCGCACCGGCCGCTGACAATGCGAACTTAACATCCCTTATCGCGACTTCACGAAAGGGTAGGATTTCAGAGTGTGACTAGTTATCGGAATGAAATATTACTGCGATTTTCAGGGCTGACTTGCGTTGTCGTTCTCGACATATTCGAATGGCAATGTTACAAGTAGGGAACGTGGCTGTCGGACTGTAGGAAGAACTAGTGGAGAATTTTCGATATTTTCTTGGCAAAATCTCATACATCAAAAAAAGAAAAATCGATGTTGTACTTTCTTTAGAATTTAAAATTTAGAAACGAGAGTTATCAGCTATGCATGGTATATCGGCAAAAAGTCTACAGGAAAGCGTGTAATATCTACTACAGCATGTAAATGTAGGGCATGGTATGAAATGGATTTAAAATTCAAATTTAGACCTTATTTTTAATTAAAATTAAATAATCAAATTTTATTATTTATTTAAAGATTTCTTTGCAGAAAGATTTTTCATCTTTAAGTCAAAAATATAATAAATGGATAGTAATTTATTCATCAGACTTTAAATTATTCAAAATTAATTGAAGATCCCTCAATTAACTTTTAAAATTTATGAGCATTGTTATTCTTAATCTTACATGCTTAAATTTTATAGGCTTTATGAGCTTTTTATTTATTTTATTTAAATCCCTAACTGGTGCAAATTTATCTTAATGTATAAACGGAAATTATAAAAGCTATGCAAAGTCTCAAAAAAGAATTTAAAAAAATATCTGAAATGGTTGATAAACGTTATCAATCTCTTCAGTCCATTATCGCATTTGAACTGGAGGCAATTATTCACAAGTGTGATTAAGCGCTCTTTTACAAAAAGACACCGCAATTAAAATATTTTATCCAAAAAGTAAAAGAGAACGTAATTAAATTGATGATAAAATGGGACAACTCATTAACATTCTTATATTTTAATTATCATTACAAAAAGCTAACTTTCCTTTCATGTAGTATTTATTATAATTGGGTTACAAATGAGCAATTGTCACTTTACAGAATACATTAACGTCATTATGCGTTTTCTAGTACAAAATATTTCTAATATACGAAATAACGCTACACATGTTTGCTTTTTTAATTTCTGCCGTAAGAAGCATGCATCGTATATCTTCAGTTTTATTGCATTTTAGATTATTAGCTGTATATTACCCTCATGAACTTTATTATTTTATAGGAGAGGGACCATATAAATATTTCTCAATCTCCTACATGTTTACTGTAATTATATTCATTTTTTAAGAGGATGTAGTGGCGCCCTAGGGCAGAATCTGTCTCGTGATCTCCGAATCGCGAGTTCGAATGTGGATTCTGTAGAATATCCGTTAAATTTACAAGTCTCAAGCAGATACATCCTTTCATCGCAGCGTTCATTTTGATTTCAAATATTTTGAATTGCTGATGATAAACAGATATTTCATTTGATCGTGTGGATTGAATTAGTGGAATTTCAAACGCCGTCACGCCAATGTGGTTTGGAAATTTTGTTAGTGGAGAGCCAATTCAAGTGCCCTTCTTGCCAAAATATCTCATGCATCGTTATTAGAGATGTTGATTTATCAGTTTAAATCAAATTGTATTTTAAACTGGAGTCAGTCCACGTTATTATTTCAGATTCGTGACAAAAATATGCATAATAGACAAAAACATATCATATAAAATGTATGTACTTCATTTCCATGCATTTTAGGGGTAAAACACGTTTTCAAGTGTTGTTTTACAAAAGAATGAACGGAATAATAATTAATCCAACAATATTATTCAAATAGAATCTCTAATATGAAAGCAAATTTTGTTGACTTCATATTTTTTTTACGAGATATTAAGCAAAAGCTTGGAATGTGATAAAAATTTAAGCTCCAGCATTTTAAACTGTTTGATTATGTTTTAATAAACTTAAGTCATTTCAAAATGGCCTGTGCATTTCTAAGAAAGTTTCAATTAAAATATTTTACTACGTTGAATATTTGAAACAGAAAAATTGTCTGTTCTGGAAATAACATCAAGTGAAACATTCTGCTTTGAAGTTTAAGAATAAAGAGAAAGAAACTCTTCACCAAACAGAGCAGCGTAGCTTTCATTATTTTAATAAAAGAGTTTCTGGATATTGAAATGTTGGGGATTCATTAAGCGTTTTCATAGAATGCTTCAATTTGAGGAAATATTTTGCTTTCGTTGAGAAACAACTAATATAATTATAAAAGCTGCTTTTATAAATAGGAATTCAACATGAAAAGAAAATGGAGATTATTAGGCATATTTGAAGAAATGTAATGATTCCGCTTTTATGTTGCATAAATTTTCTTTGATAAGCTATAAAGAATGTTATTTAATATCTGAAAATATAATAATTTTGATTATCAGGAGGACAATAATTTCACAAACAAACATTTTTAACTTTCTGATAAGCGAGCGAAATGATAACCATTTTCTTAGCAATTAAATATTCAGGCAACAAGTTTATCAAAGATGTAGTTGGTTATTTTCATGATTGTTCACTCAAAATACACGGTTGCACTTTAGAAAGTAGGATGAATAGAATTTTGGTCACTTTTCAAATACAAGTGCTTCAGACAGGGTTTAAAAAATAAAATGATATTGTCAAAATATAATATACAAATTTAATATTTTGGAACTAATTTTGATGTCATCCATACCAACAAGATTTTTATATATTTATATCATTTTAATTTGAAAATCTGTGAGCGTTCTTATAAGAGACCGCAGTGTTATCGTCTTCGAGGCTGGAGATTTCTATGTCTCAGGTTTTGAAAACTGATTTCATGAATGTTCTCCTATATATGTGGACCTAACACACTGTAATTCTGACGTCCAGATTTAAATATCATCCCTGTGGTTTGAGGGAGTATTTTGGAAAATGGGTGCCGACCAGTTTTTATCTGTCATTTGACAAAAGGCTCAAAACTAAGAATACCGCCCTGAATTAGTTCCATAATACTTCAAACTGGGGAGTTATTCTAACTAAATTAAATTAAAAGAACCATTATCAATGAAAACTCCTTGTGCGTAGAGATCAGCAGTCGACTGGGTGATGTCTCAAAGTCGTTGGATCGTTGGTTCGAAACGCGATTCGAACGAAGATTCACTTGTCGGTGAACGTTAAATGTATCGGTGAACATTTATCCCCATCGAAAGTTAAATGTGTCTGCGGGAATCAAACGTCTCCATTTTAGTGTATTCTGGAATTTATAAAAATATTAAATCACCTTGGGTATTGTCCTCATCGCGATTCAAAATAAAGGCGTTTGTTCCAAAATAATCCTTGAGTAGCTCTAATTGAATATAAAAATGCTGTTTATTTTGTCTTTCAGGTGTTGAAATTTATCTGTCCTTATTTTGTTCCCATCCTGATCCGTTATAAAAATGCCTTTCCGAACCTTGATTAGGAATAATTGATTTTAAGCTGACCAAGAATTGCCTTTCTGCTTATTTATACATAACCTGTTATACAATTAAATTTCAGCATTTTATATGAAAGCTCAAGTTTCTTCCCAATTGTATCTTAATTTAACCCCTTCCCTTACAATGACATGTCTAATAAATGCATTGCATTACTGAATTTTTAGTATTCAAATCTGCAACTAAGTAAAACTATTAAGACTAAAAAATTACTTGGCAACTCTTCAATAACTCAAGTACCCTTTATGCTCTTCCTTGGATTGAAAAACATTTAATGTCCAAATAGGATGTGCCCTCTAATTTGAAGATTAAGTAAATTCGTAGATCACGGTTTAGAAGGTTGAAGATTCGAGTCTGGATCCTCTGAATATTCATCGCGTGCTCGATAGTGCATAATAATTTTAAAAATTATCAGCTATACATATTAATGTGTAAGACTGGAGAGTTAAATATCTGCTCAGATATCAATCCTGTCAACTGATAATTATTGACATTTCCGTTACTTAAAAGTGAAGTGTCCTTTAGTCACTTTAGTTTTCAAAAATTAATTGTATATCTACTATGATTTATGACTGCATAATTAATCATGAATATTTTAGTTATCCTTTAATTAATGAATTAAACTTATGATTAACAAAAATTAACAGAATATATCTTAAGCATTTTTATTAGCGCAGCTTTAATAAATTAATTTATACCCCTTATTAATGCAACTTAAAATTGCATAATTATCGTTCTCATTTCTTAAATTTGATAAGGAAGGCTGCAGATAATGTCTCTAGAAAAAAAGCCGTAAGAGCTAGATTTTACTTTTTTTAATTTTAGCTCGAAAAATTCTCTTCTCTTCTCAATTGAGTAATTTTTCTCTACGATCGCTATTTAACGCATGGGGTTTCATCAAGTAAGCGACGAAATAAAAATATCAGATTAAGAACATTAAATATCAATTATAAAAAGTCTTGCTTCTTCAAAAGAAATGGGGATCTTAATTGCTAACTGCTTTCGACTTGACGGAAATTGAAAAAATTGAGCGAGAAGACTCGAAGCCAAACTAATTGGATGTTATGCATCTCTTAAAAATTCGTAAAAACCGATAACTCCTCTTTAGCTGTCGCAACTCCTGATGCTTATCAAGACTGGAGTGCATCCATCAGGAGAGAAACTGTCGCTTTCTCGGCTGTATAATAATGCTCGTATCCAAGTTCAATTGCTCATTTGAAAGCTCTCATTAGTTATAAAGCATGTAACGTGAAGATCTTCAAGAGTAAATTTGATATTCAGTATCTGATTGCTGTCCAGATTACTATTGACAGATAGCAAGCAGATCTGGTTTCCTTTGAGACCAGATCATGCAAAATTTTCCCTTCTCTGATAAGTGCTGACTGTCTGGGATATTTATTGATTGGCTATTTCATCGTCGTCAAAGCATAGACGCCACTCTTTGATGCAACTTTCATGAAAAGTTTCTATAGCGGTTGATTTTTGTAATTTCAGTTTACTGCAGTAAAGTATGAGGTTGTAATATGCCATTCAGTTATCGAAATGAGCTTTTCTTGCCTCGTTTATTTGTCAAATTTATTTAAATTAGATGTTTAATGTTGTATACTTCATCTTGTTGTTTTAGGTTTCAAACTTTTAAATTTGAATAGCCAATCGTCAGGTATTGAAATAATGAGTTTTATTTAATTTGTTTTAACGTTTGTATGAAATTATTATTCATTATTCTAGACAAGCCGACATTTCATATTGATCCTGGATAAAATGCTGTATTATAGTTACGCCTTAAAGCCGCTCTAGTCAGATAGCTGTTTCTGCGCGTATGAACAGAATCTGACTTTTCTTTCAATTTCATCGCAAATCTATCTCTTACATTACGATTCACTTTAAATATTCAGAGTTAAATGTCTTCACATTATTAAAGATGTTTAGAGAATTATGTGTCATTCTTCATTATCTAATTAAGTTTAAAACTTTCCAGTGTCATCCATCCCCAACATCCCTTATGTAACTTCAAAACTGCCCAGTACAGTTACAAATCAACGATTTAATGTGTGTTTTAGAAATTATTTGATGATTATAAATATTTGAAATTGGATAAGTGAATGGTTCATTTAAATGCTAAAAAAGTTGCAATTTGTTAAGTATTTCTTTATTAAAATTTTAAATAATTTACTTAGAAATATTTCATTGATAATGATGATATAAATAAAATAGTTCGTTTAAATTATAATATTAGTATCGACAATGGATGTTGCATTTTGAATTCAATTATTTCTTTTAAATGTTTGTGCTTAGAAGCTAAATCCCAGTTTTCCAATGAAGTGATCGCAGATTCATATCTCATTTCCAACAGAAGTTCCTTTTAAATGAAACCGTAGTTTTCCTATGCTAAATATTATCATTTATTAAAATACATACGCCGGGCAAATTAGAAAATTTCGACAGTGTGTTGGTCATTCAAATGTACCTTTTGTCTTCTGATATAGACTTAATTCCAGTGCCCGTGAAGTAATTTCGAAATATAACTTAAATATATCTCATCATAAACTAAAAAAGGGTATCATATTGGATGGTTAAAACAGATGACCTTCATACTGATACCCCTCAGAAGTATCATGATAAAGCTCGTATTACACAAACTCATGATTATGAATTTTAAAATATCTAATATATTAGCACTCATGTTAATAATGCAGAATTTTTAGAATGTAAGAAAGTTTATGTTGGTAATGTAAGATTTCGAAACTCTGAGGAAATTTTTCTTAATAATATAGAATTTTCGAACTGTCGCTATCTCCTATTGAAAAGGAATTAGAATCACCATACAAAGTTAGCAATCTGGGATTTGTCTTAACAATAGTAGTATTAAATCAGTTCATTTTTTGATTATAAAATTTGGATTGTTGAATTGATTTTCTTTCTTCAAATTCACGTGCATCAATGCTTTTATTATTAGCATTAGATTATAGAAATATTTGTTGTTATATTTGCGTGTATTTATTCTATCTTCTTAGAAAGAAATATATTGATCAAGAAAAGAAAATATTATTTTTATGATAACAGCCTTAACAAGAGTACAGAATCGTG
>JAPMOR010118671.1:312680-405043 GCA_026543865.1 Argiope aurantia | reverse complement strand
TAGTAAGTAAAACAACAAAGCAACGTAGTAAGTAAAACAACAAAGCAACATAGTAAGTAAATCTGTTTTCAGATTTTATTTATTTTCTTTTAGCAGGTACTCGGAAGCATGTCAATTAAACTTTCCATATTTATTCTGTAGGATTCCAGAATAATTAAATATTTTCTTTTCAGTCTAATAATAACTTATCATTCTGTCAATGCTATCTGCTACTTATGAATTAACGAAATCACCAAATAACAATCGATGCACCACCGTGGATGTATTTATCAGAACTTAGAAATAAAGGACTCCCTATCGCTTTCCCTAGCGTCATATAATTTTATAGTCTTTAAAATTTCTAATAGGTACTTTCGGTTTTGAGATAAGTGCCAAGAGATAATAAATGATGCAATTATTATGCATATCCACTTGCCACCTCCTGTTGAAAATTAGGCTGATTCTTCTAAAGCATCGTTAAGGCTATTGAAAATTATCTGTCTAGAATGCCATGACTGATAGTTTGTATCTGCATACGAATATTCGATAAAATAGTCATTGTCAGTATAGTTAGTTTAATACACTATGCTGCTTGGGTTTATTCATTTACTAGGGTCTCAGAGATGTGCGTGTTGCTTAATAGATTAAGTGAAATTGCGACAAGGAAAATATTGCTATATCTGACGTTAAATATTTTTGCTTTAGAAAACTATTCTTTACATAATTATTTATTTTGTATCAATTTAATATAAAAGAAATGTACATGTTACACAAAAAAAAATATTATTTCTATACCTAGATAAATTTCAGTGTGAAAAAAAGGCCAAAATATTGTAATGCATTTACTAGCACCCAGAATTTAAGAAATATTAGCAGTGTGAAACACTTACTAGATTAAGTATTTATTTTGTATTAAACTGAAAGGTGTTTTTAGATGTGTGTCATCAAAATTATTCTGCACTCAAATAATACAATGTCTTAAAAAAAATTTTCTATCCTAGACATTGATGAAAAGATGACTTTTGTTTGACACGTTCACTACCAAGTCCTTGTTGATTTCAAAACTAAGAAATCACGCAATTCTGAAAACTAACATTTCGCTCTTGTCTTACAGTTATCTAACGAGGCTTGAAAGGACCCATACATTACTGCATTCTGATGCATTTAATTTGTTCAAAATCCAGTCATTCAATATAACCCGCTTTTTTAGAAACTTTATTATAAATAATTCTTTTGCTAGGGGAAAAATACCAAGAAAACGAAATCAAATACAATTATACTTAATTACATTTTTAAATATTAGAATTATGAAGTTGAGTGATATACTACCTTCACAGATCCTTAAAATAGTCAGAATGATTAAGCAACTATTATTGATAGAACTAAGAAAAATCATTTTCGAAGTTTTTAGTTAAACAAATTATTAACACTACTTTACCATGAGGTGGAATATACCTACTATTTCTACCAAAGGGGTCAAAATGACCCCTTTCGGTATTTAATTAGGAAAAAAATATCCTAATCCTATCTATTATGAAGTTAAAGTAGAAAAAACTTTTACATTTTCAATATAATTTGTTGAGGTATGGTGTGATGAAAAGGCAATTCCTCTGAGTTTATTTTCTAATCTAGGTCTTCATCTATTTCTCTACCATCATTTTCTACCAAAATATTGACTCGCACGTCTTCTTATAAACAACCTATAATAGATTTTATCTGACTGACTTTCCACTTCGTCTTCTTGCTTTTTATATACACACATTTTACAAACATACTTATTTGTATACTTATAACTATATCTATGTGCGTCCCTATTATCAACAATATGTATTATATGTATGTATTATCAACAATATTTATTCGAATGGTCAAAATGACCCCTTCGGTAAAAGTAGGTATACTTATATACATACCTCCGAAACTAAAAAAAGAAAAAGATAATATTTGCGATTACATGTCTTGTAAATGTAAGTAAAAATTAATTAAAATATTCTCATAAAATACTGAAATAATTTTCTCGAAGAAAATGAACGAAAGGTTTTCTCAGAGGGGTCAAAATAACCTCTTAGTAAACCTAACGCTAAAGTAAAAACATAGGATATTTTCCTCTTGAACAGAAATTGTATATAAATGCAAATATAAAAATAAAATTATTTCAGTTTTTAATTATCATGCGCTAATATATTTTATCATTTTATTTTATAAATGAAATTTAAATAATATTGAGTACCATGCTTTGAAATGTATTTTTAAAAGTGCTTTTTTTTTTTTCTTTTAGTTCCCGTCACCATTGAAGTGGAGCACAATGTCACTAATCAGAAAATTGATGGAAAAGCTAACTTAACATGTCTAGTCACTGCTCACCCTTTACCAGCCGTTGAATGGCTGAAGAACGATGAAATACTCAATACTTCACATTCGGGCCGGTTACAAATGGCTACCGGCGATATTGATCCAGTTACGATATTGGCGTCTCTCCACATAGAAAATTTGGAACGCGAAGATAATGGCACATATACTTGTCAAGCGAGCAATGAATTCACTAATGCAAGTGCAGCCCAAGCTTTGTTGGTGGAAGGTAAGGAATTCCAGCTTTTTCCTTTTATCCGGGTTAAAATTTTTATCTCAGTTAGAGAGCATGCTGAATGTCACATACGTTAGCGATAAAATTAAACAGACAGTTATTTAATTTATCTCCAGAAAAACACGAATTTACTTGGTGAATGAGTTAACTCATTGATAATAATCAATGAGCTAAGCATATTTCAAAACCATTCGTTTTTTTTAACAATAATATTATCTTGACACAATATCAGTATTATATAATTAGCTTTTATTGCTTAAAAAGTAAGCAGTTGTCTATATGAGTGTAAAAAGATAATAAATGAGAGATGCAAGGAAATACAATACATTAAAATTATGTCAGATATCTCATTTTCTTGATTTTACAGTCACACGTAATAGTTCAGAAACAAGTATTAACATTGGTGGGATGAATCACACATAACAATTCTCGCAATTTAACTGGGAGTTGTTTCCTGCCATGCTGTGAAAGAGCGTTCATTTTCTTATTGTAAGATGTACTCTAAAATTAAATTGGCTAGGCGCACTTGATGTGAGTCACCTGCCCAGGATTTGACTTCATTGAATCTATAGAGCTTTAATCTCAAATCTTCGCAAATATACAAAATTAAATATTCATATTCATTTTAATTGATATTGTTTCCCACTTTTAAATGCGAAATTTTTAATGCACTTAAGCGATTGGGCTTTTGTATATTTTTATGGTGAAAAAGAAGTGTCGTGAACAGTTAACCGAGTTTTCATAATTATAATATAAAACTATAAATCTACAAAAATCGGGTTGAATTCTGAACACCTATTTAATCCTGTTTTGAAAAATTAAGACAAAGTAAATGCGAATTTTATTGCATTCATTTCTCAAACTTTCCTTATGCCTGAAGCCTTGGCTGTCTGCTTCATTAAGTTATTTGAGCATGTTCTTTCGCATTTAGCTGTTTAATTCTCTTTTATTTCCTTGTAATAAACTTCTCTGACATTGTTTACACGAAATTAAATTGAATATTTAAATAAAGGTGGACACCAGTTTTACTGAAAGATTGAATCTTAATCTTTTTAAATAACTGGAAGCAGACTTCATTAATTTTTCATAAATTCCTCTAGAGAGCATCAAAAATATTTTAAACTTACAAAATAGCCTAGGAAAAGCTTATTTCGGAGATGAAGCAAAATAAAATTTAGATGCTATTTATAATAGTTTCCGAAAATTCTTGTAGTTTATTAGATAATGTGAAACTTGGCAAAGAGCCAAAATGTCTTACCACCTTAAAATAAATGTCAGAATTAATATGAATATGTAAAATATAACTTCTGAATAAGGTACTGACTCAAAATTAGATAGGATTAGAAATAAGCAAACTATTCTGAATAATAAGTTGCCGCTCTGGAATAGAAATATAATTTGGAATTTTTATTTTATTATGAAGAAATAGAGCTCCATAATGTTCAACCCCATAAAGATTATTGTGGAATAATTTGAACAGTCGGAAATTTAGTGAATGGAATGACCTGCATATTCCCCATAGTCTAATCCAATTAACCATCTGTGGCATCCAAAGGAGGATTATTGCAGTTCTCTAACTCGCTCAAGTACTCTCAAGAAATTTGGGGCACTTCTAGCAATCAATGCGTAAAAATCTATTGGGACATTTAGTTGAAGACATGCAACTTTGATACTGACTCCCCATCGCCTTGCGAAAGGACTATTTCTTATCGATCTCACTTCATTAAGACTCGAGCGGCGATAAGGGCCATTTTAATGTAGTCAGTGGTTGCTGGTTCAACTATACGATGCTAATGATCCTCAGGATTTTTTTTTTTGGAAAACTGTTATTTCTTAATAAAGAAACTAATTCTAAATTTTAAATAAATAGATACATTTTATTAATATTAAAACTGTTGAATAGTTTAAATTTTGTTTTCTGGCTTAGATTTTGTATTATTTTTTATTCGAACATTATGGAGTGGCATTTCTATAACAATGTTTCGCCCTAACATGGTTTTAGACTTGAGTGGAACCTTATATATTCCCAAACTATTAAGAGCTTTCAACGAATAAGCTTTAGGGATAATCTAAGTTCTGTGGCACTGTTGGAAAAGAACAGAGTAATCTATTTCATGAATAAGAAACTTAGATGTTAATTGTAACTAGATGTTTTACCTCTAACACATGTCTACATATAATTCGTATGATGAAGTGTTTAATTTAGTTATGCTATTTTTAGCGTAGTGGGAAACAAGCAGAATTTTTAATCGCCAAACAATTTATATTCTGAAGATTTGATTTACATTCCTATTTGAATAGAAACAGCTATTGAAAAATCATTCATATTCTTTAAGATTCTTTTCTTAAAACTCAAATCTTCTGTGAATCTATCCAAAATAAAAAAGTACATTAATTGCAATGACAATTCTGTCTTTTACGACGATTATCAATGAGGTAAAACAAATAATATCTTATATCGAAGAATTTTCATTGTTGTAATGTTATTTCTGTTCTTAATGACTTTGACGAAGTAGACGATGCATTCTTTTAAGTCAAATTAGGATACCAAAATTGAAGTTTCTTGTGTTCCATAATTAATGATAAACAAGTCTGAATAGCGATATCAGTTATCTTAATCTGTAATAAAGATCTGCTATTGAATCATTAACGATTCTCAAATTCAAAATAAATAAAGAAAGCACTGAAATTTTCATTCAAAAAAACTTCATCCAACGTTGTTTCATATTTTTATACAAAATATCTTCTTTCATCAGTGCTTAAAATCGTCATGAATAAAATGCTCTGGATTTTGTATGACTATAAAATCTATCTATTTTTCTTTCTTTAAGTCCTCTCATTCCAGAAAATGCTACTAAATGAAGTTAATACAATTCTGTTTCATTTTTATTTTGGGTTTTAATGAATATTTCAAATTTCTGCGTTTTCTAAAAGTATCGAACTGTAACCAGACCAAAAGTAGAATGGTAAATCAAAAATCATTTCAGTAATTCTGCATCATCTGCAATATTCTTTTCAAATTTGGTGTTTTAATTCTCAAGTCATCATTGGCTGAGCCAACAAAAAATGCATTCATAATTACATGGAATGCATTCATTCGACATAATTGCTGGATCTCATCCTTAAACCAAGACTGTAACTATCACTCTTCAGTAAATCAAGATATTATGGGACATATTTACTACTCGTTGCGAATGTGGTTATTGCATAATGGAAAGTTTAGCCTGTTGACTACAATGCATCTATGTAAGCTTTTGTTACTCTCAGTAAATATTTTTGTGGAATGCCATATGGAGAAAATTGGTTAGCTATTAAGTAAGATTTAAGATAATTGCTCTTCGTCTCCTTGTAGCTATTCTCAGAACCGGTATCAATAATCTGGTGAAAATATTCATAATCTGTCAAGGAAGAATGTTGCATTATTGTTTATTTACAAAAGGTGCTGCTGTCGTATCATTATTTTGTAAAAAGGCTGAGCAACCTTTCACTTCAATGAAATGATGCATTGGTTTTAAATTGCATACTCGCTTACCGGAACAGATAAAATAGTAATACAAAGAATGGGCATTGTATTAGAAGGTTTATATGATGTCATTCGGAATACTGTAGGAAAAAAAACTGACTCGTTTGATTATTAATTCCTTGTAATGAGATCATTCAGCCGAATTATAATGAACAAGATACAGAGATCACTTCATTCTTTGTTGTAACAAAAATGACGTTCGGCTATTGTCTTATCGAAGAATACAGTGAATAAGGCAGAGTCAAAGTAGCAAAAAATAGCCTTAAGAAAATTCTTTGTTACTCAATAAAAAGGTAGAAAAAATATTATCAGCGACAGACAAATGGGCAAAGTTCTTTTGGAAACAAAAAAAGAATATTATAAAAGAAAACCAAGGTTGATCGATATTTGTTATTCAGCAAAGTAAACAATTTAGAATTGCAGAGAGCCCTCGACCGAGTTTTTGATGAATAATTCAAGTGCCATCACATTTTAATCAATTAGATTGAGTTTACAAATCCTGAGAACCTTTCTGTGTGACGTAATCTCGGCACAACGTTACAAATTTCGATGTTTTTACGTCAACATACTTTGTCATGTTTATATGAAGTTTTTGTGGCTGTTTTTCTTTATTTTTTGTTTGTTTCTTTTTTCGTGGAGTTTCCTCTTTGCGCCTAAGCATTTTTTTTTTAAATCTACGTTTAAAAAATATATATAATGGCTATATTATTATATTAAATGTAACAATCAATTTATACTTTTCGAGTTTTATTTCCAGAGCATTATAAAATGTGTTTTATGGGATGGCATGTTAATCGCTGATTTTGAACTTCGGAAAAAATAAAAAGGTGCTATCCCAATAGAAACTAAGTATTGTAGTTTATTATGGTTCATAATTTTAAAAAAGTGTGATTTACCAATTCACTTACTGTATTATGATTGTAATTATATCAAAATTTCTTTGTGGATTGCTTTTAGTTCAATTATGAATTATTCTAAACAAACTAAATGAACTAGTTTTTTTTATTACAATGTCGAATCTTTTAAGACATTTCGCTTTTTGGAATTAATTTCACCCACTCATCCTTAATAATTTATATAACAACAAAGACTTAAAACAAGGGCGTTGCTTGTTGTTATTTATAGACAACCGCATTTAATGTTTAATTGTATGATAATTCTAACTTCAAAAAGACAATCTAAGGACATAAAGTGGGAAGGAAGGAGAAGGGAGACCATCTGTTAAGTATTAAATTTCTCTCTGCTCTGATTTATATATTTTTTATCAATCAGTCTGGAATTGTTCAAGCTTATTATGAGAGACATTTTTTCTTCATAATCCGATTAATTATTTAATTGGCAATTGCATTTTAAAGATCTTCAACAACAATAGCAGAAAAGGGCGTCTATTTTTTAAAAATACATCAGGAAGCTATAATTCTCTTTCAAATTGATAAACATTTTTCTTTTATTTTGGTAAAGTAGCACTTATTTTCGGCCTTTATTTCACAAAGCTTAAAGAATATTATAAATATTTAAAATCTGTATTTAGCTCAAATCCCATGTTAAAAATTATTCAACACAATAAGAAAGTAATTAGAAAGTATGAAACTTATTAACTTTACCAACACATATCAGGAAGAAGAAAACCATCACTGCTTTGGGTAAGTGTATTTTTGGTAAAACTAAATAGGTTTAAGATAGTGGGTGTATTTTTCAGAATAAAATAGTTGTCTAATAACATGCTCTTATGAAACTGCATTAGAATGTATACTATAAATTATATTATTAAATGTTTACATAGCATTAAATTAAAGTTCTGTTAAGATCATGGGTCCCTATTATAGTAACATATAGATGTAAAAATAATAAAGCAATTTTTTAAAAAAACGTTTTATTGAAGGTATTAAGAAGTAGAAAATAGTTTTTTTTGGATAAAAATTTGGTGATAAAAAAACAAATTGTGAAGCGCTGATAAAAATATTCCAAGATGAATAAAATTTACATCTATAGCATAACATAACCGATTACATCTGTAACATAATTTAATTTTTAAGGAATGTTTAGAGATTTTCTTTCTTGTAATATTCGTTACGGCCATATCATACTGTTTTCAATATAAAAATAGTAAGAGCATATCATATTGTTTTCAGTATGATATGCTCTTACTATTTTTGCCCCTAAATTAGTCCCTAAATTTTTGATTAAAAAATATTTTCCACTTTTTAATACAATAAATTTAATTTTTTTTAATAATTTCATATTTTTATTCTTTAAAACATTTCATAAATCATTATATTAAATATTATAGAATATTATCTATTTTTTCCTCTCAAGTTCACTTCCAGATGATGCTTCTTCTCGTGAGGAATTAAAATGAAATTAAAATCAAATGATTAATATTTTCAGAACTTTATTATCAGTCAAAATGTTGTATTATCACTGGGTAAAACAATTTTGCAAAATTTGAGAATTAGCAGCATTTTATAGCATGAAAAGAGATTACAAAATACCATCATTAAACTTGAAACAAATCAAATTAAATAAAAGCTTGTAAATTGCATAAAAATACGAAACTTTTCATATCTTTTCAAAATGTAAACAGTATTTCAGATTAGAAACTGTAGTCTTTGTAACTGCAGAGAATAGAATTCAAAATTCTTTCTTTTTGCTTAATAAAATTGAAAATTCCTTAAAAATTGAGTACTTTTTGGTTTTTATGATATTTTTTTTGTCATCCTCCTCATTTAATAATTTAATAGTGTTGAGATCTATCGCAAAATATTTTTTTTTTCAAACTGAAAAAAAATTTCAATAGGAAATAATGTATTGCGTATTTGATTCATCGAAAAGCTTTGCTATATAAAGAAATATGTGGAATTTTCAAAACCGTTTGGCATAATCATAAAAATATTTTTTTAAAACAGTTACGTATGTTTGCGAAATTTCAATAGGAAATAATGTATCGCATATTTGATTGATTGAAAAGCTTTACTATATAAAGAAATATGTAGAATTTTCAAAGCAGTTAAGCAAAATTATAAAAAGAATAAAGATAAGACATTCTGTCATGTATGCATTCATTTGTTGAAAAAGTTTAATCGTGAAGCATATTTTAGTTAAAAATTTATTGCCACCAAATATACGAAAAAGTTTCGTAAAATGTCAAATAGAATTAATGAGCCAATTAATTCTGCCAATTTTTTTTATTAATTATTGAAGTGTCATAGATAAATGATTGCATTTTAGTAGTTTAACATCCAAACTAATTGACAGAGAAGGAAAATTCAACAGTAGTATTTAAATGAAACAAAAATGAAAAACTATGAATGACATTTATTTGGAAAAATAATTAAACAATTGTGTTTCTACATTTCTTTGATTGAAACTTTTTTTCAAAAGTTTTCTTGCTGACAAAAATTAAAAGTTAATTAACAGTTGTCGAAAGTCAATTTTATTTCATAATTTTTCATTGTGATATCAATCGAGTTTATGAAAGAATCTCCAAGTTGAAATAATATGTATGTTTCACAGATCAGTTCGTATTTAATAACATATATTTGTAAGATTTCTGCGTTAAAGATTGTAGTACGGTGCAATAAATATTTATGAATTTTTAATTGCTCTGAGTGTTGAGAAACATTTTAACAATTTGACTGTTATGTACGAGTGTGGTTCGTGCATGGAATTTTTGTAATTATAAAATTAAATCTCTCTTTGACGTAAGATAACTGACAGTAATCTATAAAAATCTTAAATATTCTGTGGACATGTAATCAAAAACGTGTTCCCTGGGCAGAAAGTCTTATCTAATTAGAGAAAAGAGGAAATTACGCAGATAAAGAGTTAAGGATATTCACTTTGGTTATTATTAGGATTATTATTAAGGATATTAACTTTAGTTATGTTGTTAGGTTCCTTGTGATTTCATATATTTATATCTAACGTAGGACAATCAAGTTGCCTCTAACATCATTACTACAGCTTTCATTCTATGCGAATTTATAACATGGGTTGTTCTATAATATAATATAATTTGTAGTTTCAAATATTGATTTACAGTCTCATAAAAGCTGCATCAAGCTATACTTTGATTCATGCTTGATGGATTTTTGTTTCATTCTATTAAATTTTATAAGAAACTTCTAACGCTTTAGGTTGAATCAGACTGGAAAGCAAGTTTACTTTTAGTAGACTCGCAAGAAATGATTTAAGACTGTGGAATTGTATAAATTTCTCTGAATGGTCTGGTTACATTATCTTAGCCTCATGACCGGAGAATTGCAGGTTCAGAGATCCGATTGCGCTTAAGATCTGTCATGTATTAGTGCACATTAAGTCGGTCGTGAGTTAAACTTGCTTTTACTACTGTGATATAGAAGAAGAGACAGAGAAGCTGCTGACTCAAGTGTTGTCTTCGTCATCTTACAATGATTCAAATGTAATTCAAATAGAAATAGCGTCCAAAAATAGATTCGGAAATGGGCTTTGAACGAACTAAATTAAGGTAATAAAAGGCGCCCTCTTGAAAAGGAAATCTAATGCATTTTTTGTGAAACTCCGGAACTTCAAGAAGGAATTAATCTTAAAAAAACATAATCTACTGTGCATTTTTCTAAACACTAGCCGTATTTAAGAAAAAAGCAAATATTTTATTATTGGGACGGATCGATCTTCAAACTTGGGTTCTGTATGGGGCTTTACAAATATCTTTTCTTGATGTCACCTAGAAACTCCTAGACAAATAATGCGATCCAAATTTTGTGATGGTCTACTACGAAAATCTACGCAACCCAGTTGGTATATAAGCGCCAGAAATTTTAACAAAAGTTTTGTGTCTTAAAGAAAACTATATTATAACAAAAGTCTGTTGGAAAATAGTAAACTTTGAAACTGAATTTTGAATTAACATTTTGAATTAACATTTTGGATTTCAATCTTTGGAAGAAAAAACTTGATTTCTTTGTTTTTCTCAATAAATATAGAGTCGTCGTTACATTTCTTTTAATTACAGATAAGCTGTTTGAATGATAAAACTCTATGTGGATATATATATTTTGATATTTCTTAATAATATAAACCGGTGTTATCTAGAGCATTCTTAAATACTCTAATAAAATTGCTCCTTTGTGCAAAATTATTTATCTGTGCGAATATTTACTTACATTTTGAAAAGAAAACAGTTTATTATACAATCCAAAATATTTGACATCCACTGTAGGTTAGTTTTGAAAGTAAAGATTCCAAGGAAATATCCAAAGATATAAAAGATAATAATATAGAAAATTTAATTAGCATTATTAAAAAAAAGGAAATGTACATTTTTAGATTTTTTTTTGTATCTTTTTATTTAATACGATTAGTTTCATGTTTGTAAAGATGAAATTTTGCAAACAACTTATCACGGATTTCGTTACATTTTACTAATTTTGAAAAATTTGTACATTTATATGTTCTTGATGATAAAGCATTATTTAAACATTTTCAGAACTTACTTAACAGTTAAATGATTAATTTAATTAAATTTTAAACATGTACAAGGAGACACCGCTTAACAGCTAAGTTGAGGTAAAAATTAGTTTTAGGGTTTCATAATATTTATCATAATGAATTATAAATAAAAAAGTAGAAAATATTTAACAAAAAGAAATTCTACTTTTCGGTTGAGTGTACTCTGAAAAATTGTTTTTTGTTTTATTTGTTTTGTATGGTCCTTTTTGAAATAATTTTTTATAGAAATGTATATTTATCTGTATCTCTGTACCGATAGTATCTCCTTGCATTGAGATCTTTTGAATTTGAAATGGCTTGATTTTAATTATTTACTATGCTTATACAACGTCCCTATTTACTTTCAAGCATGTAATAACTTTTTTGTCACACGAATATCTTCATTTTCTTTTTTCTTTTGCAGAGGCACCTGAAGTAGAATTCACAAACGAAACAACTGTTGAAGATACCAGCACTGTTACTCTACATTGGCGTGTTAAATACGACGGTAACTTGCCTGTGACGAGATTCCGTTTGTATAGAGATAGTTCAGTTGATGAAACAACTGTTGAAGTTGATTCAGATATCTTGGGAAATACTACAAAGTATACTATTCATGCCTTACTGCCGGGCCTTACTTACAGTTTCAAACTTGCTGCATTTAACGAAGCTGGAGAAAGTGATTTTGTGTATTTGAATGTGTCAATGCCTGCAGATGGTATGATATTATTTTGTAATTTTTCATTAATTTTTGTAATTGTATTTTCTTGGCTTTTTTATAGTATTTTTTAATTAGCTTTTAAACAGAAATCATGTTATGTTTCTTAGGAACCAATTAGCATTCGAATATAATATCGAAGTATTCTTTTTATTTTTTAATTTATATGTATTTTGATATTGTTTTACAGATTAAGCATATTATATTAAAACAAATGCTTACATTATTTTGAAGCATATTTTATTTATAGATTAA
Source organism: Argiope aurantia (assembly GCA_026543865.1). NCBI lineage: Eukaryota > Metazoa > Arthropoda > Arachnida > Araneae > Araneidae > Argiope > Argiope aurantia. Next base: position 392,515 of record JAPMOR010118671.1, on the reverse strand, counting down.
ATAATATATATCACTAAACCAAGAAACTTATCTTTTTTTACAGACCTGATGATACTAGGCTTTTACATTTTTCGTAATAATGCTTATCAACATACCTTTTAAATATGGGATCTTTTTGATTTCGCGTTAATTTATTCTTCAAAATTTCTTAATTTATAACATTCTAGCTTCAGATATTTTCTGATGAAAAAAAATATTAAATATCATTTACATTGAAATGATAGCTAAAACATGTTAAAATGAGACAGCCATGGTCTATCCATATATTTTACTTTGGATCGTTGGAATTATCCATCCGTATGAAACTGAAAAACATTTTGATGTTTAACTGTCAAAAATCGCTGATATTTGTGTGCTCTGTTCAGATTGAAAAGTTCATTGAAATTCGAAATATTATCGTTGAGTTTTGGTTTTCGGTTATATTAATAACACTAACAATGTATCGTCAATATACAAAGTATGACATACATATATCGATACGCCCCCCCCCCCCCTTTTTTTTTCTTTTTTTTTCGGAGAGAACATCTTAAATCAACCAGAACATACTAATTACTTCGGTTTTCATTTTTCTTTTGATTTAGTTACTTTTAGCAGTACACTGATTTTATATGCAATCATATTCAAAGAACGGGACTTATTTTCTCATTATACAATTTTTTTTATAAATTTCAAATATAAAACAAAAACACAAATTTAAAATTATTCAATTATGTTTTTTTTTTAAATTTAAAGGTTTAAATTAGAATTTCTTAATAGAAATCCGTTAATTTTTATTCAGCTTTGCAGATTTATTAAAGGCAATTCTCTTTATATCTTTATTCTATTTCATATTTCTATTCTCTTTGAATATTAATTAATGAAAATTGTGACTATTTGCTTTAAAGATTTATGTCGAAATTCATTATTGTCTCCTACTAATAACTGAGTTGTAATATTAATTAGTAGCTCTAATTACTATTAACAGAAACATTTCCCCTTAAGAATGTAGAATGTTTTTCCGCTCGTTAATATGTTTTTTTTTTTTACTCTAATTTAATGATACCTGTTACCTGGAATAATACTCTAAAATAAGTTGTTTCAGACTCTAAAAAAACTGAAAATAATTCATTTCTTCTTAAAAAGATGCTCACACTCCTAAAAAGCAATTTAAAAAAGTGCAAAATAATTGATGGAAAAAGAATAACTCAAAATGTCCTAATTAAAAAGCGCCAATTATATTGCGGTTGTTCATCACAATTTTAATTAGTTTTTGAAGTAATGATTATATGATTGCGATTTCATTTCATCAGTTGTTGTCCTTGTGCAATTAGTGCGTTAAATTATCTTTGTTTACGGTAACAGAAGGAATGAAATTCCATTTTATATGAAACGAACCTAATGTTTTTATTTGATTTAAAAAGTTAATTAAATTATAGCTGATTAAAGTTTTATTTTTAAAAGTTTCATGGGGAATACATTTTCTTGAGGTAAATAAGAATCTTAAATAAAGAATACATTCTAAATAAATTAAAGATATTATAAAGGTAAAATATAGCACAACTTCCTTTGAAATTGTTGTTTAAAAAAAGAAAATAGAATCTATGACATTGAATTGCATAATCATACTCTGGTCACACTAATCGAGTTCTTTTATTACAATTACGTTACCATTCATTTCTATTTAAAACAAAATTCCTTGTATTTTAATATCCTTGCTTGATTTTTTCGAAAACAAATACCATTTTCGAAGTCGTTGATTTTTAATCAAATCAAAGTAAAATGCATCACTCTTTATCTAAGCTTCTTAAAAGAATTTACATAAATGCTACAGCTTGAGTAAAAATCATATCTAAAAATTTCATCTTCCTTGCTCTTTAATTTTTTTTTATTAAACAAAGAATTTATATGCATCCCTCATTTCAGGTTTTATTACCCTTTCTTTCTCATTTTGAAAAACTGATAATTTTGTAAAGAAAAAAAAAAGTTTTACATGAACTGATAGTCTTAATATAATACCATGATAATTTTGAAAAATAAATATAATAATTCTTTTATTGCTTTAGTTCCTCCTAAAGTATCTTGGGTACATGTTCTTGCATCAACCAATGAAACCCTTCTCTTTGGATGGAGAAGACCAAACCATGATAATGGGGCCAATATTACTCATTATACTGTCCAACTCCATCATCAAAATGGCAGTCTTGTTGCTGATAAAACTATGGTCATTAATGCTCCTGGTCGAAATAATCACATGTATATATTTGTTGGCTTAGAACCGGGTGAAACATATACATTTCAGGTAAGTATTAAACATTATCTATAAAATTTCTACTGTTAAATTTGCTTTTGTTAACCAATACATTTTGTGAATGTCCAACGCCCAGTTATTTTGATTTTATAATTTTCAGGTTATAAAAATTATACTTTAAAATGAACAAAACAATTTTTTTTTATTTAATAATACATCTCAAATCTTAAAAATATTTTATCCATATATGTTTAATAAATTATATATATAAATGGGAATTTTCTGCCTTTGAAATGAACATAAAAAACGTAAAAATTGGTTCCACCTCTCATTTAAAAAAAGGATCTGAATTCCTATATTTATTTTTCCAATCACACGGTTTTTTATCACTTAGTAATATAATATCACTTCAAATAAAACAACGTAAATACTTTATATGTATAAAAGAAATGCTACAAAATACTTGTATCCAAATATTTAACTATAAACCTTCATTAGTATAGTAAAATGAATCTCCACTTCTAGCTTTAATAGGTTGTTACGTAGAATCTATTCAATCATATTCCACAAATGAATAAGTGGAAAACTGCAATGCTAAAATTATTGTACAAATATTTTTTTCATTTCGAAAAATATATATGGTATATATGTCTGAATATCGGTTTTATAATGCTGATTGAAAAACATAAGTGATTTGGATTAAAAATACTTATTTTTTGAGAAATTGATGCAAGTGCAAACTTTAATATCTGGCCTTGCTAGGAGGAACATAAAACCTCACTGAAGAAGATCGCCCTACGAATATGAAAACTCCTTGCTACATTATTTAAATAAATTCGCAGACTAGGCGTGTCTTTCAGCAGCTGCTTCTCAGCAGGTGGACTGATTCAATTGCAATTTTTTCTGCGTCTTCTCATTCATAGCTGAGATATGGATTAGTTGTCCTTGAAAAATAGTGTAAAATATGAATTTAAAGTTTGACAGTTTCATATAAGGTTCAATATTCTGAAATGAATTTTTAAAAAATACGTAGTTATTTTCTATAATAAAAGTTAGTCATAACAGGTGGTTTACACTTCTTTAAAAGAGTAATAAACTTTCACTTTGAACTTTTATTTTTTGGATTTTAAAACTTTTAAGTGATCTAGCTATATTTGAAAGAAGTGAATAAAGATATAAATAAGAGTATTTATTGCAAAAAAAAAAAAATCATTTGAATGACTTAAAGTCTAAGCAATAAATCACTCATCTAGTTTATATTTTCATTAAAAGTCTTAAAATATTGTAATTTCCTTTATTTGTCAAAATAATAAAAATAAGCAACCTAAGAAACTGGAAAAGGTTTTCGGAATAGAAAGACGACTCTTCTTGTCAGGGAATTTTATTATTAGCTTTTTTACGATTTCAGTTTGTGCATTGATAAATAATAGGACTAATCCAAAGAACAGCTCAATTTAGAGTTGTCCTAAGGCAGTTGATATTAGATGTTTTTGTTTGGAGGTTCAATCAAATGGTAAAATTTTCTTCAAGTTGGTAATGATATCACTAATAATATATACACTACAAATTAAAATGAAGGTGGGTATGCTGGTATCAGATTTAATGAGTATGATGCGCAAACAATAATGATCTAATACGCCAAGTATATGACTGGACATATGAGTATACAACTGGCACAAAGCACTACTGAGCCTTGTTGCACAAAGTTGAATCTTTGGATTCATCACTATCCGACCTCCCAAAGTAGCTTGATGTTACTGTTCTCTTTCATGATGTGAGGATCATAATCCGAATCGCCACTAACTGAAAATTCACAATGCAATTTTATGACTAGTGATCATAAAATCTAGTCGAAACCCCTATTTCATCATATTAGTGTGGTTCAGAATTCTGGAAAAATGATTTTTGACCCAAGCGTAGTCCACTTCTCATCATGGCTTAGAATTACGAAATTCATTCGCTATTGTCCCTTGTTACCAGCTCAACGAATTATATATTTTCGTTTGGCAAGATTGTTGTCAGTATTATGAATTTTAATTAAATGTTCATTTCATATTATCTGCTTCATGTGTAGAGTAGATTTCGATAAGTGATCATATTTGAATATTTTGATTCGGTAACTAATTTTTTATCCATATAATGTCAATGAAATTAATTCACTTCAGGGTATTTTATCTAAGACATACTCATCTGATGATTGTGAAATATTCATAAAAAAAGGTTTAAAAAAATGCCATCTACACTATTTGATAGTTACTGAAAGCTACTACATTATTAATTATGACAAAATACATTGCAAATTTTTCAATATTATTATTTGCAAAATATATTACACATGTATATATACACATATATATTTATTTATTAATAATAATCAGTTCAGAATGATTAAGTGAGTTTAAGTTTTATAAACTACAGATATATTCTAATTACTTAATGCATTTGACACACAAATGTATTTTTACTTTTATTTAAACAGATGAAATAAGAACTCTGTGATTCGTTTTAATATCTGAATGCATATTAATCATATTCTTCAAGTTTATATACACATCAATAAATTGCGTTATTTCCTCATTAATTTTAGGTTCAAGCATGTAATGCTTTAGGCTGTGGAAACTGGTCCGAGCCTTTGGAAGGCACGACATCCGATGGCGGTAAGTAATCAATACAATTTCTCAGAATCACAGTTTGATTTCATATGAAGTTTTGATGAAAAATTGAGGTGAAAATATTATGAATTGTTTAACAAACGAATAAAAAGAATCTGGCAGTTTCGTATTTATAATCTGGAACTTTTGTCTTCAAATGAAACAAATTACTTTAAATACAAAAAAAAAAAAAATGGATTAGGATTAATCCAAAAAATTCGAAGTATCATTCAGAATCAAGTATGTTCTTTCTTATCCGTAATTGGGTTTTCATACGAGATCAAATTTTAAAGTATGATTTCACGACTTCTGGATTTCCTATAATTAACACGAAATCAGGGAGTTTTTTTTTATTCAGTTAAAAAAGAAGACGAAGCTAAAGAGAATTTCCTCCTTAAAATTTATATGAGATATTATTAACCGAATGAGATATTATTAATGAGTATTTTCTGAATTTTTTGCTTCATTACGTTGTTATTTAAAAAGAGACCCGGCACAATTTAATGACAATTATGACATTCTCTGAATAAAATATATGACATTAACTGTCGATATAAATTTTTATATGTGCAATACTCTGCTTGAATTCCATAATGTTGGAGGTGAGATCTAAGGCTATAAATTCTCTTTATTCGTTCCTGGACAGTATAAGGACAAAAAGAAAAGTAAAACTGAATTTTCTGTTTTGTCTAACAGTTCATCCTTTTACTGTTATTTTAGTTTCGTAATAATCCTCATCGGTGAATTTCTGCTTCGATTCTAGCGTATTAATTAGGTCATGCACATGCTGTTTTTAATCGTACAACAGCTCTGAGTAAAGTATATACCGTTAACAGTACAACAACACGAAAGTCTATGTGACAAGGTATAAAGAGCAAACAACCAGTAGTTCTCCAACTGAGCCCTCGTACCTATCGCTTTTTGCCTTCTGGCGCCGGTTAAAGTAAACATGGGGTTGCATGGGGTTGGCGCGCGAATGCATTCTATTCAAATAAAGGTCGTTCCCACTACCCGTTAGAAGTTGAAGGTCACGACAGGAGTTCTGAAACTGTCGTATATTGTTACTTATCAGATATTATAAATATAAATATTGATAATTGCACAATTTCAGTAATTGTTACTTCGTTTTAAATTATAATGTATTTTATAACAGTTACGCAATTTCAGTTAATTTAATCGATCTTAATAATAACTATTCAAATATTTGGAATTCACTAATTTTAATTTTACGTCCATAATTCAAATATCTAAATATTTATAAAAGTATATTCGAAAGATTTTAAGTATTCATTTATTTAAAAACAGTATGTATCTTGCTTTTCCTTGGGAAAATTATTTTTATTTTAACTATTCCATGCAACATATGACGTTGACATATGTTGGATGGAATGACAACATATGACTATCCACAGTACTTCACGATTCATAAAATTCAGACAGAAAATCATTTTGCTTTTAAATATTTAAGTATGCTAACGTATAAAATAAAAATAAGACGAGTGCCATTTATTACTGAACATTGATATTAATGTAATCTGTCACTTCTTTTATTCGAAATCGTCCATTTATTTTGTGTTCTCTTCGTCGTATTCTCTCGAAGAATCGCAATTTTTTATACACTATTTTGTTTCTTTTTTCCTTCATTATTTATAATTTGTTAAAAACTATGATTTTTAGTAAGAAAGGCAAGTTCGGATATTTGTTCTATAAAGTACTTTGGATTGAATATTGATTACAAATTCGAACAATTAATTCGAAACCAATAGCTAAATAAAAAGTTTTAATTGAGAAACTTTTACTTCGAATACAAAAATTGTACAATACAACTTTTAAAATAAAAATTACATTTTACATCTAATATATTAAATTTTTTTTAAAAATAAGAAATGTTTTGTGCTTTTTTGATTGAATACATTGGACAGAAATAAAATTTTCAAGTAAATTAAGAGGCTTAAAAACTATTCACATGGCCATTGGCCATCACTGAGGACACAAGATGCGGAATTATTTACCTAACAAAAACAATAATAATATATAATTTTTCATAATTTTCAGTTTTGATTTTTAATTATAGATTTATATACTGAGCTGGCCCATTGCTATTGATAATCATTAGCGTTTAATAAAATTTGAAAATAAAAAATAATAATTTTTCATTCCTTTTAATAATTAAAGTTTTACCTCCGTCAAAAAAATTTAGGCAGAAATTAATTTGGATTTTTGAGAACTATATTGTACTGTTAAAAATAGCGAAAAGAATCATAATTCTGAAGTTTCTCTCGTTTATCTAGTGCGCTTTCATAGCATTAGCATGCAAGCAGGACACTTCCCTATTTAAAGGATGAATGATTAAAAATAACATATATACGCTCTCCTGCTTTCCCATAAATCGGAGTAAAATATCGCAATGGACAAAACCCGGTTAAATGTTTAGTCAAGGAAGAAATTTCATGTATGTACCAAACTTACTGAAATGTTTAGTACACATTTTGGAGCGAAATTCTCATCACAGGTACATTCCATTGTGAAGAAAGAAACATGGAACGCGTGTGATGGCTATCATAAATAGTTTGAAATCTGGAATATAAGATGCCAAATGGCTGACATGAGTCAAAACAAGGGGATGCGTTGAAATGAAGAAGAAAATTTTTTCTATTATTATTTCCATATGGCGGTAATATAAAAAAAAATTATACAATAAATTTGATGTTTTCGCATCTTCTGTAAAAAAAGGATATTTTATGGCAAAGGCTACAAGTTATTTATAAATATGAAATATTAATTATAGACTTATGCACTTGTTTATCCCATTGCACCTCAGGTATCAAAATGAGAAGTTTTCTTATTAATAAGCAGGTTCTCGCTTCTCCAATGGGTAGAGTAATGGTGTGGGATGAACTGTCTTCACACTGATGTCGGATTACACCTCTTCGTGGGTTCTGGGCGTATGAGTTGTACCATAATGAGAAGCAATTTACGTTCATCTCAAAGCCCGACTATGCTGTCGCAGCAATCTGATATCTAAATTACCCCGCATGGTTTGGCATGGTTGGAGTGACTCGTTTTTTGTTTATATACTTGTTTCTTAATAAAAACTCTTTAATTACTGCTTCCATCTCTTACTCAGATGTGAAATCAAATTCTTCTTTTGTATATATACATCTAGTTATTCTAAACATCATGAAAAATAAAAAAAAATCTATATATTTAAATGCATTTTGCGAAATAAAATCAACAATTATGTGTATTTGCATGAGTACATGCACAAACCTCAAACTTTGGTGAGTTCATCTGAATCATAAGTTCTTTTCCTTTTGCTCAAAAGAATAAAAATAAAGAATAAATTCAAAAAGAAGCTTAAGAAAGGCATCTCCAGGAGGAAATATTTCTAGTATTTTTTTTTGTTTGTTTTTCAACATAGTTCTCAATGACTTACGGGTTGGAATGATTTTTTATATGAATGTTGGCCTTTGACAATATTGGCAATTATTTTCTTGCAGTTGTACTCAAACTGTTATTATTCACTGTTCAATTCTGGCTTCAAATGTGTTTGGATTTTATTTCAAGAATTAGTACAAAGTAAAAGAATTAACTGAATGACTGTAGAGGATTAAAACACTGCTGGTAGATCTAAAAAAACAAAACAAAAAAAACTCGACTTTAAATCTCTCTCTGCTTTCCAGAAGACAAGTAAGTGAAATATGCGCGTTGAAAGATAGTTGTTGTGCTGTTTTAAGGTGATTTTTGTAAAGGGTTTGAGATTGAAGATTTTTTTTATACAAACGTGGACCAGTTCCTTTTGAAAAGTTTCACTGAAAAATGTCTTTTCCGAAAATGGAATCCGCTGTCTTTCATAATTAAAGTAAATTGTACTTTTTCACTTTCCTATTAATATTTGAACTCTTGGATTTATATAACATATAATTATAAGGTCAAAATAAGGGTAAGAATATCATAAAAACATATTCACTAACAAGTATACTCGCATAAATTAAATTTAAACTTTTATTATTAAAAAGAAATAATCTCAGAGTTGCTTTTGAGTTTGACCTAATAAAAGGCATATAAAATTTCTTAGCATATACTATATTTCATCTCAGTCAAATGTGAAATGACAAAACTCTAGTAGCTAACTGCTTTTAATGTTTTTGCAGGTTTATGAGCTGAAATGGCATGTTATATATCGGGTATATACATATGAATTCTCCCTTTTTAAGTAAAAAACAAAAAAAAGACTTGTTTATCAAAAATATTAACGGTCGATTTATTCAAAATATTTTCCCTCTGAAACTACATTTTCCCATCTTTTGGGCAATAAACGAATTCCGCAGAGAAAAAACTTTGGTTGTTTAGAAGCAGTTGAGTTATCATGCCAACTTTTTATATCTTTGTGGGAACAGAAACTTTTCTTTGGATGGGGCAATCTGCATGGAAAGAAACAAATAGTAGTCTGATGGAGCAACATCTGTTGAATATATTCTTATATATAACTGGTGAGGCGATATATTCCAACAAAGTAACTCTAAAGTTTCTTTCACTGGTCTGGCAACATGTCAGTGTGCATTGGCATCTTTGAAAACAATCTTGTCATATTGTTGCCATATTCTGTATGTTACTCCTTCAAATTGATCAACTATTATTTGTACCGTTCTCTATTGATGGTTTAATTGAGTTGCAACAGTTCATAATAAACTTAATTTTCAAAACCACTTTTTGCAAGTTATATTCATTAGAGCATATTCTTCTTAGATATGCTCTAATGAATATAGCAAAAGCAACCGATGTGTCCTTGAAACAGTTTTCTTTACAGCGAAATATTGTAACATTATTTCCCGCAAATGCTGTTTGTTTAGCACAAAGCTTGACATTTTTCTCTCTAAAAAAAGATTTTTTTTTAAAATATTATCTAGTGACCCACCCAAATTTTTGTCAAACCATTCGAATACTTCCCCGCTTCAATTCCAGGTAAACAGTACTACTAGCGCCATCTATTAAAAATGAACGGAATCGTATTGATACACCGTGGAGCGGAATTGTTTTAATACACCGTGTCTTAAATGTCACAAATCTAAAAATATTCATCATCATTGTAATTGTTAACTATAGCATCATTATTTGAACGTTTTTGTCACTTTCATTACTAGATGGGATATTTTATATCGAGTGGAAGTTAAACTATACTTTTCTAATAATTTACGGCACTTTCAGAAATAAAAGTTTCGAATCATCTGTATTTAAATGCCGTGTTGTTATTGGTTTTATAAACCATTTAATCCTTTGACTACTAACGGGACATATACATCCCACTAACCTTTTAAAATTTGTTTAAATAATTCTGAGTAAAAAGAGTTTTTTTTTGGGGGGGGGAGGGGCTGACGATGTATTTGATCATCATGTCCTAGTCACAGAGCCTTAAAAACATTTGAAAAAAGATCGAACATATTTTCTAATACAGGAGCTATTATCTTCATTTTCTACGCAATTGTAGAGAAAACGATTTAAAAAAATTCTTAGTCAAAGGGTTAAATCGATCTTTTAATAATAGATAAACATATATTCTTGTCTTGATATTTTCATAAGGTTTATAGCTATGCAACTGGCTATATAAAATTAAATACAGATCATTTTATTTCTTATTAATTACTCTTTAAATGAAATTTAAATTAAAAGTGCTAATTTGTTAGTAGCCTTAGCTGTAATCTGTTTAAGGCTTCTAACTCATTTTGATATGCTCGATTATATTTCTTTCACATACTGGATATTTAAAATTACTTTTCGTATTGATATTTTCTGTGAATTTGATGATTCTGTTTCTCTGGTAGTGCTGAAGCTTTGCAACGCTGATATTACTTAAACGATTTTTATTTCCAAAACATCATTAATAATAAAACCTTGATGCTTTGTATAGTAAGAAAGAATGAGTTTGAACTACATGTTCAACAACTCAAAATGTTGCTTGAAAATGGGCTATAAATACTTCTTGAATTCGAAACGTTAAAACACAAGGGTTTCATGTCCTTTCTTGAATATAACATTTTCGTTGCATGCGAGCTTCAGTGGTGGACTACCTTTTTTTTTTTTTAATTCATCTTTAAAAATTTATATTTTTGTGATGCTGAAAAATGCGGTATCAGAGGTGATCAATGAAAGGGCAGTTTATACTTTTGGGGCAAAGAAGTTTGATTAAAAGTTTGTAATAATTTCATCCATTATATCCATAAATGCTTTTTGCAAGACGAAAGATCATTCTGTTTGGGAATGATGACGTAATTTTCTGGATGCCTTAAATTTTGCTATATGCTTGCCTTGAATGATTTTTGTTATTTATTTAAAATTATTCATAGGATATAAAATACACAATACTGTGTTTATTTGTGCCCTGATGTCAGTGCAAAAAAAGCTTAAGTTGGATTTACTATGCACATATTATTCAGTAAACAGTGCTTTAATGATAATAATTATATATATAATATAAAATATTAAAATAATATTTTATGTAAACACAGAAGGATATTTCATTAATATACAGAAAGACTGTTGCATCAATGATTCAGGATTTATTTCATCATTTGTTATATCTTTTATGATTTGCATATCTTTACCAGGTCAGCTCCAGTTGTGTGCAGGGCGCAAAGTGTGTAGGGACATATATATGCATGCGTACCAATATATGATATATATCGTGGGGAGGGGAGGCACCGAATACATTGGGACTTACTTTTTATTTTTTTATTATTTTATGATTTTAATTTACTGTTATATATATAAATCTAATTAATTTAATCCAATTGCGATTTAAAAAATCGTCAAAGCTGACGGGAGAGTGAATCTAATTAAGAAATACTTAGACAAAATATGAATGCTTAAAAAAATTTTAAGAGACATGAAATTTTTTTTCCTTTTCTGTAATGTATTTTTCTTTTTCTGCAGTTCCTGATCCTCCAAGGAATGTCTTGCTAACTTGCGATCATGATTATGACCGCGATGCTGACTCAATTACTGTGACTTGGGATCCACCCATTAATGCTAGAGGCACTGTTTTGAGTTATAATGTAAGTGTGGACAAAAAAGAAAAAAAAAAAACTTTTTCCCATTGTGTAATCTGAAGTAAGTAAATAAATATAAAAATCAGAATTAAATGTGTTTGTACTCCTGTTGCAAAGAAGCTTTTGGATAAATATAATATACCACTAATATTCTTTAAAAAGCAGATATTTTGATTGTACGCAAGAAAGCATGAGTGTACGTATGGTGTGCATTCTACCGGAAGTAATTCTAAGCATCCCATAATGATGATATTTTATAATTAAATAAGTTTTCGAATATTTAATTGATATTACTATCAGGATGTCCACTGAAATCTTTCATCATTAGTTTAAATTTAAAATAGTGACAAATATAAGTAAAAATCGTAATATATAAATATGGAATTTAGAATTAATGGCTAAGTTTTACTCTGTGAAATTATTATTAGAGCTTCTTACTGACAAAGCCATAAGTTAGCTTGTCAGTCTACATTAACGTATCAAACTGGGCACAGGAAAATTGTCAAAATTGTATAGATGCAATGATTTAGTATGAAAGGATACATTGTGCATATGTGTAAACCCTTTCTATGATTATGTCGAATTGAATCTGGAAATATGAATACGGAAAAAAGAACGCTTACTATGCTCTTTTGTTTGTTAGCGATTTTCCATCGTTTTTACTCCACGAAACGAGTTAAAAAAGAGCAATTAGTTTTCACCAGACATATTACGATCTGGTATTTTTTTAATCAGACCCGGGCTCTAGAATGAATCACACTTTTACAACTTTTCTGATGCCTCAAACGTTAATTAATTATACTTCTAAGATCCCGTAATGTTGTCTACAAGTTATCATATACTTTTCCTTAAATTAACCAACCCCATAGAAAGAAATCTAACAGGAATGATGTCCAGTTAGCGTTGAAACAACTCAACATACCGTCATTTTTGATAATGTATTGCTGGGAAATGTGCGACCAGCAACTCACTTAAGAATCTGGTAACTTTTCCAACACTGCTGAGTAATTTAGCGTTTCAGAAATAAAAATTAAATAGTCTAAATTAAATGAAAAATGAAATAAATCTAATGTACCGTTCTTTCTGTGTTGTACTAATTATCACGCTATAGATAAAATCGCATTTGCAAATTTCTGGATAAGGATTACATCAGATATCATAGCACTTATCAATTATCTTCCCATTGGAGTTTCTTCTTATGGTATTACTTCTTAATGCAAGTATACGAGATCTCTGACAATGTTGCAAGGCTTATGTACTTGTAAGAGCAGATTGAGCACTGATTGTAAACGTGCTTAAGGTATGGGATGCATATTTTGAAATATTACATTGCTCAAAAGCATGAGTTAACAAACAAGCATTGTACGAGTTCCATTATTCATTTAGGCAAAGTGTCTTTCCATTCACAATCGATATGCTCTACAACTCTGTAACTGACCATTTTTTTCCCTCATTTGGTACAGGTTTCTAGATTGGTATACTAACTCTTGATTTTGCTTTTATGAGGTAAAATGAGTAATCTTCCACAAATTGTGCATAGTCATTTGATTATATTTAGACATCATTTTTATTAATGTAACTATCGGTATTAAAAGTTACGCAGTAAATAAGGGAATTTAGTTGATATTTGATAACATATATCATCATTTCTTATCTTGCTTTTTTTATTAAGATAGGATGACATGCCTTTAAATATCTTCAATATACGTTATCAAATTTTTAGAAAAAGATGTTTATAACTCAATTACGTTATGAGGTGAAGATAATATATGTGTAATTCCGATGTCACTTGTTGTCTATAAATGCATATAGAACTGATTGTTTATTATTATTATTATTTTAATTTTAGGTAACAGTACTTACCAAGGCACAATATCGAAATGACAATGGTCAAACAGTTGAAGAAAAAACTTCAAAAATTGAAATTATTGACGTTAAAGCCCATAAACTTGAATATAGGACTGATGTCATGCCTAATACTGAATTCAATGTAACAATGTGTACCATTAACCGCAGTGGATGTGGTCCTATGACAAATATTACTGTAAATACCAGATGCCGTTCACCCTCAAATGGTAAGCTTCTTTCAATACTATCTTAGTTAAATGTATGTATATTATTTAAATTCTAAAATTTTTATAGTATAAAACACTTTTTGTAAAACTGAACGGGTCTGTTTTCAGATTTTGCTTGGTTTTTTTAAATGCATTAATGTACATAATTCTTACTGAACTAAATTGGATAGGAATAAGTAGTTTTCGAATATCCTACTTAAAATATTATTATAAAACAGGTACCAGAAACTTTTCTGGCATATGTTTGACAGAACATGTCCTAATTTGATTTATATTAGTAATTTCCTTCCTGTGAGATAACTTTTAAAATACTAGGGTTATTATTCTCTGTAAGAGATTTTTTGAATAGCAGGAACTTAATCAAGAAATCCAAATATTTCTACGTCTGTCACGCGCTTATTTCTTACACTGTTATTTTTTTTAAAAAAATCTTCTTTAAGTTTATTGACAGCTGTGAAAATTGTTTGCTATATTATTGCAAACTGCTTTGGAAAGAGGCATTAATTCTTTTATGGTCAATGATTTCCCACTCTTTGAATGATATTTGAGATTTATATTTGCAAAATCCAATTTACAATAGAAGCAATACCCCAACCTGCTCGAATCCGTCCGCCACAATAAGCAGGCCATTTCCCCCTCTTTCCGCCCACGAAAACAAATTAGTTTGCCATTGATTTTGAATTTTCGTTTTTGTTTCGTTCTTATCTTGAAGTTTAATGTATGTGATATCATTTCGTTTTTGCCAGTTTGACAAGCTGGTCAGCTCGTTCGTTTCCAGGAAATCCATGGTATGCTCTTATCCATTATAATTCAATGTTGGATTGTGCTTTTCTTCTTGCTTTCGCTGGTGACTTTTCATTTTTTAACGTAGATTCCAACGCGAGTAAGAAGGATCTGGAGTCTTGTTTAGAATAATTAATTTATTCACATGAAAATCCATTTATGATATCTTATTTGAGTGCATGTTTGGGATGTTCATGAGGTAGTATTAGGAAATGCTGTCTTTCAAGATACATTTTTCTGTTTGCAACTGTGCACAATCATCCCGTTATTTTGCAGAAATTTTTGTGAACAATGAACTTTAAAAAGAAAAACTTCCGTAAGTTTTTATTTACGGTTTAGTTTTTTCGTTGTGTTACATAGTAATTGTTTCAACTTGATCAAGCTCTAAGAAAAAAAAATCATTTGTATTACGATAAAATGCTGTAAATATTGTTTTACATTGCTGTGTCTGTGTCAGTATTTATTTTCAAGTATTTTTAATTAATAATAGTTGAAGATCGAAATCTTTAAACCACAAACTAAAATTTTGAGAATGAAATAATTTCTGGTATTAATTTTTTTAATCACCCACTTTAGAAATATTTATAAATTACAAAAGCTCTATATTTTTCTTCCCGTGTATTTTTTATGTTATTAAAAGGCATTATTCATAATTTAGTCTGCTTGATACCATTCCTAACTCAAAATGAATGGAATCTAAAAATTATAATGTTATTCCATGTTGATACCAGCTTTCCAGTTTGTAAAATAGTTTTCCATAATGGTTGTAAACATATGGTATTAAATCTGTATAGTATTAAGGATGTTTTTGGCTTTAGAGTCAATAACAATTGTAATTTTTCACGCATGTTTTTTCTGATATTGCATCACATACGTTTTTCTACCTTTACTTCATAATAGTTTATTACTTTGTTTTTTAGAGATGATTATTCAGACATTTCTAGTTATTGAAAGTCATTTTTTTTTGTTAATGAAAGTGTTTATGTTTTGCTCGTGCTTGTTTTTCTAAAGTTGAACATTTTTTTTAATTTTGAAATCTTAATTTTTCAAATCCAATTATTTACACAAATCGTCTGCTTTTTTAAAAATATAAAAATAAAATCAAAGGAAGAAGCATGCGCACAAGCATAATTTTTTGTATTTCTAAATTTCATGAAGTTTTTATTACTATAATTACAGATATATGCATTCTCGAAATTACACGACTAAATTCGAAAAGTTATCAATTCCCTTAATAAATAATAAAAAATAATAAAATAATAAATAATAAAATTACAAAAAACCTGCAAGTTATGAAAGTTTAAATTTTTTATAGTTTATAATGACTGAGAAAAAAACAAATTAATAGCATTAATTATTTTGAATACTAATTTACAATGATATCGGTACTTTCGTTTAAGTGTATTTTACAACATTTTCTTTTTAAGGAACTGAAATTTAAATTTTTCTTTCTTCTCTCTCCTTTTCTCCACTGTGTATATGAACACAATAAGCAATCTTAGTCACATATTACCTTAATGAGCAGTAACTTTCTTTCTTTTTGAATTTTTTATAGAGACAGAAATTCACATTTTATGGTTTATTTATTACTCAAGGCAGTTTTATAGCTGAAATAGAAATCCCCCCCCCCCCAATTTGTTGAAGTATTTAGAGTCAAATGTTTTTATTTTTACATTTTAGTTCCATCTGTATTGCCTCAGTTTTCTATGCAGAGGAAAAATAATTCTAGCAATTGCAGACAACTTGAACTGAAACTGCAAAGAGTTTCAGAAAGAAATGGGTCCATACTGTAAGTATTTGTTTTTATTCACTGCTTTTCTACCTGGCTTAAGTATTATTTTTAAATTACAATCAATATATTTATATATTTTGTTAATATTCTAACTGCTACTACACTACACACATGCAAATATAAAAGAGATTCACCATTTATTGAAACTTGTTTGTATTGAATTTTCAAGAATATAATAGGAATGGTTTTTTCTTCTTCTTTTATTTAAAATAGCAGTTAATGTAAAGTCAATGCAGTTATTAAGTTTGTTAAAAATTTCTCTATAGAATTATTTATATAGTCAGTGAGCTGTCATATCAATGTTTAGAGAGTGTAAGGTTCAATTTTGTTTTTAGCCTCAATGTTATTTAACCTCAGGTTTCTTGTGAACGATCAGTGGCTTCAGATATTTACACAATAGAGATAAGATAAAGATGGTCAATATCATCTTATTTGGAAGGAGGGCTATTTAAAACTCATAATCACTAGTAGAATCGCGCCCAGAATGTTTTATGTCTTTAATATTGTGATTTCTTAGATACAGTCATTGGCATTTTTGCGGAACCTCGACTAACATTGTGATCATTCTTTGACCTTTATCTTCTTAATTTCTTCTCTTTGCTAGTTATCCAAATGAATTACATTTGGTATTTCTTACACATGTGTTCTGGAAAATAGATTATTTAGGAGTTATTTACTGTGGATGAATTTCTTAATCGAAATTTCTCCAGGGTTTAGAATTTTCTTCTATTTACAATTTAATCTAAATTTTGTTTTCTTCATTTAATAAAATTATTACGCTTTATAGATATTTTACGTCTTCAAATCATTCACATATTTTTTTTTTCTATTGAAGAGATGAATTAACAGACTTTTGTGTGTTGCAAATTTCACAAATGTGTATATGATAGCGAATTTAAAACAAACTCCTGCTTTTGTTTTCCACCACTATAATTTTAACTTAATATAATGATCCTTTTTTTATGACATTTAAGCTGTCTTTAACTGTTACATTTGACCATTTTCATTCTGTGATTTTCATATTTCTATGTAAATTAACCAATATACATATCACTTTAGTAGTTCATTTCTGGTTGTTTTAATTCGTTTTTAATGCGTTGGTAATTCTGAATTCTTCTATCAAGTTCTCTAGTTCTTGCAATTAATTTTATTATATATAATAGTTACAAAGACATTATGCAGTAATTTTGAAATATTGTTCAATATTCACAGCATAGTACAATATTGTAAGATGTTGAATATTATAATAATTGCCTCTTTCTCTGAGACTTTCCTTATTGTTTTTTCATCACAGAATTATCTTTATAATTTCTTTTCCTATTTCTTTACTTGTCATAAGGCTGTAGAATTCAACATGTATACTGCATGAAAAATAGTAAAAGGGTTATTTTAGATAACCAAAGAGCTCTGAATTTTTTTCGGATTAATTTAATGACACTTTTAAGGTCTATTCACAGACAAATGACTATATCTGAAACTTGAAACAAAACATATTACAAGTCAATTACAAAAAAAAAGGGGGGGGGTTTAAATTTTTTTTATTGGACACTTTTAAATAATGCAAATAAAAAACTTATTAATAGAGAATTCTTCCACCATTGGCTTTGATTATATCAAAGATTCGATTTGGCATCGAATCCGTTTGGCAAATTTTCCCATACATCATTCAAAGTTCTCCGAAGCTCATCTACAAATTCAGATTGCTTGCCTTCCCCGTATACGCAACGAACAACCCTTTCCCATATGTTCTCTACAATGTTAAGTTTCTGTCTTTTAGCAGGACGGATAAAGCCCGAACATTATTTGCTGCTAATGAATTTTGAACGCCATTAGCTGTATGGCTTGATGCTCCTTCATATTGAAAAATCCAGTCACTTCCACCTAGCTCAAAGGCAAAGGAAAGGAGATATTAATTCAAAACTTGGATACAATCTGTTCGTTTCTCCATACCACTCAGGAATGCTAGATTTGTTCTTCTTACGTTCCCGACTGCCAACCAAATCATAAAACTTAATTTAAAAACTTAAAACTTAAGCCATGTAAATATTCTATTTTTTCATCAGAAGATATAATGGATGTTCATTCTGAACACCAAAACGTTTGGTTTTTATTCTACTGCAGTCGGTTCAATGTACCTTGCAATCTAATTAGGCTGGTACTTCTTTTATCTGAATACGTCCTTTTGAAGCTATTTATGTAGTTACAGTCAATTTGTCTTGAAATATGTGTGATGCTAGTATTATTTTGAGCTTTGGCAATATTTTCATCCGTTTTTTAGTTCCCGAAAGAATTTTCTTTGATCGTGTTGTATGTTTCTCAGGAGTGTTAGTCTTTTACCATTTCACTACCAGGATTTCTTATGAAGTTCAAAACAGTACTTGGACTTATATATGTTATTGGCTGTAATTTCTCTCTCAATTTTCGCTATCACTTTTGTAGGCGACAATTTGTCCTTTTTGAAATTAACTTAAAGATTTTTCTCTAAGCATTTTAAAAATGATGAAACCGATGCCTTTCGATAAAAGAGAATGTTTTTCTTACAAAAACAATTAAAAAGAATGAAACACCCACTTTTAAGGTTTACAATATCTCCTTAAAAATTATTTTACCATTATTTAGCATGTGTCCTACTTTTTTCAAACACCAAAAATCGTTTAAGTACTGTTTTTTCTTACTTTTTAATAATTGATAAAATGCACTCATTTAAAATAAAATAAAAATAGATAAACAACGTCAAAGAGAAATTTATATCAATAGGATCACAATGTAAAGCATAATTTACAAACTATGATTCTTCTTCTATTTTTTTCCCACATAGTGTAGGAGTTGTTACATCTAAAAGTCTGTGCTAATATTGACATATCAAAACAATTTTATTAAATTTTAATAAAAACAGTAGTCCTTATATCTACTATTGCATCGAACAAAAATTTTGTCTAAAGTTTTGTTTGATTTGTGATCTTGAGATCATGTTTTCTTAATTTGCCCTCCAATTCAAAGGATATTTTTATTTAATTTTATTGACGAGGAAGATGAGCAGTTTGGGGCAAGAACAATTTGCTTCAAGGTTTCATATAAAAGTCTTAAATATAATAAATTCTCATGACGCCACAATCATATAATTGACATCACCTAACTACACTACAATTATGCTATGTTATGCAGTAAGACAGTGGTTTTTTTTTTTTTTCTTTTTTTCCGTATTTATATGTTACACATAGCAAGTCATATGCAATTAAAGAGTTATTTATTTTTTACTTTCATATGCAGTTAGATGCCTTGTAGAATACTATTAAGTAAATGATTATTTAATTGATCTAATTAATCTTATAATTATATTACATTTTCTCATTAAGCTTCAGTATCATTCATTAGTATTTTTAATATACTTTTGTGTCTGTTACTTTGTTTTTAGAATGAATCAGTTGGAAGGAATTCATTTTATTATTTTCATATATAATTGCTTTAATTATCAAAGGATGCCACAATGCAAAAATTACTCCTGACTGAAAGTTCTTTGCTAGGAATTGCAAATTCAAACTGCATAAAATTTTGCCTTGGAGATTTCGGAGTGTTTATATTTTACACAACAAAAATATTGCATAATATTTACACAATATTCTAACTACTGTTAAATACTGCATTAAAATTTTGTATAATATGTTAGAATATTTCTAAAAGGATGCATTTACAATATTTTTGAAAATTCAAATATTAAAAAAAAAAAACAATTAGAACACAGGAATTTGCTTGCCCTGCCATATTATTAAAAAAAAAAAAAAACACCAATAGGAATAACTCTTCTTTAAGTTTTAGAGTATTAGAATTCCTAATACTATTTTCAGTAACTTTTTCATACCGAAAAGTAATATGGTGCATAATTATACATAAATGAGTGTATGGATTCCTTTAGACCTTAGGAAGCTCAAAAATATAGTAGCTGTAATTACTAAAAATTAATTAATGTGACAGCTGTTGCTATTATACAGAATTTATAACAATAATTATCTAATAAGAATGTGAAAGCGATGCATACTTCAGAATGTTGAGTCAGACTGCTGAATTTTGTACAATAAATTGAAAGAAATGTTGTAAATTCTACATTTTCTAAAAGGTGTATTCTCTTATTTCACACTAAGAATTTTTCTTTAAGTTACTAGCAGACCAGATTTCATTGAGGAAATTTTGATTTGTTACTCATTTGATTGTTAAAATTAATACTATTATGTAAAATTTTACATTCATAACAGCTTTGAAATTTTAGTCCCCTGAATATGTTGTTACATATTATACCGTATTTTTGATATGGTATAGAATATTGACAGTACTGTATAATATTTCACAAATACTTTCAAATCAACTATAATGTCGAGTATAATATAAAAATAATATGGTTTGGCATAGTTTATAAATAATATTAAAAAATTATGCAAAGTATAAATGCATTAACTGAAAATTTCAAAAATATGAAAAATGTTAAAGATGTTTCATGACATACTAAAGGAAGAAAGAAAAATGAATATTATTTAATTACTAAGGAAAAAGAATAAAATTTTCGAAAATAAAATTAAAAATTATCATAAAGAAATCTCGAATTCATATAAATAAAAGGGAAATTACTTCTGCCATCAATAGATGGCAGCAGGAATCATGCTTTCAATCTTTGTTTTGGAACACGTCTTCACACAATATACAACGTCAGGTAAAACTAGTGCGTAGATGCCTTCATGAGGTTGCATGCTCGTTAGCCTCTAAGCTGAAAGTTGGTTGACAAGAGGATTGACAAGGTAAAGGAGTTCAATTGATGATACATTATGAAATGAAAAAACATTCTGCTAGTATTCAGCAGAATGTTTTTTCCTATATTCTAACAAATAGTTTTCATTTTTTTTATAGTTTCAGTACTGTATTATTACATACATTATGGATAATAGTGCAAAAAAAAAAAAAATGTACCTGAATGCTTTTGCAATTCTTACAAAACTTTACCATATGTGTTACTTCCGTCTGCCTATATCTAATATTATCCATTCTTCCCAACAATTAATTACAACTTTGATTCATAAAAATTGCTTTATTTGCATATATATATATATATATATATATATATTATTACTTGGATATCTGTATTAGATCATTATACATTTTAAAGTATTTATGGTCTCAATATTTTTAGTAATATATTAGTTAATTAGTAATATGTTTAGTAATATCATGCACTTTTTCATTTTTTAAAATTATCATTTTAACTTATATTGAAATCTAATCCATTTGTATAAAATGCCTTAATAGTTTTGGAATATTTAATGTTATGTAGATGTAACTTTTTATTTCCTTTTTTTCCTTACCTTTTTTTTTTTTTTCCTTTTTATATGTACTCTTATGTTATTGTATTTCAGGAACTGATATAATTAATTTCAATTTCATGAACAATTATAACAGACTTCCCTGCTTGAATACAATTTTTGTTATAACGCTTCAGTATTTTCATAACTCAGGGCTAGAAGGGTCTGTAGCCTCTTTGCTTTCCCTTTGCTAAGCTGATTCATACACTAAGTTTCAAAAATTAATTTTATGTTATTTTTGTGCAAATTATAAAATTTGTCATTATTCTAATATTACAAGGAAGACTTAGGTGCATAAATATAATTGGTTTACAATATTTGTGAAATAATTTTTAAATATTTTAAGATTAGTAGTAGTATAGTAGTTTGATTGTTTGTAATATTTTTATTCTTACATACATTGTGAATGCATGTAGATTAAAATTTTTGGACATTTTGATTTTAGGTGCTATAAAGTAGTTATAATAAAATTGCCAAAAGGTCAAAATTTAAGTAAATTGCCTGAAAATCCTCAAACTCTCCAACTATCTACACATGAAAAAGTCCACAAGGTTGAGGGCCATGGAGCTTACATAGCTGAAGCATTTACAAGGTATATTTTCTTTTCTAGTTATTTTGTAGGTCTGAAAATGAATTCTTATTTTACCTCCATACCTTTTTTATATAAATAATTTTCATCCTATTGTTCATTTTTTTACTGTAGCGATGATTTTGTAAGCGAAGTTGTCATTGGAGATAATCATCAGCGTAATTGTGATATTAATCCATCAACATCTGATAGGAAAAGGCATATTATTCAGGATTCATATGCCAATAATGATATGCAGGAAATAGAAATGGTACAAGATGGTATTTTAGCTCCAAGCACCAATTATACTGGTTATGTGTTAATTAAAGTACAAGGACCTAATGATACAGTGAGTGATTAGAAAGAAGTATAATTCAAAATATTTTATTCAGAAATATTTATATTTCTTTACTTTTGAACTATTTTTCTAATTGGCTAACTTTTTCAGATATTAACGAAAACAAGCCCTTATTTTTCTCCAATTTTAACAGGTGAGTAAAAATTGATATATATTCTTTATATTTCCTGTAAAATGAAGTATTCTCTTTCAGATTAAATTATGTAAATAACTGAAAATTTTCTTTAATCTAAAATTTAAACTTGAGAATGATACATATTATAAGTAATTTCTACATTTTATTTGAAATTCTGAAACTAAAATTTTTCATTTTCTTTGAATGTATATGAAATGTAAGTATTAAATAAGAAATTTCTTTTCCACTTATACCCAAACTGAATGTAGAATCTTTTTAAAATGTTGCAAATCATTCAAAATTCTGAAGTATTGTTCTCCTTTCAGTAAATAGGATATTTCTTTCTTTCTTTTCACTTACTATTTTTTACCAAATCTTGATTAAAACTTAATTTTCATTATAAAATTATACAGAACATGGCAAAAACTTCTCTGTATGCTTTTTAGCTGGAATTTTCCTATAGAAAAGTAATTTAAATTTTGTTGTTTATTATTATAAGAAACTTAAAGCATACATTTGGAATTAAATACCATATTTACAGTTTCAAAAATCATAATTTTCTTTAAATCTGAAAGTTGCAACTAAAAATTCCATCATAATCCCTTAATTCTCTTTACATTTTCTTAGATCTAAGGAAATTATCTTTTATTTATGCTCCTTATATTATTCCATTAAAAATTAAATTTTCACTATTATTTGCTAAACATGATATATAATTGTATCATTGTGCTATTGGTTGGTTAAATTTTTTCTTTGTTCTGTTCCTCAGCTAAAAGCTATTAGTTTAAATTTATTTGGCTGGTCTCAATTAAGCATCATATGAAATCCAAAAAGTAAACATGAGTTGCAAATAAATAAAAAAAAGTTTATTTAGTTTAAATTCTTTGCATTCGACATAAACATTATTTTTGCTTTCAATTTCATTTACTCTTTGTCATAGATAATTATTTTTTTAGTATAATTTGAAATAAAATTGTGTAATGTGTATCATCCTATGAATATTTTGAATAATATGTATTTAGAAGAAAAATTCTTAATTCTTTAATATCAGAGATTATATCATTTACATTTATTTCTTAAAGCACTGTAAAAGTTTCAAAGCAAAATAATAATTATTTAACATTCAAAATATTTTTGCAATTCTTTCTACAATTTTAGATGTAAATGTTTTGAGTCTTATTTAATTTGTGCTTCCTTTTATTTTTAGGAAATGATATGTGTAAGTTTTTACAAAAAAAGTTATAATTTTTTTTTTCTACTTGAGAGAAATTTTAAATAATAAAATATCTAAAATCTCTATATTTGTGGTCTATGGAGAAAAAATATTAATCTAATGATGCAGAGCTTGCTGTTAAAATGTAATTTTTTTTAAACAGAAGAATGTTTTATCAAAACTAAATTATAACAATTCATCATGAAAATAATTTAGATATTAATTCATTATTCTCAAATAAATTTTATATTCTGCTGTTTTTATATATCAAAACATTTAATTCCCCATGCAATATTTGTATAAAAACATTTTAAAATAAAATTTTTAAAAAAGTAATTAAACCCTTGAAATTATTTCATATCTGAAGATGAAATGCTTTCTAAATACTATTTAACAGTTTTGGTTCAGTTAGTTTTTAATTTTTATGAATCTAAATTTTTTTGAGTTTGAATTCCCTCTTCTATCATTATTTGGCTACCATTTCAAAATTTAGTCTTAAGTAAATGATTTCTTAATTTTGTATGAATTCTTATAAAATTTAAAAATGCATTTGAATATTTAGAAAATATTTTCATTCACTATCTAAAATAAATTTTAATTCCAGAAATTTCACTATATGAGAATAATAAACTAAACTTAACTTCCACTTAATATTGTTATTACTTTGTATAATTTATATTTTACTTCATTTTAAATAATTTTTCATTATGTATTTTATTTTTCTTTTGTTATTTTTCATTTTCAATATGAATCTTAGTTTTATGAATATTTTATGAAAAAATATTCATTTTAGCATTTTCCATTTTGGTTTCTTAGATTTTTTTGTTTATTTTTTAAAAGAACTTCATCATTGCTGTATTTTTATCCATAACTATATATATATTGCCCACAAGTCTAACATTCATTGACTTAAATGAATATTTGAAGAACATCACTTTATGTATTTATCTCATTAAGTTTCAAACATTTTAAGAGGTGAAAGTTGGAATTAAAATATAATTTTTATATATGAATTTTTATTGCAGTCGATGCTTTTTTTCTTATGCCTTTTTTTCTTCTTTTTTTTTATTTCTATGTTTTGTTTTATAGCAGTTTAAACAATAAAGATATTTACAGTTTGATAATATTCATTCTCACTTGCATCAAATTTGGAAAACATTTATGTGAATTTTACCCTACATAAAGGAAGCAATGCTTAAATCCAAAAATTATGTTAAGGAATTTTCTTTCAATAAATTTTATGAGATCTATTGTAGAAAACAAATTCCTTTTGCATTATAAAATGTATCACACTTCTGACAAAATTTTACAAGCGATTGTAGCATAAAATTTTTCTGTTAAACTTTATACTTTATTAAATGACATTGGAATTAAAATGATTTTTCCTACAAATTAAAGAAAAAGTCCTGTTAGTTTTCACTTAGAATTAAACTCAGCATTTGCACTGCTGAAAAGAGGATGATGATTTTAATAAGAAATTGAAAATATATTAGGCATTTTTTTAATACAAATTTTTTTTTTCAAATTAATTATTGGAAGAACGTATTTTAGAAATGTTTTAATTAAGAATTATTATGATTTTGATTTGAAATTATATATGTTTACTTTTATTATTTATATATTTTTATTGTAATATATATATGTTCAGCGAGTGAAGAGGTGTGTGTGTAAAGCATAAGGTTTTATTTATGCATGCAGTCTGCACTGTCTCTGTAGGTTCTCCACCAACACCAACTTCTACAGAAAGTCCAATACTTGTCATACTCGGAGTAATTTGTGGTATCATATTGGTGTTTGTAGCTTTAGGTCTGGCTCTTTATCTCTTACGGTAAGTTGGAATTATTTTATTTTGTATCGATGGTTAAAAGAATTAAGTGTGGTAAGTGGATGATGTGTCAACGATGCAGAGAAGAAAATCAAGAAACTAATACCACACAAAGAATTTTTGTCGAATTGAAAAACGATATTTAGCTTGTTCTTGTGTGAAATTTTGTCACCACTACTTTATTTCTAGATTGTTTGCGTTTTTAAAACTGTAAAAAAAAAAAAAAAGACGCGATTGGTCTTAATTTAAAGCATTTATGCCATGTTTTGTCATAATAATTTATATGTTGTGTATAATGTTTTATTTTAGTAGAGGAGGGTTCACAGGTGAAATAGCATAATTTTGTGTACAAACCATTTAGTCTCTTAGAAAGTTTCCTTAAGAGACTTTAATACAATGGCAAAAGCACTTTTCAAGAAAATTATATAATAGCTATATAAAATGATACTAAATCTAAAGACCTAAAATTTTTCTATAGATTTTATTGCCTAAAATAATGCACTTAAATTTTGTGTGCCTTTCTTAATGAAATTACAATTGGAAAAATTATTTCTCATGCTACAAGTCACTTTAAGAACAGACACAAAATTATGCTGCACCAATTAAGTGCGTTTGATGTGTTTATATGTCAATCCAAATCTTCATTTCGGAGCTGTCGATGGGTAATTTTTCACTAATAAAAATGAAATCTTATTCGCTTTATTATATTTTGAAAAATTTAGTATGCAGCCATTTGTATACGAGTCGTCATTTGTATATTTGTAAAAAGGAGGATTTGAAAGACTTAAAAAAATAAATTCTGCAATTAATTGATTACCGCTTAAATCGCCACAAAACAAGAAGTTATTTGAGTCTGCTGGGTTACAGGAAACAATTGACTCGTTATATTAACAGAATTATTTTTTGACAAAAATGTCAAAGTAATGTTTTTGAATAAGAAGTAAGCTCACCTCGTGCGGCTTCCTAAATCAACATAATTAAGCCGACAAAGCATACATGATTCAAAACACTATTGTGTCTATTGTTTATTTGCAATTGTATACTTTTTTTAGCATCACAGTAAAGAGCAAACAGAAAATATAATATAAGATTGTTCATACCAGAATTTTTAATTCAACATATAGTTTTTAAAAATATTTGTAAAGAAAAATGGGGAGTTAGAAATATAGGTAATGTTACTGGATTATTGTAGGAAAGTAAAGCGTCCAGAGATTAATGAATTATTTACAATCTGATGAAGAGAATGATGTATTCTAGGATTCCATGGATGAATTCAACACCAAAATCATTACTTCCTCATGAAATACCTTAGCAAATATAGCTTTGTCATAAACTTAAAGCCAACCAGCTTATTTTATTTAGTTGGTCATGCTTTATTAGTTACTATTCATTTATGTGATTAGTATGAATTGTCGCCTATGGATAAAAAAAGTAAAAGGTTTCATGTGGAGCACATATGATTCATATGGCTATAACAAATGCATTGCCTGTGAGAAACTCGTTCTTCACATGGCGATTGACATATTATATTCTGAGCAATAGAATGATGCATTTGGATTTTTTCCAAATAGCATGTTTTCAAACTTCCTGGAAATCACTCTGATGCGTATTCTTACATTTGACACGAATTTTCATTCAGTAATGCCTCTAGTTATGAATCTTCAAACATTTTCTCACTTCCAACGCCATTCCGGTCCTCAACTTCAAAATTGTCACTCTTGAAGCATTGAAACCACTCGCGACTTTTTTTTTTTTTTACTTAGAACAGACTCGCCGTAAGTATTTAAAAGTATCTGATGGGCCTCAGCCGCAGTTTTCTTAAAATTTGTGCAGAAAGTTAAGATTTCCGCTAATGACGAGAATTTGGCTAGATAACTTATATCTTAGATTAATAATTTCATGCGTATACAAATTTACTAATGTTGCGCTGTCGTAATGTTGACAAATGTCCAGAATTATTGTGTGTCATTTTTTGTGTCTATACAGCTATGTAGATATGGATTTTGTTTTGTGAAAATACATAAATTTTTTAAGAATTTTCATACTGACTTAAATTTTTTCCCTAGGTTCTGCAGTAGCGTAGTAAAATTGGGTTGCTAATGCATTTAGTTTAAAATATCTTCTCAATCCATTAGAAACAATCCCTTAGAAATCTTACAGGCATAGACAAAAAAATCTCGTGATTTCAAAGCCATAATCATTACTATTTTTAGTTCTCTTCTCTCCCCCCCCCCCCCCGAGGTTAAGATTTATACTCTGACATTTCAGTTATTAAGAATCGCATATCGTCCATGAAGTAATTTTTTGTTCCACCACAAAGTAGGCTTAGTGCTAAGGCTTGTTCGGTTTGTCAGTTGTTTAAACATGCTTTTCTGATATGCTTTTAACAGTGTGTATGACATAGAAGCTTTAAAAATATGTATTTCATGTTTATGAAGAATTCTTTATTTAATTTCGGATAATTCTGATTTAGTTATCATTCAATGCCATATAAGTCGTAGCCTATCTTTTCTCAAATAATCGATTATTATTGCAGTGCACTGACTCGTTTCAAGTCTTATACATAAATTTATTGTTGTTATTAAGTTTAAAGATATCTGCCGCTTTAATTTTTTTTATTTATCCAAGTATTTAATTTGTAACTATATATATTTTTCTGCTGTGTTTGTTAACATAAATATATCGCAGGATTATTTTTTTCTTGTTCTAATAGTTTTGTAAATTTGAAAACATTTGACGTACCGTCTACCAAACTTGGGCAGCAGAATTTTTGAAAAAATTGTTTTTAAAATGTGGAGTTGTTTATTCAAATTCTGAATGGTTATTTTTATTCATTAGAAGTGTCTGTGTGTTTACAAGGGGGAATGAAGTAACAGAGCTTCTAATTAATAATGGAAATTGGAATGCATTATACTGAAGATATTAAACGCTATTTGCTAGAAGTGTAACGTTCTATGCTAGTAGTTTTTACTCAGTATTAATTTGAATCTTTTTTACCTAATTGAATCAAACTTGTAAAACAAATGCTGCTAATAAGAAATTCCAAATAGTATGTTTTAATGACAATTTATAATTTTTTTGAAAATAAAGTTATTAAAAATGTCCTTAATCAAGTTATGTATATTTTATATGCGAGTATTAAACATTTTTTATTGCAAAAATTTTTGAAATGTCATAATGAATATAAAATTTGCTGTGTGTTTAAAATTAATTCTCTATCTTCTGTAAAACAGATGATGGTATTTCGAAATATTTCAAACATTTGACAAAAAAAAAAAAAAAAAAAAAAAAAAAACACCATTAGTTTTATATTAATGAAGAGAAAAAAATGCAGACTTTTAATATTTTCGTTTCGAATTTTTTTCAATGAACATCTAATTGAACATGAATTTTGCAATCAACATTTAATACATTCAAGAACATTAGTACTTTGTTAAAGAATCTAATTTTGCTGATAAATGAATTTGTATGAAAAAAATATTTGCAAATGCTTAAGCAGTTAATTGGTTTCAATGAGTCTCTTGTTAACTGGTTACAGAGCCATACTTAAAGAAATATATGACATGCATTTCCTTTAATATGTTTTACATATAGAAATGAATTGTCTTTAATTAAAGAATCGTGATTAATATGGCAACTTTTTTTTCTTTCAGGAATAAACATGGACCACAGTATTTAGAAAATGGCGAGCGTTTAGGACTCACAGCTTTGATACTCAGAACTATTAATCGTAATGGTCATTTGCCGCGAGGTAAAGGTGAATGTACTATTAGTGAATTCTTTTCACTATGATATACCCATTTGTTCTTAATAATAAGCTGTGATTTATCTTTCCATAATTGAAACATTTATCCTTATTTGTAATATTTGTACTCTGCCTCAGTTATTAAAAAAAGGGGGGGGGGGGCACGATTTGAATTTTATTGGAAGATAGGAAGACGGTCATGGGATATGTGCATTCATCTGAAACAGTATAATTTTACATTTAAAGGAATTTATTAATGATATAAGCCAGAGGCGGTGGTAGCAAGGTGGCAATTGCTCCCCTATCGGCAACCTCTTGCCTCCCCCGTCGGCGAGAGATTGCGAGTTTTGTCGGCAAAAGTCTTCACCACTTCAGGATGATTGTAGAGAGTTGCGCATCATCGAACATGATTATTTAAAAACCACCTTAAAGTTAATATATTTTAAACTTTCCAAATATCCAAGTAACGGTTAAAGCGGTTTGACTATATTTGGCAAAATAATCAACAGGGTGCCAGGTCAATAAGAGGACGTATTTTGCAAACAATTTTTGATAAACCGACTAAGAACTGAATGCAATTGAGACCTTAAGTTCGTAGATTTTCAGGCATCTGATTCAAATATCGTTCATTCAGCTTATAATTTGCACTACTTTGCAACCGACAAGGTAACAAGTGAATAAGATATCGACAAGATTAGAGGCGCATTTTGCGGACAATTTTTGGTCGGTCGACCATGAACTCAATGCGGTGATTGTTGATGTAAGTCTGAAGACTTTCAGATATTTGATTAAAATTTCATTCAACGAGCTAATAATTTGTCCGACAAAGTGAAAAAAATATTCGCATTCCACTGACAATTTTTAGACGTTCGACTATGAATTGAATGCAATGAACGTTGAGCACTATATCCACAGATTTTCAGACACCTGATTCAAATATCGTTCATCAAACTTTTAATTTGCACTACTTTTGGCAATATAACCGACAAGGCGACATGTGATCAATATATCACATTTTACCAAACATTTTTAATCGGTCGACTAAGAATTCAATGTGAGGGATGTCGACGATTTTAAGTCCGCAAATTTCCAGTCATCTAATTTAAATGCCATTCATTCAATTTATAATTTGTACTATATTTAGTAGAATAATCAATAAACTGACAAGTGAATAAGTTATCGCTTTTTTTTTAACTAATTTTTCTTCCGGCTAAGATGTTATCATAAGTTATGGAGAAAAAAATTGTTTTCATCGAGTAGTCCGATTACCTGCCAGTGGAATTATAAGGGAAATTGAAACTTTTATATTACACATGAATACGGCGATAGATTTGGATTTCCTGACTCATCATTCAAATTCAAGTTCTAAAATAAATCGTCATCTTTTTCATCTAATTGTTACTTCCTCGGTAACGAACAAGTGATTTATTTTTATCTGTTTCACTATGAGAATTGCCTGACAAGAATCTAGTTAGTGGTTAAATTAAATTTAATAAAGTACTCTTTTCTTTCGACACTCATGTGCATGTTAAGAAGAGTTACTTAACTGTAGCCAAATTATGTGAATTCAATATAAACTCCTGGAATAAGTAAATTGCTTAAGTGTAAATTAAGTTAATTTAACAGTAAAATATCTGTTTAATGCAGTCTAATTTATCAGACTGTAGTTATTACGCTACAGAAATGAAACCAACCACAATTGACGACAAAAATAAATATATGTGGTATGATAGCTTTTTAGCTAAACTAAAAAAATTTATTCAATTGTGCATTAAATTTGTTAAATAAATTACTTCCTAAATTCTTCAGATTTTGCATTCAGTATTATAACTATGTAATTGGGGAGCGTATCTTTAATTTTTTTTCTAATTTTTTGTCTTTGTGGCAAGGACTATATAATTACAGGCTCTTCTAAATTTTTAATTGACTTTGGATAAGGATGTCTTGATAAAAAGATGATTAAAATAGTCATTCATAGAATATTTATATATAACATATTAACTCCTTAATATACGAATTTACTTAACTTCTTAATTAAATGGCGCATCGTTTTTGGGACTATTATTATTATTTTAATCTCTAGAATAATATAAAGGTATTTGAGGTAATGTTGGATTTTCAAGTGATTTGTGCATTTTAAATGACTTAATACTTTCATTTAATTGCCGATTTAAAATTAAAAATTTAGCAATTCTATGCGCAAGTCAGACTTGTCATTGTATATGAAGGGGTTAAGAAAAATCAACACATGTAACTAAGGGGATAAAACTAACTTTTTGAAAGGCTTATGGGCTCACTTGCAAAACTTCGGGGGAAAAAGTACTTAACCATAAGAACTCATGACTAAAAATGAAGATAGGGGAGTTCTATTCAAGATATAATTGTTTCTTAATAAAATGCATTGGTCTGTTAAGCCTAAATATACACTGAAGAATAAATAGATGAAGAATATAATGTTTGAGTAGTCAATTTTTCACAAGAACCTTTTTCATTTCTTGTATAAAATATTTCGTTCATATATTTGCAAAACATTTTTTCCAACCTTCATAAGAAACAACATCTTTGTATCTTTTCCGTATTCTAAATTGTTCATGTCCGACTTGAGCCCACACACTGATTCGAAATAAATCGTACGGATTCGAAATGTAACTGAATTCCTGCTCGTTGTTCCATTACTTATTTAAAAATTATTTTAGGTAGGGGACTACGTTACAAAAAATCAATTTTTTGCGGAAACATCGATTTTTTTAAAAATTATTATTCTGAATTTCTAAAAAAAGTTTCTTTTATAAAACTTTTTGAATTTAGTTTCAATAATCATTTCATATTTCTTCTGATATAAAATGATAAAAGCATGCATTTGTTCATTAATCGTGACACGTCATTCTGGCACAATTTTGTATTTCTATCTATATACAAAATCTAGAATGAAATAAATTAGATCCGAGAGAAATTAAATCTTAAGAGTGTCATAAAAAATAGACTCAAATATTGAAAATCTTTTGATGTTCAGGGGGAAAAAAATTTGAGAAAATTTTTTGCAAATAACTTTATAAATTTTTAGAGTGAAAGCAAGGGTCAGCATCTGAATAATAATAATAAAAAATTATAGTAATTAATTTAAAATAATAACACTTAATAAATAATACTTAATTTTTGTTAATTAAATGTAAAATTAATAAAGTCAATGTAATTAATTAATATAGAATTAATTATGTGTTATTCTGAAATTGTAAGAGAAATTGCGCCTGCCCCCCTATCGGAGTTGACTTGCCCCCTCTTCGGCAAATCTCTGCCGCCGCCTCTGATATAAGCATAATAATGATTGTAGAATATTCAGTGTTTAAAAGTGCTTCTGACAAATATTTATAAAGGATTTAATATCCTAATTTAATCGTATATATTTATTTTTAATCTGCAGTAATAAAACCCTTTTTCTTCCCCCCCTTTTTTTAATTAGAATGTGTTTAAGTTTGTCTTTTAACTGAAATATCATTTTTTAAAGATATAAATGTTAACTTTTTTATCTTTAAAGTAAACAAAAGTTACAAAACTGTGCAAGATGCTGCATTATTGATTTGAGTTTGAAATTTATATTATCCTCTAAGGACAAAGACATTTTTTTTTGTATGATCATTAATAATGTAATAATAAATGCCTATTCTGTTTTAAGATGCTACCTTTAACATTAAAAATTTTTATTTGGCTTTTTTATGGTTTTCGCTAAAAAATATTCACCATATATAGTGATGATTTTTTTTAAAAATCCCTTTCATCTCCTGACACTTCTAGTGAAAATGGCAGGACATTTATTTTTATTTCTTATACTTTTTGCAGTATTCATCATTTTATTGTGAAATATCTGTTTTGGCTATTGATCAAAAATACTAGTTTATATTAACGATTCCATGTTCAGAAACGTAATTTGTGTTATTTTATTGTTTAATTTACCGCTTTTCTAAACTAAATATAATTGTTTTATTGATAGATTTAAAACTACTACAATATATGATTTTGCTGTTGTCGGATGCTCTATGCATTTGCAAAAACTGAAAAGCAAAACTGTTTCATATTGCTAAAATATCCTAATATTCGTAAAATTTAGATTGCCAGTGCAAATGAAAAGATATTGTTAATATCACAAAGACTCGAATTTTCACCAGACATTTTCAGGGAGAGATTTTATTCTCGCAACATGGAGTTTGAATTGTTTTTCATGCTAAAAACACTTGTTCCAACCTTAAATCTGCCATCAAATAAAACGAAATGTCAAGAAATTAATTTCAGAACAACACTCTAAACTAGTAGAGTGAATCATTAAATTTTGAAAAGAGTTAAATGATTGATTTTTCATATTGCATGGAAACAAACTTTGGGAACCCTTCTTTAACTATTAAAACGGAAAATTCTAATCAAAGATACTTAATATTTTATAATTTATTCTGTTTAAAAATAAAATTAATAATTGGATACTTATTTATCAATGGTGTAGCAAATATTGATTTTTATGTTGCTCATAAGTATATACATTACAGGGTGTGGCAAAAAAAAAAAAAAAAAAAAAAAAAAATCCCTGGACAAACAATTTTTAATATAACTTTATTAAAAATTAATAAATTAACAAAATATAACTAATAATAATAGTAGTAGTAGACTTTTACTAATAAATAGATTTGTTTTCAAAGTGGCCGCCTATTACAGCAATACAGAGGCGCAAACGCCTATTGAAGTTGTCAGAAATGGGCCGTAAATCTACCTTTAATCTATCCCTTTCCCGCCGCAGCGATGGCTTTAGAAAGTACAACATTTTGTGTGGTTTAGTGCAGGCCCTAGATTCCGAAGTGGATTATACACTGTAATTTGTGCGATTGAGATCTGACGAGTATTGTGAGCATTCTCCAGATATATCACACCCGGAAATTGAACCTTACACCACTCTTGGGTCTTTTTAGCCTTGTCAGCTGGCGCAGAGTCTTTTTGAATCTTCCACTTTACGTTGCCGAATTGCATCTTGGCCCACGAAAGTACAACAGCTTTTAGAATGTCCCGCTTGTACACTTTTTGATTTATTTTAACGCCCTCATCCACAAAAACCAGATGTGTTTTGCCGCTTGCGCAAATTCCGACCCATATCATGACAGACTTTAGATGTTGGTGATGTTCAACAATTGCCGAGGTGCTTGGAGAGTCTACAAACCAGATTCTATCGTTCTGGGAGTTATGAGCTTGTTGGGTCTTAAAAAGCTTTTTATCAATGAAAAGGAATCTCTCCCTGCGCTCACTTGCGCATTTTCTTCAGTGAGAAGTGGAACCTTTTGGAACTCGTAAGGCATTAGTTCAAGCTCTGTTTTGGCATTCGCCGTACTGATTAGTCACTTATTCCCATTTCCCGAGCGATCTTTCTCATAAACTTTTGGATTTCAATGAACTCGCTTTTTGATGGTCTTACAATTATTGGAAGTGTTCACCGTATGTTTTTGTTCTTTTCCTTAATGTCGACAATCATTGTTAAGCTCTTTGAAACAGAAGATTGCCTTAGACACTGTTTGCCGAGGCACATTAAGCAAACGAACGATTTTTCTCTGTTGCTTTCCTTGCTTAAACAACTCTAAAATAGCAGATCTTTTGCTTGACATTGTTAAAAAGTCAGAAAACGATGCGTAAATTGAAATATACTATAAAATATTTTATAATTAAAGTGGCAGAGAAAAAATGAATTCACAAATTAAAAAGAAATTAGTTAATTTCTATTCTATGATGTAATAATTTTGTCCGAGTTTTTTTCCACCCCCGCACCCTGTAAAGATGCAACAGACCAGTCTAATTCTGTTACGAATTGTGCGATGCAAATAGTTATGCAAATAAATACGACAAAATATGTTTTTGTTTGAATTCATCATAAATCAGTTTTAAGAAATTTGCAAAATGTATTTAATTTCGTTTTATAATGATCTAGTGGTTGAAACACTTATTTAAATTTATCAGAGTTTCCAAATCACATTAAATATTAGGGATTTCTGATATAACTATCTTCTAATTAGACACCGTTATGTATTAAGTATTACATATGAACAATGTAGGAAAACAAAGCTGGTATTATTACATGTTACTTTATTATTATATTTTTATTTTACCAAATTTTGTTTCTTCCATAAGGTACCAATTATTAATTTAGCATTTCCACAAAACATCAGATTTAGATAATTTTTTTTCTGTCTCTGAAAGATATCTTTTACTAAATGAACAAATATATATATATATATATATTTGTGTTGGAAAGTAAAAAGGCAGTATATATCTCAATGACATTATCAACGCTTATGCTCTCTGTGAACGTAATATTTCTCTACTGAAGTCACCTTAATATTTACTTACGCTGTTCAAAAATTTGATTAAAGAGTTTGTTAGATATTAACTGTGCTATATAACTATATTTATATATGATTTATAGATGGAAATCAGTACCTGTGTTTAGCTATGAAGTGTTTTTAGCTTTTAGTGAGAGAATGAAAGAAACACAAAAGATAAAATTTCTCTAGTATTATAAATAAGTAATTTGGAAACTATCGTTTTATATGAGTACAAAAATTATGTATTTCTGGAAATGACTTCTCACCTTCCGCCCATTTTTGATTAATCAAAAAATTATTATTTAGAATAGTAATTTACGTTAATCTCATAAAATACATAAAGAATAAATAGCATGATTTGTATGCAGCATGCTAGTCAAGTTATTTGTCAGTAACGTGTTTCATTTAACTGTAATATTTCTTTTTATAAAATAGGAGGACCACTTTCTAAAATTCCTAGACTTGGACCGATATCTGCAGAAGAGCTTCCTGCTGCATTTATTGAAAGACATATGGATAGCGATTTACTTTTTCAAAGTGAATTTGAGGTATGACTTGTGTAAGAATTTCATGATTTAACTAATGGCTATAATGAATGCTCGTTAGGATTATTCAGAAATGTTTATCACTAATCATTCTAGAAGCTTGAACTAACATTTCCAAGGTATGTGAGAGTAAATATCAAGCGTGTATAAGCAATATCGTGTTTCGTCAATCTGATATCAGGAATAATTGTACATAACAATGTTAACTTTCAAAAAATATATAATTGAAACTATTCTTTTATTGTTTTTGAAATAATTTTATCGTATAAATGTTTATTTATGCATGAAAATGTGTTTATTTTTAGGCACTACCTGATAGCTTTAAAGATAGGACAACTCATGGTTCAGATGCCCCAGAAAATTTGAACAAAAATCGCTATCCGGATATTAAAGCTTGTAAGTATTTTGTTGGAATTAATGAAAAAATTCTGGGAATATTAAATAATAAGATAAGAAAATAGAAATTTTTTAAAGTTTCTTTGCATACTCATATTCAGTTTCATTGAAATAATAAATTTTATGAATTGTGAAATTTAAACATTTTTAATAGTGTATTTATTGGCTTGCGCTTACATAGCTTACAAAATAAATAAATAAAAGCTGCATTGTATTTAGTTTTGTAACAATGCCTTGTGATCATAGTGTGAACTAAATTCCAAAATTAAAACATAATTTTTTAAAAAGTAGTTTTAAATGTATGAAACCATCCTTAATAAATAGGTATTTATTAAATGCGTATTTCAATTACATATGCCCGAAATTGAGAACGGAGGAAGATATTTATAAATGCTTTTAAATAGAAAAAACTATTTTTCCCATTTTGAATCTTGCTTTAATGTCATCTGATCTCTAAAAGCTGTGTAAATATTCCTGTTTCGTAAAATAAGTATATGAATTCTATACTATATTCATTAGCATGCCAACAAAAATATGATCTTGAAACAATTAGTAAAAAACGGAATTTTGTCGCTTAAGTTTAAAGCGATCAATCCATTGTCATAGGTGCTGGGGTATTTAGAGGTACATTAATTCTTCGAGGAGTATCACGAATACTCCTCGAATAGTTTTTGTAAAACATAGCTGGTAAGTGAGTCGAAAAAAAATGCAATTTCCTTAATAATATTTGTTTATGCTGATCTGCACATTCAGCTAGATATTTAGACATGATTTGAATTTTTTAAGCAATGAGTCTTTTATTTAAAAAACCCCTCTAATTCCAACATAATTGAAAGCACTACAATAATCATCTATTGTAGAGTATCAGTAGAAACACAGTCATAATATTCTTTATTCAAGGTTCCTTGTTCATTTATCATTTAAAATTATAAATATTTTCTTTGGAATTCTTGGATATTAATGAGATTGCTATCCATGTATGAGCTTTATTATATCGATTGCCTTTTAATTTTAAATTAGGAGACTCTTTAAAATCCTATTTTAACTTTATCCTTTAATCCTATTTTAGTTTAACAAAGACCGATGTTGCTTGATCGTCGAAAATATATTTTCAATCGAAATTCACATTAGGCCATTATCAATTATTGCATTTGTTTCAATAATTTAACTTTATTTTTGATTTAAACGATATCTTTTTATATTTTAGATGATCAAACAAGAGTTAGATTGCCTGTTATAGATGGTATTCCTGGTTCAGATTATATTAATGCGAATTTTGTGGAAGTAAGACATTTTTCTTTACTCATTACATCTTGTTGTGTAAAGAAATAAACCTGGGTGCTTTCAAATTGACCCATTATCTTGTAACTTAGCATGTCTTGTAACGGTATTATAATTGCATTATGACATTTAATGAAATATTTCTTGTATTGTGCTATTCCATAATTATACATACCTAATGAAGTATTCGTTATCATTTATTACTAAAAATATAACATTTCATTTCTATTTAGTATCTTTGATTTTCAATGATAGAGGATATATTATAAGCATGTTTGTGGAGATATTAATGAATGTCGAAGATAAAGGTACTAGCTGAGAATATAAGAAATGTTTTGCAACAAATTTTGCTTCTTTTCTGATTAATTTACAAGTATTTTTTGATCCAGAAATGAATGCAATTTGGAAAATTATAACATAGCTAAATAATCAGGTTATACTTCAACATGTATGAAATTCTAATAATGAAATGTATAGCTACGCATTGGCTAATTTTGATTACTTTGTTTTATGAATTTGTATCGTGCAATTCTAAATCAAGATGAATTTATTTAAACAAATCGTTTAATAATATAACGTATCGATTTGATACTTAACATATTTTTGAAGTAGAGCATTTTACTTATAATTTTAGATTCAATTATTTAAAGATAATGTTTGCTCGCTTGTGACTACTTTTGAGTGAATAACATCGCTATGAAAATATCCAATATAAACTAGTATCGAATATATTTATTTGAATAATATTTGTTCAGATTAAAGTCTGAGTAAATGTGCCAAATGTTTCTTAGAATCTAGTAAAGGTCGGTAAAGATTATAAACTGTCCTGCTCTTTACTTACCTTTTTATGCATGGTGAGATGTATTCTAACCCACCTAGAAAAGTTGAAGTTACTCATAGTCTTACATTTTAATATTTGTTTAAGTTTTTTTCATTCAGTCGATCATTCTATGCACCAACAATGAATGTATAAATAAGTGAAAAAAACTATACAAATCAAAATCATCTATAAATTATTGTACTGTTGTGAATTTTTGATTTATAACGAAATATATTGATTTCTTATGAATGGAGGACTTGTTTTATAATAGAAAACAAGTTATTTGAGATTTTGTACTAATTTTGAAGGTGTGAAGTGGTGAGATTATATATGTCCTACCAGTTAAAAAAGAATTGTTACTTTTTATTATTTTGAAGGTTGTTTGATGTCGAAATAAACTTTTCCCTTCATTTTTTTTTGAATTAAAAATCATGTGTGACTCAAAAAGTTAAGCGGGTGTGTTAAAGAAAAATAAAATTGAAATTTTGCAGAAATGAATTTCAATAAAATAACATCGAGTAAGTATTTGATACATTTTTATGATTTTTATTGGCAGGGTTACAAAGGAAGAAAAACATTTATTTGTGCTCAAGGACCTCTTGACAGA
Organism: Argiope aurantia; assembly: GCA_026543865.1. Taxonomy (NCBI): domain Eukaryota; kingdom Metazoa; phylum Arthropoda; class Arachnida; order Araneae; family Araneidae; genus Argiope; species Argiope aurantia. The sequence goes on along the minus strand of JAPMOR010118671.1, from coordinate 352,773 downwards.
ACTGTTACTGATTTTTGGAGAATGTTATGGGAGCATCGTGTTACTGTTGTGGTTATGCTTACTGGTATAGAAGAGCACGGGCAGGTAAAATGATGTTCTCAATAATCTATTCCTAATTATTAAGCCATTTTGATATTTTTAATATTATTCAAAATGAATTTTGAAAATTATATCTTCTCTTTTAGGTTAAATGTGCTCAGTATTGGAATGAAAATTCTGCAAAGGAAATAGAGAAAATGTTTGTTATAACAGTTTTGAGCACAAAGCGTTATTCAGATTATATAGTAAGAAGGTTTCAAGTAGAATTTACTAAGGTATCATTCAAAACTTGTTACTAATTTTATTCGTCCATTTTAGAGTTGTTTTGCAATATTACACTTTTGTTATGAAACACTTTTTATTTGTAAATGGGTGACTTCATTGTTAATCTCTGTTTGATATTTTTGAATGTATTATATTTAACAATACATTTTACTATGTTATCTCTAAAATTAATTATTTATAATTTCAGGATGGTTTGACTGAAGAAAGAGAAGTTTTACATTTTCATTTTGTACTTTGGAAAGATTTTCTTGCTCCTGAGCAGCCATCTTGGTTGCTTCGTTTTATAAAACGTGTAAATGAACATTATTGTTCAGATAGGGGTCCTCTTCTAGTCCATTGCAGGTTTGTATAATTTCGTCAAAATAAGATGACATAGTTTTATTTCGTTATAAACAATGTTTAATTATATTCAAGTGCTTTGGCCCTCGATAGCTCAGTTTTTAGAAAACTCAATCACATATAAATGAAACACAAACTCTTGGACTGTATTTCCATTCCTTTATTCTCAACACACCCTCTCTCTCGAATTCACACATACACTCAAAAAGTTATATGATTTCACCACTTGGTGGCGCTACAAAATTAGTAGGCGGAGCGTTCTGCTGACTTACTGGCGCCAACATCAAGTATACCTTTAAATCGGGCGCAAGGTTGAGGTTTCTAAAAAAAATTATTAGTGCTAATATGCTAATGCAGTTTTTAGACGATTCATTATAGTGTGGATATTTTATATTTTCTAAACAAAATGTAAATTTGTATGCATTAAAAGAAGTAATTCATTTATTAATCACTTAATATTACTTTTTTCAGTGCTGGTGTTGGTCGAACTGGCACTTTTGTGGCTATAGATAGTCTATTACAGCAATTAGAAGATGAAGGTCGTATCGACGTGTTCGCGCATGTGAGCAATTTGAGGCATCAAAGAAACTTTTTAGTACAATCCTTAGTGAGTATTTACTTACATTTTCAATATAAACCATCGCATATTTTTATACGAACCCTTTTAATTAAATTAGGTTGCAATTTATAATTAATGTTTTATACATCTTATTATTCTTAAGTTTCAAAGAAAAATTATCTTGAGTACCCGACAATAATGTTTTTAATATATGATCTGTAGTATTGGAAAAATATTTAAACATGTAATTCAATTTTACTATCTTCATATATATATTTTATAATGTTTTAATTGTTGTGTGCATCATTCTGTAGTAGAATAATTTTACAATTACCATCTTTTTTTATTTTAAAACTAAGATTTCTAGTTAATAATAGTTGAACTATATCGAAAAAATACATCGGGAGTCTTTTTATAACCATACAAAATTTGTATTTTATTAATTGTTATAATAACTAGACAACTCTTAGGCTGATGACTTGAACTAAATCTGTGCAACTAAATCTAGAAAGAAACAATTTTTCATGTCTGAGACTGAAAGAAGATTTAACTATATAAAATTTAATTATATATAAACGTACAGAAAACTCTGTAAAGTAAACCAAAATTCTGTTTGTATTTAAAAATATTTAGGGGTGAAACAATTCTTTTCAAACACAGTGAAAATTAAATTCTATTTGATGCGCTTGATTTGAAATTCATGTTATGGATTATGATAATATCTCTTAGTTTAATCTGATCTAAATCTGATTAATTTAGTCTGATCTAAAATGCTATTAATAATTTCTCCAATCATGTTATGAATTTCTCTTTACGATTTATTAACATTATCATAGTTAACATTAAAAAAAAATAATAGCTCCCATGCTTACAATCACCAATAGAGTAAATTGATTTTAACCTAACATATTACTGCATTCTATTTTTTTTAAAACTTGAATTCATTCAATGTCAATACAGAGAATTTCGTAAATAAGCCACTAATTACTTGAAGCTAAATTGAAATATTCCAGAAAATTTTATTTGTCTTGTATTGCTAAAATGTACTTAAGAAAATGTAAAACTTTAAAGAGTAATTTAACATAAATAAAAAAATTGTTTTATATTTTATAATTGCTGCATATGTTTTCTGACATCTTATTGGTTGCATAACATATTCTTGTAGACTGTATATAAAATGCGTTTTGTATAATGCTCAAGGAGGCGTGCTCATTTTTTTTTTCAAATGGCAACTTGTGAATGTTAGAATGATTAGTATAATTAAAATTAAGTTTTAAAGAATTGGTATTTCAACTTTTTTGTTCAAAGTTTTTTGAAAAATATAAAGTGACAGGAAAAAATATATGAAATCCTGAAAATAAATTTTGACTATTCTTTTCTTTTTGCTTATAAAATGAATCAAACTTTTAGGTTCCATTTAAAATTTGATTTCTTCTGTTCCTTTAAATATGCAATTATCAAATGTTAATATAAGGTGTGCACTTTAATCATAGTCAAGCGGTAAATTTCTAAACCGTTATAGGCATACACTTTTAACTGAAGAAAAAAATGCTTTAAATTATGTCAAAATTGTATATATTGTATTATTTGAGTCAATAAATAGATTTCTGAAAAATTTATGAAGACTAAAATTTTATACAATTCTATTCATTATGTATAAAATGTATTTGACACATATTTTAAACAAAGTTCCACACTTCTGCAACTAAAACCGATCTAATTATGAAGCTCTGAATATTATTATTTTATACCATTTTAATGGTCACCTTAAGGAGGGTTCTTCACTCAACATACCAGGCTTTCTTAAGGAGGCTATTGATTGACCTTATTTAATGAAATTCAAAGCTTCCCAACACCACCAATTTTTGTGGCAGAAACTTTTCTTTCAAGCAGCTTGAACTTTTTTTTTATATAATGTTAATATGTCAAGTATAATTTAATAAATAGAACTAATAATACCACTGGACTGGCTAAATATTGAGGTGTTATAATTTTTTTTAAAATGCATGTATTTACCGAACTAACATGAAGTATAATCCTTTACTTAATTTAGAACGTTTATTCCAATTGGAAATATATTATTATGTTACAGTTTCGAAATTAGCCTTTAAGCTGGATTAGGGTGGATCATTCTAACATTCTAGACTTATGAACGCTTGTATTTGTTTGAATATTTTTTAATTTGTGAAATATAATAATATAACCCCGTCTTTTCATCTATACTAATCTATAATCCTTAAAGAAACCGATAAATATTTTATATTCATTCTTATTATTGAGTTTCCATTAAACTGTTGCAATAAATGTTTTGTTTGCAAAATTTTATGCAAGTGTTTCAAAAGTGGTAAAAAATGAATATATATATATTTTTTAATAAATTGTAGGAATTCATTCATCAATCAGGCAGTTCGAAGGTAGAGAATTTGTGCTTTGCTTTAGGTTACTAACTCAAACAAACGTAATCTTCTAAGAAGTTTCAATTAAGTTCAGATTCACTAAGCGAAAGATAGATACTTGTAATCGACAGAGAACAGTCACTGATAAACCTTCCGACCTTTCTTTTTAGTTTCATGTAACAATAACTGCCAATTAACCACGCTGAAAGATAAAAAATGAAAAAAAAAATCCGAAAAGTAGGGAGTAGTCTAGCAGGAACACATCTATTGGTTTTTAGGCTGAAAAATTTTGATAACTAGTGTGAAAGCAAAATTGAGAATAAATGTTTGTGTTTTTTATTATAATTTCTCTTTGTATTTTTTCCTAGTAGATTCTGTAAATTGAAAAATTTCATGGCATAACTATGTAAACTGAAACAAACTATTTATTAGTAGTCATTTTTTGAAGTAATTTCATATATTTCAAAAATACTGCATCATCTAAAAGTACTATGTTTCCATAAAAAAAAAAAACCTGTCGCAACTTTTTATTTGTATTTCCTTTTCTTTCTTAACTTTTAATATCTTTGCTTTATATTAATTTCCATAGGTTTTATTAATGCCTAAAACGATACATGTTTTTATATTATATGAAAAATTGTGTTTATATACATTTCAGAAACAATACATTTTTGTGTATCGAGCATTAATGGAACATGCTCAGTTTGGCGACACAGAAATTGAAGTTAGGCATCTCAGGGATCATTACGAATTACTGAAAGAAAAAGTTGGCGATACAGATAAAACAGGTCTTGCAATTGAATTTGAGGTAAATTTTATGCATTATGCAAGATTACTTACTAATAATGCATTAATTGTTAATTGTTTTCATGAGAAATGTTCATTTTCTGCCACTAAATTATTTTAGAAATTGAGTGATGTTATAGAAGATCCAAAAACTTGTTGTGTTGGAACCATGGATATGAATGTTGGAAAAAATAGATATGATTTTATCATTCCTTGTAAGTATATATTTTGCTGCTTGTATGGTAATATATATATGTTTGTTTTCTTTTAGTTATCTTTTGAAATCATTTTATGTTTGTTTCATTTTGTTGATTTCATTTGTTTAATTTAATTATAAAAAGTATTTAATAAAACTGCCATAGCTTATATATTACCACTGTTATATGACAGAAGAATTATAACAATGAGCGGTAAGATTGTTTTTTTATAATAAATTTTTGGGTCATTTAACCTTATTTTGATCAGTCTTCTGGTATACAAGTAAGTGAACTTGCTTTTTGTAACTATTTTTTTCTTTCATCGTTTAACTTTAAATGAATCAATTCAGTTTTACCATGAACTAGTTTACTTTTCTTGCAGATGATCTTAACCGAGTAATTTTACCTCCTTCTCCATCAAGAGACCATTCTTCCTACATAAATGCATCATTTATTCAAGTAGGTTATATTTAATTAGTTTTTCATTTAACTAAATACCACAAAATATTGATTACACTCCAGTTTTCAATATGTAATTGAATGAATGCTGATTAATATACATTTATCATATTTCAATTATATATTTAATAATTATAATTAATCAGTATATTTGAAAGAATTATATTATTTAAAAACTTTTGCTGAAAAGAGGGTAATATAGGTAATCAGCATTGTATAAAATACAGATATACTCAATAATTAATAAGTGAACTTCTAAACTTTTAACTGACATGAACTTTCAGACTTCAGGCAAGACTGACAATTAAAGAATTATCTGTATCAGATCTTGTAATTCTTAAACAATTATTGAATACTTTCACTAATTTTAATTTTCTAGTTTTGACAACCTTTTTCTTTGCCGAGAATCAGCTTTTATTTCTATCTATATGAGATATTAGATGGTAAATTAACTCTAGATAACTATAATTTCCTTTATTACTGTAAAATATACTGTATTTGAATGACAACCTTTCAAAAGAAATAAAACTGTAGCATTTTAAGAGCAAAAAAGTAATCCGAAATTCTTTTTTAAACTGAATTCGTTTATAAGAATTTCTTTACTAAAATATAAATTTTGGTATTATGAATGACAATATAAGCAAATGTATTAATGCAAAGGACAGTATAAGCAAAAAATATGGTATTTTGAATGACATATATAATGATTTCCGTATTCATAAGAGCGCAACTGATTAACTGAAAGAGATAGAAAGGTTGCTTAAATTTGATTTCATAAAACGATGTTGTTTTTTTAAAATATTTTAAAAGCTCTGCATCATTTTTTTATAAAACTATAATTTTGTGACACTTTTTTTTAAATGCAAATTTTTGCACTAAACTTAATGCATTATTTGAAGTATTCTCTTACCGTAATTTTTTATTCCGTTGTTCGTTTATTACATTAAGATACATATTAAATTAGAATAATTTTTTATATGAATGATTTCACACTTTTGCATGTGTTAAAGCATGAAAATCGAGTTCTATCAGTATCTACTATTGAATTGCGAGAAAAATGCCCTAAAATTTTCCCAATTCTTCCTGCAGTTACGAAGCTTACTCCCATTATGTCTAGTGAGTAAATGTGTAGGATTTTAAGAATGATAATTTTATTATTTTCACAAAAATTCATAATTAAAGACTAATCATTCACTTTTTCTACTTCATCGGCATTTCCCTTTCTTAGTACGTAATTATGACTGTATATATTGTTACAAAAGTTTTCTACTAATACCGTCAATCAATCGTAATAACGCAGCGCATTTAATCGCTAGTTCAGCAGTTTGCTTGCTATCTAATCCTCTAAATTCCCCCGGTCTTGAGTGCTTGCTTTTTTTATAGTCTTCCCACAGAAAGTGATGTCACTTACAGGAAGTGACGTAATCTTGGTAAAGTTTCTCCAAGTTTCAAGGAAAAACTGGTCTCGGTGATATAATGTTGGGACCATCTGGAGTCTTCTAGAAAATGCCTTTTGTCACCAACATTTGTCACCAAGATCGCCAACTTTCTCGAGAAGTCACCCACTTTTGTCGCCAAGTTGGCATGTCAGGGATACATTTTTATCACTTCGTAATACTGCTACCCCCTTCGAAGACTGCACGACCCGGGTAGTCTCATTACATAGAACTATGATCAGCGGCCCCTTACGGAGCCAGCCGATTAATGTGGATGACTTTTGGCTTGGCATTCGACGACCTCCGTACTCTGTAGATGACATCGTTTAATATTTTGACAATAATATAAGGTCCTTCCCAGTTCTGTTGTAACTTTGGACTCATACCTCTCCGTCTCTTCGGGTTATACATCCAGACTAGATCACCCTCCTTAAATTGGTGGTCGGTCGCCCTGGTGTCGTAACGAGTTTTCATTCGTTCGCTGGCCAGTTTAATTCGCTCTCTGGCAAAAGCATGTATGCTTTCCAAACGCGCTTCTAAATTTTTCATGTACTTATTCGCTCGGTAGTCCAAAGATAATATCACAGGGCAATCGTAGCGTTCGACCAAAAAGCATTTCTGCTGGGATCAGTTTGGTCGCCTCATTTTCTGCACTCCTATAGGCCAAGAGAAAGAGTGGCAGATGTACATCCCAATTTATCTGATTTTTTCGAAACAAATAAAGACAGATTATTTAAAAATGTTCGATTAAACCTTTCGACCATTCCATCCGACTCGGGATGCAATGCTGTCGTGCGAGTCTTCTCAATCCCCCAAAGTTTACAAAGTTCAGTAAAGAGAGCGGAATTAAAATTTGTTCCTTGATCAGAATGCAAAATCATAGGCACGCCATAACATGAGATCCAGCTTCGAACTAATTCTCCAGCTACAGTCGAGGCCTCCTGATCTGGAATGGGAATTGCTTCGGGCCACTTGGTAAAATATTCCATTAACATCAGAACATACTTATTACCCTTTGTCGTCACAGGAAAAGGTTCTAGAATATCCAAAGCAATTCTTTCAAATGGTGCTCCCACATTATACCGTTGTAAACGACCCTTCGTTCTTGTTTTAGGACCTTTTCGGACTCCGCAAGCATGGCATTACTGCACCATTTTTCAACGTCAGCGCGAAGTCGATCCCAATAAAAAAAATCGTTCCCATGTTTTACTCCAGGTTTTCATGACTCCAAAATGTCCTCCACTTGGGTTGTCATGAGTCTCTCGCAGAACTTCTGGAATTCTACTCTTTGGGAGAATTAATTGCCATCGGTAGGTGGTTCTATCATCACTCTCCCATTTGCGGTACAAAACACCGTCTTTCAGATGTAAGAAGTCCCAAAGAGCTCAGTATCGTATTGTTGCCGGACTTTCCGGAGCGATTTCTTGCCAAGATGGTCGATCCGCCGAATTTAGTTTCATCTTCAAAATTGGCTTAATAGCGGGATCTTTCAACTGTTCTTTTTGTATCTCCCTTGAAGACCAGGGATCCACCGTTGTTTTTGTTAAAACTTTCATGGAAATATCCGTTTCCATTCCGAACTTTTTTCCCGCATTCGTGCAGTGTTTGCAGCTTTTCCTACAGGGTCTTCGAGAGAGGGCATTTGCGTTTCCGTGAGAGATCCCTTTGCGATGCTGGATCTCGAATTCATACTCCTGAAGTCTTTGAATCCAGCGAGCTATCTGACCTTCAGGTTCTTTAAAATTTAAAAGCTATCTCAAGGAAGCATGGTCAGTCCGGAGAAGAAATTTCCGTCCATAGAGATAGTGATGGAAATGCTGTACATACTTTACAATGGCTAGTAATTCTTTAAATGTGACAATAATTTCTTTCTGGCTTACCCAAGCTCTTGCTAAAGTAAGCGATGACACTTGCTTCATTTCCAATATTCTGGGACAGCACGGCCCCAATTCCTTCATTACTAGCATCCGTATCCAATATAAAATCTTTGTCAGTCCGAGGGTAAGTCAAGACAAGGGAGGTTGTCAAAGCCTGCTTTAAACTATTGAAAGATTTATCGCATTCTTCTGTCCAATTAAATTTAGATTTACCTTCAGTTAATTTGTGTAAAGGTCTTGCTATTATAGAATTTTTTTTTTTTTTTTTACAAAGCGTCGATAATAAGTACACAGCCCAAGGAAACTTCGAAAGACATGCACTGTCTCTGGACGAGGCCAATCGACTACTGCCGTAATTTCCTCTAGATCGGTTTTAACTCCCTCTGCTGAAATAACATGTCCGAGGTAAACTACCTGCTTTTGGAAGAATCGGCATTTCTTAGGGCTTAACTTAAGGTTAGCTTTCTGTAGTCTCTGCAATACTTTCCGAAGGTTATTCAAATGTCAGTCCTACTACTATGATGTCATCTAAATACACTAAACATGCTTCAGACGATAGTCCACGTAATACTGTCTTCATTAGTCTTTCAAATGTTGCAGGAGTATTACAAAGTCCGAAAGGCATTACCTTGAATTGCCAAAGGCCTTGTCCGGTGGTGAAAGCTGTCTTTTCACTGTCTTCAGGTCGGATATCTACCTGCCAGTATCCACTTTTCAAATCCAGCATCGTGAACCATTGATTTCCGTTCAAAGCATCCAGGGTATCGTCTATTCGCGGTAGAGAATAACTGTCTTTTTTAGTAATTTCGTTCAGTTTCCTGTAGTCTACACAGAATCTTGTCGATCCGTCTTTCTTTTTGACAAGAACAATTGGCGAAGCCCAAGGGCTAGACGTTTCCTCAATTATTTCATTGTCAACCATTTCTTTAATTAGTTTCTCTGTTTCTTCCTTCTTTGCACCCCAGACGATTGCAAATCATCTGGGGTGTTGTTTAATTGGTGGATGGTCACCGGTATCGATTCTATGTTGTGCCATTTTGCACCGGCCAACATCAGAGTTACAGGTCGAAAACAAGCTTTGAAATTCATTAGGTAATTTTCTTACATCTCTCTGTTGCTGTTCATCAAGTCCTTCAAGATTCTCCAAAATTATCGGAGGTTGTGCTCTAGAAAACTCTTGGGGACGAGCGACGATATCCACCACCTGGTCACATGACACAATAACAGTTCCTTTGTTCACGATCTTTGGTTTATTGTTCAGATTCAATACTCGAACGGGGATGGCTTCCATTTGCAAATCAACCAGTGAAGCCGCCACAAGCACACCCTTTTGGGAAAATTGACAAGGAAACTCCGTTACGGCGTATCTGAACTGTGCAGAAACTTCAGGAACCCCCTGGATAAGACATTCAGATCTTGGTGGTATTAAAGTTCTCTCCTTGGCCAATACATAGCAGGACTTCGAATTCTGTACATCGGCTGAAAACAGAGGAATTTCTTCCCCTGCTGTCCGTATCTCGTTTCTCTTAAGGTCTACAGTAAAGTTAAATTTTTGAAGGAAATCCAGACCTAGAATACAGGGATCGGTGATGTCAGCTATGTAGATCTTATGATGAAATTTTCTTGATCCCAATTCAATGGATGCATCTAATTTGCCATATATTTTCGCATTTTCACCTGTAGCAGTCTTTAAAGAAATATTAGGAGCCGTGTAATAAAATTGTTCTTTTAATTTCTGGGCCAAGTCTGTTCTTAAAAGTGTGACTTTTGCTCCCGTATCTACCAACATCATACACTGGAAGTCCTTCTAAGTAAAGTCCATTTTTATTTCCACTAAGAGCGGAAATTCTCATTCCTTCTTCAAGGGCTTCATTCAGAAAAGTCAACCTTCGCCTCGCAAGGCCATGAGTTTGTTTCCCTGGTTGGAAACAACCACCGAGCACTCTCTCTGTAAGTACTCCTTCTTGTTGCACCTCCAGCAAGTCACATTCGGGTTTCTGCGAGGGACGTTATTCTTTTCACCATCACGACTGTTCAATCATTTTTCCAGCACACTGCAGAGTGAATCAAATTTGTCCTCACTTTTCCTACCGGCATCAATCGGTCTGACATGTCTGGGGACTCCGGGAAACAGTTTTTGCAACCTCATACTTCATGCTATAAGCTAAAGCTGATTTTAGATCTTTTTCATCCATTAGTCTCGTTGCAAGCTCTGTGTCTTCGTCTCTGATGGCATCAACGAAATACTGCACTGCTAGGCTTTCCTGAACATCCCGAGGGCATTCGGCGTAAGCCAGGCTCATTAATCGCTCCACATCCGCGGCCAAAACTTGGAAGACTTTTTCCTGCCTTCTGTCGTCTTGTCTTCAGCTCTGTTCTGTAAAATTGGGTTAGATGGCTGTCCCCAAATCTGGATTCCAGAACTTTTTCAATTGTCATTAGGTCCGTCAGCTTTTCAGATGGAATTTCTTGGAAGAACCTCCGCCGCTGATCCTCGGAAAGACACTACAAGTTGGCTGACTTTTACAACATCTGTCCATCCGTTTGTAGAACTGAAAACATCAAATTGGGTTTTAAAAACAGTCCATGATGTCTGTACATCATATGTCAATGGTTTGACTGTCGGTCTGGTATACGAGAATTCTGGACTTGGTAGGAAGTTGTCTGGTCTGTCCTCGAGTTCACTAAGTCTCTTCTCGAGATTGCAGATCCTCTCCTGAACTGCTTCGATATTGATTCGAGCCTTTTCCCTCACTTCTCTAATCTCCCTCTCGACACTCTGAACGTCTTCTATCTTCTCTATGCAACTATTAACGTGATACTTAATTCCCTTGACTTGACTCTCGACATGCATTTGAATTTGATCCTTCAATTCCTTTTGGCCTTTCCTTATTTCGTCCTGTCCAGCTTTCATCTCTGTCATCATGGCTAGTAGCTCTGCGAATTTTTCATCAATTCCTCTGGTCCAAGGCATACACAAAAAAAATCCAACTAATCCACTCCTGACACCAAATGTTACAAAATTTTTCTACAAATACCGTCAATCAATCATAATAACGCAGCGCATTTAATCGCTAATTCAGCAGTTTGCTTGCTGTCTAATCCTCTAGATTTCCCCGGTCTTGAATGCTTGCTTTTTTTATAGTCTTCCCACTGGAAGTGATGTCACTTACAGGAAATGGCGTAATCTTGGGAAAGTTCCAGAACTTTCTCCCAGTTTCAAGGAAAAACTGGTCTCGGTGATATAATGTTGGGACCATCTGGAGTCTTCTAAAAGATTCCTTTCGTCACCAAGGTCGCCAACATTTGTCGCCAAAATCGCCAACTTTCTCGCAAGTCGCCAAGGTCGGCATGTCAGGGATACGTTTTTATCACTTCGTAATAATATGCTTTAACCACCTTGTTTTCAGTTAGTGTTTTAACTTTTCAATGTATTGTCATATTGTTTAGTATATTTGTATCTCATATGATTCATTTTTTTTCTAACTAGGGTTATGATAGGTCTTTATCGTTCATCATTACTCAAGATCCCTTGGAATCTACTGTAATCGAGTTTTGGAGAATGATAAAAGAACAAAGTATTACAACTCTAGTAATGTTATCCGAAATTGGCGAAGGCAAAGTAAGCTGCAATTTTTTTTTACATATAAAAAAGTACTTTGATTACAAATAATAATAATAATAATACAAACTAGTTACTTAGTCAATGATTTTCTTTAAAAAAACCAACCAGTTTTGAAACGTTGGCATTTACAGATACAAAATAATAACAAATGAAGATTGTTTTTTCGAAAGCATTGAATCGTAGTGACCAAAACTCTTAAGAAAATATTAGGTAAAATCTAATATTTGAAAACAAATTTGCTAACGATATTCAAATCTTGAAGCAATTTTAAATATTATTCCTTCTTAAATTAGAGGACTGAAATGAATAACAAAATTTGTTCTCCTAATTGGCTAATTCTATTATTTTATAGTATGAATTTGAAAATAAAACTGTCAAAATATATGAAGGCATTTTGGGAAGTATTTATTTATATAGGTTATGTAATTGGGATTTTTTTGAAAAATTTGCAGTAGAAGAATGTTTTAAAAGTAAAGACTAATTAAGAGAAGGAATTTCTCCTGTATAAATAATAAAGTTATGCAAATCTTTTACATTGCAAAAGTACAGTTTTAAATATGCATTTCTAATTCTAAACGAGAAAAATCTCCAAAAATTAATGAAGCTTTTTATAGAAATTTGAATTAAAATTGGGTTGCATATGAAACTTCTTACTATTTAATTTTGCACTGTAATAAGAGAGAACCGAGGTATCTAATGAGTTTGGGAATCATAGACAAGTGAAAAGGTATTATCACGCGCGAGGACACTTTGGAGTTAAGTCGTCTTTCTGTGAAAAGTCCTGAAAAAGGCAGCGTTGAAATGGAGTTATTTCTTGAATCTCTATTGGGAAAGGGTGGAAAAAGCCTCTGAAATATTTAATAAAATTTGAAATCAGGATATGTTGTCTTGTCCCAGTGCCATAGTAACAGGGGGCAGACAAGTATTAATGATCTTGATGGTAATATTAGAAGGCATTATGGATACAAAATGTTACTATTGTATTTTAAAGTGAAATACTATGAGGGAATGAAAAATCAAATATTTTGGTAACCATTCACATTTGCCAAACTAGGTTTAGAAAATCATATCCGTGTATATTACTTGCTCTCGTTCATGCCAGTTCGAAACAAACAATAAAGTGCTTTCGAAAATCTCTGAAGAATCGATTTGTACGTTGTTTACTTAATTAATGAAATAATTAAAAAATTATTTTGCAAATGATAAGAGGTTGTAACACTATCTCTAATCCAAAACTAAAATTTGATTAGAATTTTCTCCAATGTTACTGTCTTTTCTCTTCATGTACATATATTAAATGATGAAATAGTAATAACTTCATTTATAAGCATTAATCTTCGTAGAAGGTATGTAATTCTAAAATTACTGGTGTGATTTTTAGGGGGGGGGGGGTTGTAATGAAAGATAATAGTAAACTGTGCAATTTAATCCCATAGACCAATTTTTTTCGACTGAAGTGTATTGTATTTTTTGCTAACGATAGCGCAGTACTTATCAAAACAAAATAAGCTCCAAAAATGCGTTTATCTTCTACAATTTAACCCATCGAATGGAAATTTAAAATTCACTCCTAATGATCTTGCCGGTTTTCGCTTAGAAATTGGAAATGCCTCCGTTAAGCCAAATAAATATTTTCTCTCATGCTGTCTCCTAGTAACTAAAAACAAAACATATCAAGAATTGTAAAGTTTTCCAAAATGATAATTCAATGAAAATTGTTTATATAAAGTAAGAGTTTACATTACGACCTCAAGATAAAATGCATTTAGAATTATTTGAGATTTATTTTATCAAACATTTTTACAAAAATTTCCAGATTTGCAATGAGTTACTTTACATTATTGTTGAGTAGTTTGTAACTGCCAGATGATATAAAAGGTCCAGAACCATATGCGTTTTAAAATTTTTCAATTTTCAAAATTTGAATGAATTAGATCTCGAACTCTCAAAGTACTGTATTTTCTTCATGTTTTAAGAAGTTATTCTGAAGTGTAGTTATGTAATCTATTGAATTTTCTAAATTGGCATAATTAACGCTTTAGAAATTTTTGATGATTCCCAATCTCAAAATTAATCAATTTTTTTGTTATAAAGAGTGATTTTTCTTTTAATATACCTTGAAAATTAAAAACCACGAATGAATAATGCTTATTGCACAAATTTTTTTATGTAAATGTAAATTTCATTTGAAGCAGAACTCAGAAATTGACACGTCTATTACTATAGTGGTTATAAAATCATATATGTTTCGACTGTTGTAGAGTATTAGTGTGATCCTCTAAATACCTCAATAATTTGTATACCAATCAAAATTAATAAACTATAATCTGAAAGAAAACGAATGCAGAATATTTTGATGAAATTCTAATCGGTTATTATTAGTAATATTTTATTAACTGAAAATGAAAGATAAAAATTACAACCATTCTAAAATCCAATAGTAACATTCTATTAAATTATTTAACAGCAAGAAAATAAAAATTATTCTTAATTTTAATGTTCCATTTAACAAGGTAAAATTCACCACAAAATTATATTTACTAATTATAAATCATGAACTCCAATTCAGAATTAAATTTTCGTTGCATGTGTCAGAAAATAAATAGTTTTCTTTTTTATAAATTATTATATAATGTATTTTCAATCAGCTTATTGTTTATTATTTTGTTTTATATTAACTTTATATTCAGGTGTGGGGGGATAGTTACTTTTTATGATTTGAGCCGGCTATTATTTTAAATATCTCGAAAAAAAAATTTTTTTTTAGATTTTACAAGTGCTGTTAATAAAGTCATTACAATTTTATAAATTTATATTATGTATTTACTTATTACAAAATTGCAACGTTTAACATCATGTTTTCTTATAGACGAAATGCCAACCTTATTGGCCAACAGAAAGTGAAGAAAAAATTTGTGATTATATAAAGGTCACTTTTGAAAGCAGTGAAAAACTTCCATTTTATACGAAAAGAGAATTTTCAGTTATTAATACTAAGTCAAAAGTAAGTGATTATTATATTCAGTTAAACTGATAAAATAAATAAAATCTTTTTTATTACTTACTACTTTTTTTTAGAAAAATGTGCCAATTTGAAATTTTGTATGTATTCTTTTTGATTCATGTATATACAAAAAAAAGACAGGGGTGAGTCTGTTTAAAATATCATTATCCTCTGCGTAATTATGAGAAGTGAGATTTTATGGTTGAATGTATTTCGGAATCTGTAATGTCCACTATAATCAATAATTTTACAAGTAGATTAAATGACTATTTTTGGATTTTTAGTTTTTTCATTATTTAACAAAAATCCGATTTTTGTTGATCTCTTCATGAAATCATTTTTGCACACTCATAAAACTTTTATTGTATCGTATCATTACTTTACCCTAGTTACGTAATTATTTCTCTCTTTATTTAATGAATGGTTATCTTTCAGATAGCTTACCCTTATTTTTATTTACAATGTCATAAAGTCAAATTAAATACCTAAAATATTATTTTCGAATGCATTTTTATATTTCTCTAATCTTCAAGAAAAGTAATGGATTTAAAAAAAAAATTAAAAATTATTGAATTAAAGCAACTTTATATACAATGTTTTAAATTAGAATATAAGAAAGAAAAATATTAGTTATTTTAATTATTGTTTTTCACACTAATAATTGCGCTCTGGTAATCGTTTTTACATTTTATAAACATAAATAAGCACCACAGACGAGAAAAATTAATTTCTTCGCCATTTTTTCTTGGAACTTGAACAGGGTCGATGTGCCTGTCTATCGATGGAGTATAGCTCATGGGGAGAGAAATTTCAGAAAATTCCCCTATCCTGAAAGAGTGTTGAACTTTCTTAATGTTTGTACTTTTTCACTGAGGAATAATATTCCTAGGCAGGAAAACTGTACTGATATTTGTAATATAAAGTGCACCGCGCATTTCGCAGTATTGATAATCTAAGAATACCGAAATATATCTTGCAGTATTAATCATTATTAATTACTCATCAATAAAGTAATTCTAGTTCATAGTTGACGTTTCTTATAAGCGTGCTTACCTTTCTATGAATAACCCTGAAAAGTTATTTCACAACTAGTGATTATTATCATCCGCCCAAGTATCAACCAAAACTGTAGAAATCGGCACGAACATAATTTA
Organism: Argiope aurantia; assembly: GCA_026543865.1. NCBI lineage: Eukaryota > Metazoa > Arthropoda > Arachnida > Araneae > Araneidae > Argiope > Argiope aurantia. The sequence goes on along the minus strand of JAPMOR010118671.1, from coordinate 336,617 downwards.
TATTTAACTATTACGACAGTATAAAATTTAAATTACATTAATAAGAAGTTTAAGACTTAAATTCCCTGTGATTGAACAGTTCGACTCTACGTTTCCAAACGCGTAGTGATGGGTAAGCCTGGTGTTAAACCCCGCCTAATTTTAACCCTTTGATTGCTATAGGCGCATATAGTATCCAGCAAAAACCATCGATGACCGCATATGTACTCTGAGTTGAAGCGCTTCGATCAAAGGGTTAAAAGTTGATGAAGATTGATAAATGGGAAGATAAATTCGACAACTGATTCCAATGGCAAATACAAAATATACCTAGGCCGTCTTGTTGATCGTCGGCACCAGATTTTATAAGAATATTACCTATTTCTATTTTCAAAATGCTGTAAGAAGGAGCTAACTTAGAAATATAGAAATGTTCTTGTTTGCGACTGATATTTTTTTCACATGAAGCATGAGCATTATTCCTGATGTTTTTAGGTTGCGAAAAATTCAGTTTTTTCTTCCTATGGTTAAAATTCCTACATCCTAATTGAATAATCTTCTTTAAATTTAAAATCTCGGAATGTCAGTATATTGTAGTATATTTTATTTGGAAGAGCTCGAGATAATATTTAGAAAGATTTGTGTATTTTTTAAACTATATCATATCTTAAAAAGTATATTTCAAATTTTATTTCCTTAGTAGTTTAAAAGTGCAAATTAAAGCCCTAACCTGTCATATGGTTACATCGCATATATAGCGCCAAGCTGGGATGTTCCAGGGTTACGTATAACTGGCATTATCTTCATGCTGATTTCCGTTGCATTTACCCGCCTTTTTAGTTACATATCTGTTGCCAGTAATAAGGGTGAATAATAAAACACTATACTTTTTTCTATATTAAATACTTCTAAAGATTAATACGACCGATTAAAATCCCCAAGTTAAACAATTTCGAATAAAAATATATAAACATCGATTTGGAACAATAAACCTTTTGTCTATATAGTTATTAAAATTCAATTTTAAAAATTAGCTTTTGAGGAGAGAAGAAACCTGTGATGTAATATTAATTTTGGCACTGGTTTGTTTAAAATGAAAAAAAAATGGCAACGCTTCCAGTAAATGGTGTGTGATTCTCCTCAAAGCTAAAAGATTTTTTTTTTTTTGCATTATTAAGTTACTTGTAATTTTAAGTAGCCTCAGCTTTGCTTTAAATTGCCCTTTATACGTTTAACGGTACTTGACAGCGGCTAAAAGTTTGTAAATAAAACCCGAGGTATTTAAGATAATGATCAAATGCCCTTCTAGGTCAAAACTTAATGAAACTCATTAACTTAATCTCATTAACTAAAGGAAATGAATGAAATTCTGAGCCTTTCACTAAATAAATTTATTATAGAATTGCAAACGGCAAAATAAGCTAAACTTTACTATTAAGTCATCGCTAAGAACAGAATAAAATATTGGAAAACCATGAATCTATCTGATAATGTACTATTAGCATCATTTTACTGCTTCTTCATCATTGTTTTGGATCATGTTCTCTACTACATAAAGGGTGTTTCAGTGAACCGTTTCAGAACTTCTAAGAGGGGTAAGGTACATCCTGACGAACCAAAATCATATACCCATGGGCAGTCGGAAATGCTTTCCTGATGCGGTAGATGGCGTTGTGGGAAAAGTCTGAGCTTTCGTTCAGGGAATCTTCATTTCGCACAAGAACTCTAAGTTAGTAGGATGGATGATTACACAATCGCAGAGTTAGGCGATATGCATTTAGTGTACGGGGCTGTAAATTGTAGTGGGCCAGCCGCACAGCGTTTGTACGCGGAACGATATCCAACGAGGCGTATTCCCAGTCATAATTTCTTTGCAAGACTGCACCAGAGGTTAGCTGAGACAAGTTCATTAGAAAGAGCTCACAGGAACAGGTACAGAATCGATTTTCGGTTAATGTATGGGCCGTTATTGTGGGAGATCACTTCATCGGACCTTACCTGTTACCGGGTCGTCTAACCGGACCTACGTACTTGCTCTTTCTGCAGCAAATATTGCCACAACTTTTGAGAGATGAAGATATTTCTGCATCGACGCAACAGATAATGTGGTTCCAACACGATGGAGACCCTGCCCATAATAGCGGAGATGTTCATAAGTACCTGGATGTCACATTTGGTCAACGGTGAATCGGGCGTGGAGGTCCCGTGCGTCTGCCTGCTCGGTCACCCGACTTATCATGTCTTGATTTTTATTTCTGGGGTCATATGAAATCGCTAGTTTATGACACTTCTGTTGACACTGCTGAAGAGCTCGTTGCAAGAATCGCAGTAGCTGCCGGAGAGATTCGAGATATGCCTGGAGTATTTCAGATTGTTCGGATGTCCATGCGTCGGAGATGTGAGGCGTGCATTGTAGTCCGTGGAAGAAACTTCGAACACTTTTTTAATCCATGTACCTTTTGCTTCTTTTCATGTATTATTAAAACGATTTATCACTTACGGTCTCTTTTCTTTATGGTGCTTCAGTGTACAACACCGCTTCAGGAAACCATTTCCGACCCCACATTGCTCTATGATTTCGAGTTGTCAGGATGTACCCTACCCCTCTTAGAAGTTCTGAAACGGTTCACTGAAACACCCTGTATATCTGGTAACAACACTGGCTGTTAAGGAATCTATCTGACAAATTTGAATGAAACAGTTAGTAAAAAGGTCTAAAGAAACATTTTCTAAGCATTATTTATTGTATCATTTTAAAAGTAAATGAACTGTGAATAGGTCGAATTCAATTTATATGTGTTGCTTGTTATCTACCACTACAATGAAAATCATGGAATTAATAAACAAATGAAAGAGCAGGTTTATATATATATAAAAAAGAAGCAAACAATATTTTTCCCAACTAGATTTCTTTGTATTAAAGCTAAAATTTTACAAAATATTGAAATTACTGAAGAAGCAGTAAAATTGATTCTTTTCTTTCTTGCGTATTCTCCAATAAAGGTCTTATCTCCCTTTCTCCGCATAAAATTATGGACATTTGAGTATGACTGCATATACTTTGCATAGCATTGGCGTACGATAGTTACGAAATACAGATCTTCGGCTTCTACTGGCATTTTTTACTAACTCTATGGCGAGAATATGCATTTTGGATACCTTTTTGCCTGTGAATTGGCACCGACATTTAACGTAAAACCAAGTTGTAGTCACGAGACAGTATACCGTATTTCATTGATTTAAGTCATTGCGTTTATGAGTAATTGCGCTTACATGCATGCTAAAATACAGACCGATAAACGGTCAACCATTCCACGAATTGCTTCAAAATTTGATAAGTGTCTATATTTTAGGTGATAAACCTGTGTACCAAATTTTGCCTACCTAGTTCTTTGCGCTTTGTAATTATCATTTGTATTCGAACAGCTTGACAGACAAACTTGATTTCTTTCAAAATTTGATAGAAATCTTCAAATTTGGTTGTAATTCCATGTACCAAATGCCAGCGATATAGATGAAATAGTTGTTGAATTACCGCGTTCACAGATAAACATAATTCCAAAAATTTCGGATTCAAGGAGGTCTGAAACGTAGAAATTCGTCTAAATCTCGAATTCGATTTTTTTTTTTTGACGATTACAATACTTCCTCTATACTTCGTATAAGAAAAAGTAATTATATATATATATAAACATATTTTAGCAGATAGTTGATCGAGAAGAAGAGATTTTTAAATTTTAGCTTCGAATTTTTTCATTCCGGGAGGAGTAATTTGTACAGAAAACAACTAATGATAAAAGAGATGTTAGCCTACATCGCGAAAGAAGAGCAAAACGGAAAAATTTTTCCTTCGGTGATTTTACTTAGAGATTTTGACAGAGATTTCTTTTATACGTGACAACTTAGGAAAGGAAATCTTATGTATCTTTAAAAGAATGCTGTAAGCATTATTGATTTTTATCCCTTCACTCGGAGCGTGAGAAATGCTGAAGTCGTCAGTTTTCTAGATTGCTCGTAGAATTAATTAAATAAAAAGTGGGAATTGGATCAGGAAATAAGAGAACATTTTAGAATGAAATTATTATGGGCTAAATTAAGATAAAAATCGGGAAATTAAGTAAGATTTAAATTAAAATATCATTACATATATGGAAATACTTGAGGAAAATGCTTCAAAAGTTCAGATCATATTTAAGTGATGTTACTTTTATATAAAGTCTTGTCTTACCAAGTAAATTATTTGTGAAATCGTATACTTCTTGCGTCTTCTTTAAATTATATATATATTGGTGAATTTCCGCACTTCGGGAACTCTAAACTAATATTTAATTACTCTGATTGACCAATGCACTACTCTGCTTTTCATTTCTGGGAAATGATTAATGACAAGATCAACAAGTTTGCAAAATGTATTAAAAAAACTTATTGATGTAAACATATTAGTGTCATAACATATTATTATAAACATATTATTAGTCTTATTCCCAGACAGTACGTAATGATAGTGCTAATTTTAAATTAACAACGATTCATAAAAATTTTTGTTTGCTGTTGTCAAATCTAAAAGTTTTCTTTTTATTCCAGAACAATGATAAACACATAATTACTCAGTTTCAATTTCAAGAATGGCCATGTAGCGCTGGTACAGTTCCTGAAGGCACACTAGGCTTAGTAACTTTAATTGAAGATGTACAGCAAAATCAAGAAAAACAAATTGGAAGTGGACCAATTACTGTCCATTGCAGGTAAAACTTTCTTTTTTATAATTTGAGAATTTGCGGTAGATTTTTGATGATTTTCATTCGTTAAAAGAATTTTGTTTTGAAATTAGTTATAATTAATACCAAAATTTAAAGAAAGTGACTTCTTTTCTCTGTTTATATATACTCTCTCTGTTATATTTCTCTGTTTATATATAAGATCTCTGTTTATATATACAGTGGTGGAGGAGACCGAAGTAGTGTCTTCGTAACTTTGAGTGTTCTTATTCAACAACTGAAAGCTGAAGAGAGGGTAGATGTATTTCAAGCAGCAAGATACACCAGATCACAGAGGCACTGTATGCTGCAAACTTTGGTAAGAATTTAAATTTACCTATGGGCAAAATATTTATCGAATCATTTTTCACTGGATCGTAATTATTGCAAGAATATCAATAAGACCTAGATATCAATTTTGTTACGATGAAAAATATTTTATTGAATTTTAAATTCATCCATTGACTAGGAAATAATTCACATATATTTTGTACATTTTTTAAATAATTATTTTACGATTAATTGAATAACTTCAGCAAAACGAAATTGTTGATTTTTTACAAAATTAACAACTGCGGTATGAAAAACCTTTTCTTATACATAATTTACAATTTATTGCACTGTTTTATAAAGATGGTTGAAGTGTTATCATTTTATTTGCTGTTTTTGATAAGTACTACTTGACGTTTGTTCTGTGTTTCTAAAGATAAAAAAATACCAAGAATAATGGGAGTTAATGTTATTAAAACTTAAGATTACTCAACGAATTAATAGTTAATAGTAAAAAATTTTTAATAGCAACATATCTAAAATATACTGTTAATTGCAGGAGAGTGGTAGAGTAGATAACATATCTACTCTCCTTAACTTCTCCTTTACTTAGAAAAAAAACTCCATAGATTTTAGTGATGTTTCCATTTTTATATATTATTATTGCAGCTAAAATGATTCTATGTATTTATAGCATATTGAAAATAATTGAAGTTTTGAGAAATCTTTAAAAAATTGACAGTTTGCAAAATCTAAACACAAAGCTAATATTTAGTGGAACAAGTTTTCATTAATTATGTATATCATATGAAATTTAGGATAATTATAATTTCATAATTTTTGTCATAGGGAACATGCTATATATTTGCAATTACTTATATTTGCAATATTATATATTGAATTCATGCTTATCTAGAAAATAATCCAAACCTTACATATATAAATGTCTAACTAATCCAAAAAAAAGTTTACAAGGCAAAGGCAAAATCTTTTAACAATAGAAACAGGATACAAATGGCAATTAAGAGACATATGTGGCTGTCATTTCTCTACATAATCACCAAACCTGTTGAGGCTTTTATCACACCGCTGGACCAATTTGTTTTACCCGTCTTGGTAATAATCAGGTTCCTGGCTATTAAACCAATTCTCGGCACCTTTTTTTGTACATAATCGTCTGATATGAACCTTGTTTCAGATAAGTGTTTCTTCAATGCTAGGAAAAGGAAATAGTCACTGGGAGCAAAAGCGGGGCTGTATGGTGGGTGGCTCCAGACCTCCCACCTAAACACTTCCAGCAAACTCTCTGCCCGTTCGTATCACGGTTCGCACCTCTGTGCAAGACCACTTCTCTAGACGTCTTGCCATTACTATCGCTGTTTCAGGTCTCGGTACTAACACTATCTGCTCGAACGGCCGATTTAAGACAATTAGCGCGATCTGTCTCCAATCTGGGTAACAATATTCCCATCCACTATTTCTACTTTCCAAATGCTGCTGCTTGTAAATTTCTTTTAGATCACCCCTCGTATATTTCTAGAGTACATAAACTTAGTCATTTTTAAGTATATAGTAATAATTTAATATTATTTTAGAAGTGCATATTTGTATGAAATTCACAAAATTATGAAAATATTTTTATACTCAGATTATTCACTGATATACATGATTTTCTCTTTTTAGGCACAATATGACTTCTTATACAGAGGTTTGTTAGAGTATATTGTATCCAGAAATCTATGTGATATGGGAGACACACAACTATGATATCTTAATGAAAGTGTAGTCCATCCATCATTTTGTGGTTTCTCTACCTGCCTTATCTGGCACTTACTCAGACCTATCTGGTCTGTGCTGTCCAGCCAGCAAGCCTGGTGGAGTTGTTGCTCAAGTAGATCAGTGCCATTGTGCCAGTGATGTTGATAATCACTGGCTGGCTGGTTAAAATATCCTTTGTGTATGCAGTGCAAAAGAAGAGTGAAAAGCATGTTTTGGAGAAGTTTGATTGTATTTCGGCCTGTGGGTAGTATTTGAATCCTAACTCATTTTTCATGCCAAGATTAAAGTGAAATCATACTGCCAACAGCATTTTTCATATTAATACTCATAGCACATTTTTTTTTCAAATGATTTGAATGGCTCTTGAAGTAATTTAAGGTATTGGTACCTTTTGCTACGAAGTAAAGTTATCAACAATGACTTTTTTGAAGGCTCTTAAGCTATGGTGCTATAATTTATGGAGCTTGGCTGGCATTTGATGCATTTCGGAGCATGCAACACACGATTTTGTAAATATGACGAATCAGCTCATTGTGGAGTGCCTATAACCTCTACTTGATGCATAATTCATTTTTGCCATTAGATGACAGGTGCTTTGACTTAGTAGAAGTAAATGTGTTTGAAAAAATGAGTAGTTGTACATAGACTATATATTTTGTAATTATCATTGTTCGTTACAACCTTAGAAATTTTGTTATTCTTTGTACTACTTTTATAAGGATGATTCATCATTCACAGTGTTACTCATGTATAGCGTTTAAGATGTCATTTTTGTTATTTAAATTAGTTTTTGTCCTGTTATTTGTTAGTCAGTGTTAAGAATATAGAATCACAAACATAAGGAAGTAGCAGCTTCATAATTTCTATTTCTAAATGGACTTTTATTTATCATTCATCAGCTTTCATTTTGATTATATATATTAAGAGAGCAACATATCAGGTCAAAAATAGTATTTTTAATATAGTATTTTCTTTTTTAATTATTGAATTGTGGCTCTCAAGCGAAACGTGTTTTGAGTACATCCAGATTTTATAATACTCTTCTATTTAAAACAATTTTGTAACATTTTCATATCAGCATTTTTACACGATTTCTTTTTAAAGTAGCCCAGCAATAAGGAAAAACTCACTTTTTCCTTGATTGCAAATATGAAAATTGAAACTTATTTTCTAATTTTTTTAATGTCAAATTTGCAAATATTCTGTTGTTTCTCAATAGCAGAAAGTTATGCTAACTTTTAAATAATTTATTCTTGGGCATTTGAGATGCTCATTCGTGTGCCATATTTTATGGAGAGTTCAAAGTTTCTCTTAGTTATTTTATTTAAAACCTTGCAAAAAGTGTACTCAAAATTACTTTTACTTGAAATGCATGTTCTGAAATGGTGTTTGGATATAAGTCATGTAAAATTTGGTGCCAAGAATTATTAAAAATTCATTTCTTTGAAAAGTTGAAGATATCTGTATGAAGATTTTTTAATTATGCATTTTTTCATTGAACTGAATTAATGATTTTTGTTCTACAGTAACATTTTCATTACAGACCTCTTAAATTTTGATGCATTATGCTCTAAGAGATGCATTCATTCTTTTTATTTCAGTTACATAAACGATGTAAAGTGCTCGATACGCAAGTGTATAATATAAAAGTTGTAACACACCGAAAAAATTATGAGAAGCCTTACATTTCTCATGATTACAATTTTCAAAAGTTCATACTGTTTCAGCAAGGATAATTATCTATATGGATTTTTTTTCTTCATTTGTGGTAATTACTATAATTTTTATGTCATATGCTCGTCATTTAATTACTTTACTCTTTTGGAAATGAGATGTACATATATAACAATATTCTATGCAATTCTGACTTAAGCGGTATTCAGCATTCTTTTAGCTTATTCCTAAGATAAACTGCCTCGTCATTAGCATTTCCTACATAAAATTTTTCATCTATATTTATCAAATGTATATCCTTTGCTTCTAATTAAAAAAAAATAACATCAAGTTAAATCTTACACAGCAATTTTGAATTGGTTATGTGAATGTTTTACTGGAAGCACATTAAGCATCTTTTTTGAGATATATGGAATAAATTTTTTTTTAAAAATTAATGGATTTAAAAAATCTTTTCCTTGTGCTTGTTGAGAAAAAAAAAGTAAAATAATTAATTAGTAAGATCTTTTCAGTAAGTTTATCCTTTTAAGACTGTTGATATATCTAAGTTCGTTCATTCAAATCAATTTTAATTAAATGAACTATTTTTAAATAATCTGTTTTAATAGAAGCATTTATCATGATTATAATATTCTTTAAGTACTGATATGGGAATAACAAAAGTAAATTTAAAAATATTGATTGTTATGTGAGAAAAGTTTTGAAGTGTATATGGATATTATAATGTATAAGATTTTAAATTGGAATTCTAAAGAATTTTTTATATTTATTATTACTTATCTAAATTTGGAGAAAATTAATCATGAATTAATTTGAGTTTTCTTGTAGCTTTCTTGTATAAATTATAGTTAATGTAAAAACATTGAGAACGTTTTCAGTTAACTAATTTTTTAATATTGTTGCATGGATTTTATAGTTAAGTGTATATTTTTATTAATCATGGTATAATTTTTAGGATTGAAAATTTTCAAAATTATTTCCAAACCATATAGCTAAATTTACTATTGCTCTGCTTCATGGGGAAAAAGAGAGCCTTAATCTTAAGATATGCTCTGTTCTAATTAATTTGTTACATTATGTTTTATTAATGCCCAATATATATTTACTTTTTTAGCTGAATTTCATTTCTAAACTGAAGGTTAAGACACTCATGATTTTGAATTAGAAATTTTGAAATGACGTCAGAAAACTTAGAGTAGATTTTAAAAGATTTTTGGACATAATTTGATAAAAGAGAAAAACGTTTGTTTTAGGCATAACTTTCTTTTGTTTCCTCCATAAGAGTTTTTGAGTAACTTCACAATCGAATTAATTTTAAAGAATGTTGAAAATTACTTTTATATTATTTGGATTTTGTAAACTGAATTATTTAATCTATCAAATTTTAACAATTCCTTACTTATTTTTGGTTTTATAATGCTTAAAAACCAATTTGAAAAATATTATTTAAATTGTATATTACAATTGTAATTGTATTAGTTGTAAAAGGCAATATAAATATCATATTATTTAAATTGTATTGTTATATAATTTAAAATAATCATTTTTAGTTATTAAAAATGCATATTTTATCTGAAATTTGCATTATCTTAAATTCACTTCTTTAGGTACCGTATTGAAAGAAAATTCATTTCAAAAAGTTATATTGCTTTCTAGTCAGAGAAAGATCTGGGATTTTCCTGAAATTGAGTGTTTTTCAATCACCCGTATGAGTTCCGATTTCACTCAGGGAAATTACATGCTTTCTATACAGGCAACCATATAAATTTGACAATTTTAATATAATGCTTAAATGACGTTTACATACATTTTACAGTCTGTCATATTATAAGCAAATAAAGCAAGAACGTTAAAAAAATTCGTACTTAAAGATTATTTTAAGAAGATGTTAATAACAATTATATTTGTGAAAAAAATTATTATTGCAGTAAAAAGAACATTTTCTTTGCTTTTTATTGCAAAATACTTTATTCTATTAGCTCTAAGGCTTCCCTTCTTACTCTAACTTGTATGAATGCCCTTCGCTCAATAGTGCAGGTAATATATAAATTTCTGTCAAAAATCCCCTTGTGAATATTAAAAAAAGGCTTCCTTTTGCCAATTACGTGTTATTGCAGTTTTGATACTTTCACACAATTTTGTTTTTCTACTATTTTCCTCTGCTATAGAAACAAATATATAACTCAAAGTAAAATTATAGCTCATAGTCTCTTTCAAAAATTTCAGATGTTGAGAATCGTGCTTTGCAACTGTTTTCATTTCTTACAAAACACGTTTTTCGTTCCTATTGCTGAATCGTCATTACATTTTATATAGTTCCAAAATTTTCATTAAGTGAATACTTTTATATAGTTGCTCCCAGTACTTTAAAATACTTCTAATGAATCTTGTGAAGTCATAACTACTTAACTTTCATGCTGATAGTTTTCGAAAACATTTCCTTGTTCTTGTTTATTTTTCTGTTGGGCAACTGTTTCATCTACTGCAAGAAAGAGATTTTGTGTAACATACACATTGCAGTACGAAATAATATTCATGATATTCTCCAAATATCAAGTTCTATGGAAATTTAATACAAGTTTTGAAATACTATAAAAATCAAGTACCATTATTATTCAGTTTTTGTGCTGATTAATCTTGATTTATTTTTAATTACTTAAAATGTTTGGCAGTTTATTGCTTAGAGTTCAGTTATCTATTCGAGTACTATTAAATAATATGGCTCACCCTTTTTCCTCACAAATTTACGGAAAACATTCCTCCTTAGGATAATCCATTAACTCTACATTTTCAAAAAAAAAAAAAAAAAAGGATTTTAAGTATATAACCACATTGGGGTTTTTCCTGCAACTTCGAAGCATCCGGAATGGAAGTGATTGACCATCGTCGCGAGAACTCTGAAGCGGGAACTTAACTTGAGTCGTAATGTCAATCACCGGTCGCAGTGTATCTATTAGGAGGTCCCATTTTGGGAGTGGACGAGACTGAACCCAACGCCATTGCTATACCCACAAGGGAAGTGAAAACCAACCATCAAAGCTTTAACTACAGTCCCTCCACCCGTATGGTGTATAAAATAAATATGCCGGACTACTTATAAAAATAGTCCATTAATTAAGTAGATTCATAAAATTATTTTTACGATATTCTCAAATTAAATAGCAAAAAGTTTCTGAGCAATCCAATAAATTATGAAAGCATATTGCAGCTTATAACTTTCGTTTAAATAAGTCTGCGATATCTGAAACCCGTTTAATCTACCAAAACGAATAAAAAGAGTAAATGATGCAAAGAACAGGTCAAGAAATACCATTAAGAAACTATACAGTAAAGTTGTTTTCTTGGACATTTTTTTTTGTTTAATTTGATACTGAATATTTAGATGTGTTTTGTTTATAATTGCAAAAACTTTGATAAAACTTGAAAGAGTAATTGCCTTACATAAAAACTTACCCGTTTTGTTCAAAAATGAGATGTTCACGGATTCAGTTTTTCATAATGTTACTTCTATATATCACAATTGGCAGTCAAAGTTTAATATGGAGTACAAATGTGTAGGTATTTATTTACAATATGTTAAACCCTGCTTTGGCTTACAATTCACAATAAAAAAAATAGTACGATTGCCTAATAAAAAGATTGAATCTATTCATCCGTCCTGAATTGAACCCACCTGATACTTTTGGAAATGTACGATCTCAGTATCTTGAATCTGCTTTATGTGGCATGAATTTGATTTAAAACTTGCTTCGTTTTATTTGTAAACATTCTTATGAATGTGTCAGTTCAACGCAATTCTTTATTATCTTTTGATGTCATTTTTCATTTTATGTGTCATATATTCATGTTAAGATGCTATAAAACTTTAAATGGACGATAATCGATTAATGATAATGAATGTTTTAAGCACTTAATTTCAAAGTAGCAGTGTACAGTTATACTCAGTTTCACATCAGCGAGTTAATTAAGCGTTGTGAAATATTAAGTATGAAATTTTTTTTTTAAAAAAAATTGTATTGTTGAAACGACTATTGATTATGGCAAATTTGATTCTAAAATGAATGAACAATTTTGAAAGAATGATATATGTTGCCAATCATTATGTCGGATATTATTTCTTTCTCACTTTTTGTGTTCAAAGTATTATTCTCCTTAAAAGTTTTTAATGTTGGCAAAATAGTAAACTTTTCATTTGTAAAATATTGCACTCTTGCATTCCTAATTTCTTGAATACTTCCCTTGAAATACATATTTCACATTGGATTAGTATTAATGTTTGCGTTCATGTATTGAAAATCAATTAGTATCACTTAGTTTTACTCTTCAGATTTTTCTAAAACAGCAAATATAAAGCAATAAAAGATAAAATTGTGGACATTAAATGGTATTTATATGTATATAAGTGTATATATAAGAGAATGAAAAAAAATCATATGAAGCAACATTTGGAATTGTAGATCAAATAATCATGGAATATAAAACCAATCTTTTTCTACCTTTCTAACCTGGATATTGTGTGTATGTTAATACAATTTTGTTTGCAAATATATTAAAATGTGCGAATGAGCATTTAATATATTTGATACAGATAGTAAAAAAAAGCATTATATACTTTTATTATTACTATGATGTTTATTTCATCAAAGTCTTGATACAAAAACTTTACACTTTTCTGAAGCAAATCTATATCCTAAATTGTAAGCTTTTCATTAGTCAGTGACGTCACTAGGGGGCGCGCATGTGGTGTTGACAACACATGGTAATACCAATGAAAATGTGGCACCAGATCAGTTGTAAATAAGATTTTCAAGCCATGAATCATCACAAGTATCACCTTTTCATGAAAATACTCCTGTAGTTAGTTTTAATTGAATACTCTTTTCGTAAGCCCAGCATGCATACATTTTATCAATACACTTTAGAAGAAAAGCTAGATGTTTTCTCCTTATGGTGTGTATTCAGTCCAGTGAATTTATCACTGCAGGTTTTATTGCCTTTCAAATGGCATTTTCTTGACGTATTTAGTTTTCGCTGTTTACATCTGGGTATGTGGCATTACGATTTCTGTATGCATATGCATAAATTTAATTTGTGTGAATATTATTGTCCCACCAGTAACACAACAGTGAAATAGCATTCGTTAATAACATAAACGGGATCATGGTTACAAACAGTTAAACATATTAGTGTTATAAATACGGAATAGTACTATAAAAATTATAAAGGGTGACACAAACTCCAGTGACGCCACTGTCATTAGTTGTGGAATCCATTCGAGAAATGTAGTTTAGTGTCATGATAGTTGTTAAAATATGAAGTCTGATAACTTCTATTGAATTTTTAGGTAAAATGTTTTTAATTGAATTGCTGAATACAAAAAGTGTACAATTCTTATTACCACTAGGAATTGGGAACAGAGATTAATTTAATTGGGAGGGCCTAAAAGGAAAATTAGTGTAATCACCGAAAGAATTATTACTATACAAATGAATTTAAAATAACATTTTTTCTTTGACAAACGAATAAAAATGAAACAATTGTACTCTTTTTTTTTTTTTTTTATAATCAGCGATTCAAAGGTGGAATAATTTTGAATAATTTCAATATCAGTAAGGTTTTGAGTTTCTTTTAATAATAAGATATGACTTTAAAACGTGTATAAGATTTTAAAATTATGCATGCTTGAGTTATGTATAAATTTCTTATATTGCTCAAAAATTATTTGTTTACAAAGTTTGTTTCATGATTTTTTAATGCATAACTTTTGTTTGGATATTCGACGTATTTAGAATTGTGGAAATGCATGTATGTATTATTTTTATTTATTTAGTAAATGTTGTGTGTTGTATAATGAAACTCTGTGATAAATTCTGTATATTGTGGATCAGTTACCAAGTATGTTTTTCAAAGAAAAAAAAATTGTTCAAGATGTATCCGATTATTCAACAAAAATATGTAAACTTTCCTCTTGTCTTGTAGTACTTAAAGAGTGAAATTTTGTTGATAGTTTCTATACATGCTGGTGAAAGAGAATTGAGTTTTTTGAAGAGTTTAAATAAAAAAGTAATTTGTAGTATTGAGTATTTTATTTCTTTATTCTTTTTTTATATGAAAGATAATTTGATAGAAGTTTTAATTAAAACTACTGTAATTTGCAAAGGATTATTGTAGTATAAAAAGGATATTTTTTTAGCTCTATCCTTAATCCGAGAATCCGAGAATGAACAGTTTTACTATAGAGTTGGCTGGTTGCTTCTTCATCACTAAACAAGGGGGGAATATTCGGCGGACTCTGAGAAATGAGTTTCGTGAGGAAACAAAAGTTTACCTTAATATGTATCTGTTGTTTTATGACACAATGATGGAGGTAAGGTAAGTATTGCGGTGATGGGGAGGACGGACGGTTCAGAGAGGTATAGATGCCGTAGGCGCCATAAATCAAAACTTTGGAGAGTTTATGTTACTTTTAGAAACAAAATAGGACGAGGGGTCCCTGAGCATCGTTATGAAAGCAAATCATACCATGCCTAGGGCGCCGTTTAGATTTGCGATGTAACTAATGACAAATAGTCAAAAAGAAAAAAATTGTAAAACCCCCCAGATTAGGGTAGGCCATCTGGGGAGGAGGAGATGAAAGCTATGCAATTAGGTCCCACAACTTCAAGGTGCATCAAGGCTATTAAGAATTAAATGTTCACTTTCATTTTCTTTTATTTATTTTTTTCCCTCTTTTAAAACTAACAATTACACAGTATGATTTCAACGGCGCTCGTGAAAGTTTCCTCATGAGTTTATAAATACATATTCCTGCATGGTAAAGAAACACCAAATAATGTGCCCAGAGGAGACGATAAAAGCAAGATCGTTAAGTTTTCGATGATCTGTTATGATCAGTCTTGCTGTCCCTGGTGACTCATTTCGGTGCTAACTGGCGACTTTAACACTACTTTCTTTCCATACTTGGGAATGACCATATTGAATTATTTTCCTATAGCAGGTGTGGAGAAACATTTGAGGTGGAAGAAAAAAATTGAAGGCATGCTTAAAGGCCGGCTATTTTCCATTGGGTCCCATGTTTGAAAGCTTCAAAAGCAATAAATTGTTAAGCTTTTCTAATTATGATGTTATATACCACAGATACTTCAAGATTTTACTTGCTGTCCTACAACAATTATCCACTGTTAAATAATCACATTTAAATAAATATAATTTCATGAACTTTGTTAAATTCTTATCTTGAAAACTTTAGAAAAAATTTAAGGCCCCTCAGAAGAATTTTATAACCGCCCCTTTTATGTAAATGACGTCCTGCCTTGGGCACTTATTAATTAACCTTTACATTGGTACAGATCAATGGAGTGTCCTCATTGGTTGGCTTTCTCTACATCATTTAGAACGCAACTCACTGTCAGTTGTCATTAGTGATATCATGTATAATGCTATTTGTTTTTAGGATTTCACATATCTTTGACAAAATAACTTAAATTAGTTTTTTTCTTGAAATATCCAGGTTTTTGGAAACTAAATTGCTGACTTCGTTTTTTAATGAAGTTGTGCCATTTTCTCCAGACAATTTTAGTATGCAGCAGTATTAAATATTAGAAGAATACGACTTAGGAAAAAATTACTCAAGTCGCAGATGCTTTAAATAAACTCTCCAAAAACAAAATTTTTAGAGACAGTGCGATGAATTATAGAATCACACTAATGTTTATAACTAGTGATCAGGGAAAATCATTCCCCTCCAAGAAAAGTTTTTGCTGCTTTCTATACAATTCTTCTATGTATGTTAGTTTTTATAATAGGTAGAGGATTTATTGAAGCATGTTTCTTTTTGAATGTTCATTCTGTAGTGATTAAGAAGCTATTTGTTAAAACAGCGCGATGTTCTATTCCCGGATTGCTTGTATTCGTTTGAAATATAGCTCGTGCAGCATCTAGCATCTTTAATCGCACCTATATCAAATTCCTATATCATATTTGGTACGATTTAAGATTTGGCATAATTTCTGGCAAAAATTAGATAACTACGGAAGTTTGGCAAAATTGCGATAGCATATTTGAGGGAATATTATGTTAATTTTTCTATTCTAAGTCCCAAAGAACCATAATGAATGAATATACAACATGTAGAAGCAAAAAGATATGGTTGAGGCGTTAAGTAAATTACGCAAGGATAAAATAAAACTTAACACTAAAGCTACCACGAGCGGGTCATTTGACCCGCTTCCAATGGCAATTCCAATGTATCGGTGAAATGCCGGTAGGTTTAGTGTTAATGAGGCTTATAGGGAATATGGAATTGTTAAACCGACTGTTTTACGGCATCTTCAGGAATTAAACTCATACTCGCATTTGAAAGGCCTTAAGAACTGACCGAAGAAATGGAATAAGATTTGGTTAAGAATATTTTTACTTTAGATTTTTTTTTTAGAAATTATAGTAAATTATCTAAGGAAATTATTGCTTGAATTATCTGAAAAACAAGTACTCCTAGTTTTATACAGTTTTAACTTAGAAACCAAATTTCTGGGAAAAATTGATTCTACAAGTGTATCAGAGATCATCCCTCGTTGTCTTTACATATAGAGAGGCAACTTCAATTGCAAGAGCTAGAAGTTTTAATAAAGAACAATTTTGTGAATTTTTTGACAAGTACGAAGCAGTTCTAAACGAACTTAATGTTGATGAAACTGAGTTTTCGACAGTTCTCAAACCATCAAAAATAATTGCCGTGAAAGGAAATATTTGGGCTAAAAGACAAAAATATATTTGTGTGTCACGTCTTCACAATTGAAACAAAAGGAAAAGGCCTGGCAATTGTATTCGTTTGAAATATAGCTCGTGTAGCATCTAGCATCTTTAATCGCACCTATATCATATTTGGTACGATTTAAGATTTGGCAGTTTATTTTTTTGGTACAATTGAAGCAATACGGGGTGCGATTTAAGATGCAAGTCTAAATTGTCATATCTTTCGCATTTTTTTATTTTTGCTACTTTCATCAAAATTGTATACATTTTTGAATTTATTTTGTAATAAATAAGATTTTTTTGCTAAGGTTTTGATGATAAAAGCTATTTATTTTTTTCTTTTTAGGTTTTTAATTAATTCGTGATTTTTCTAAGTGGTACAACCCCCAACCTTCCTCTATCAAAACTTTTCGAACAGAAAAAAAAAATTCCTCACAACTATAAACAAATTCTTTTCCCAGATAAGAAAATATAAAGCTTTGTTTTTAAACTAAAATTTATTTTTGACACATTCTATGCTCTTTAATTACGTTTGCATAGTGTAAAACAATCTTTTCATCGTATTTGAATAAATTAGAAAATACCAATCCCTCTTTTCTCTCCCCTTAAATGTTTATCCAATTCTGGAAGGTCTGGAAACATTGATAGCAGAAAAAGTACACATTCAAAAACTTTCTGTATGAGTACAGTTTTTATATTCGTTAAAACGGATTCTTAAAGAAAAAAAAACCTTCCTTAAAATCATTGAATATTTCTTTGAAATGTGAATTTAAAAATTTCAGTTATGTGATATTTCATTTGCAAAAAATGTCAGAATCTGGTTTAGAGAATTACGTTAAATTTTTCTTTTCTTTTTTTATTTGTTTCCCCTTATAATTAAACGATAACAGATTGATTCGAATTAAATAGCTATTTGTTATTCTGTGTCAGAAACAGCAATGGCGCTATGACAAGTTATTTGCTTCTCATGAACTATTTCATTTTTTATTAATTCAAAATAGCGAAGATGTTTTAAAGAAGAGTAGGTATTCAATTCAAAATTTGTATCATACTTATTCTCCTTTAACATAAATATCCTCTCCTTGTTCAGGGGCGGACTGGATATGTTACCAGATGTCAAATTGATCTTTTACACTAATGACGAGGTGGACCCTCAGAATTTTCTATATGTTGGTTCAAAAGCTCTTCAGATCGAACTATTAAAAATTAATTTTGCGGCATAACAAATCTCGGTGAACGGTGAGAAAATAGAAATTTTCATTGACAGTTTGTCTTCTACACTAATATTAAAAAGTGCTGCAATCAAATCCAAATATGTATTAGGCATGGATATTATATAAAAAGTTTCGAATCCTAAGTCTTGTAAGTGTCAGTCGCGTGGGAGTACATATGAAAACTTTGAGAATGAGCTGACAGAACATTTTGATGACCCTTCCCAAATGTAGGCAAGAATTATATTTTCTAATATCTTATTATTTTGTCTAAATGAATTTTAAATATCGTATTCATCAGAAATTCAGTGAATGTTGACTTTTCTTCATATATTTGGGGAATTATATGTCCAATGATTATGATAGCCTATTCATTACTAATAAACATTTAATTTTTCCAATTTGGAGAAAAAGAATTCTTCATATTTATTTAGATTTGATTTAACTAATATTTCTAATTAGGTTTGAGACTAGGGATTGCAATACAGGGATGCCGAATACCGGTATTTTGAGCCATTTGTACAATTTTGTAATACCGGTATTCACAAGTTTAAATACCGTTTTTTCGGTATTTACTAGAATTTTTTAAAATTGTCTTCACTATATGTTCAGGGATCGCCTTCATAGCAAAATAGTATACGTTTTTTATTTTATGTCTCCCTAATAGGCGAAATTAATTAGACTGTTAATACAAAGTTGAATCGTACAATCAAGAGAAGTTATAAAATATGTGAATCATCCAAGGACACGGGTCAAAACTATCCTATTACAGTTCCGAACGATACTGCACACGTGCTGGATTCGTAGTCTGATATTCGTATCTGTGAAAACAAGGCAATAGTTGTGAAGAAAGTGCATAATATTTCGATATTTTTTAAATTGGTAAGTTTGTTATTCACATTGTATTTGCATATCATACTTCAGGTTGATAAGTTGATTGGTGCAAATCAGCAATTGTGCTATGCTCATGGAATTCAATTAGGAGTAATAGATGTATTATACTTAAAAAAAATAAAGAATAGAAGAATCCAAATACTGTGGATATAGAAACTTCGGATTCCGACTTTGAAGAGAGCGAGAGTGATAATGACAATGTAATTGTTGAAAAAGAAATTGCTTATGATAATGAAATATTAACCCAAAAAGAATTGCTTCCTATAATTTATAAAGTTAGAAAAATTGTTAAGATATTTAAACGTTCCCTTACAAAAAATGCCATATTACAAAAATATGTACTAACTAAAAATAAAACAGAATATATGTTAATATTAGATTCTAAAACAATGGAAGAGTTTACTCCTAATGATGGAACGATTTTTGAAACAGAGAAATAAAATCGAAAAAGAAATAATCAACTTAAATCTGCAAATTACTTTTTCAGTTAGGGAATTCGACATAATATTCAGAAATGTATCTGCTCTACTTCCAATAAAACTGGCTGTTGAGGCATTACGTCGGAGAGATTCTAATTTATAAACAGCTAATGCAACAATAAATTTCATGTTGCAGTCACTGAAAGAACAACACACAGCACTATCTAAAGAATTATATATTACATTGAAAAATCGCACAGAAGAAAGGCATACCGAAATAGAAAATGTCTTACGGTATTTACATAATTATAATGATTTTAAAAAGGAAAAAGAAGTAAAGAGACTAACCAATTCAAATCTGATCAAGTTTATAGTAAATTTTGTTAAATTTTTTTACCCACAATCCTATCCACATTCAGAAGAATTAGGAACAGTTATCGAAGATGACACTAATGTCGATACTGAAAAGTAGTTGTCTCTTGAACAAAAATTATAATTAGCGATAGATGAAAAAATTTCAACAAACCAAAATGCAATACAGAAATCAGCTATATCCAAAACCATCCGATGAGAAATCGATTTATTTGAAGATGAAGTAATACTTGGTAAAAGTATATCGCGCATTGCCAACAGTACTACCAACTAGCGTAGATGCCGAAAGAGCGTTTTCGACAGCTGGTAATGTTTGCACAAAATTACGTTCCAAGCTTAATGACAGTACAATGATGCATTATGTTTTTTAAGATCACATTTCAAAAATTTGGTACCAAAGACTGAATAGTGATATTTAACACTTTTTTTTGCAATTTAAATAAATGAGATGTTCCTTTACATATTTTTATTTATTTTTTGATTCCTTACAACTGTTTTAATTTATAAGTTACAAATTATTTTTTTTTGTGATATTTACACTCTCTAATAAAACTGGCAAATAAAACAAACAAACATCTTTCTTTTTCTAAAATTTCTACTACCGGTATTAAGATCTAAAAAATACCGAATACTGGTATTAAACTTTTGGTTCGATATTGCAATCTCTATTTGAGACATTTTTTTTCAACAACTATGCTTTTTTTATACTCAAATTTTTCAATTATACTTTTCTGTGGACCTTATTAGGACCTTGGTTGATGGAGAATATCAAAATAAAAACTTTATGATC
Source organism: Argiope aurantia (assembly GCA_026543865.1). Lineage (NCBI taxonomy): Eukaryota > Metazoa > Arthropoda > Arachnida > Araneae > Araneidae > Argiope > Argiope aurantia. The sequence goes on along the minus strand of JAPMOR010118671.1, from coordinate 315,718 downwards.
AAAAATGAAATACATTTCGGAAATATAGCCTTTGTATAAATAAGCGTTAATTTTTTTATGGCCTACCGTCAGTTTCATTTCTGATTCTTTCTTCTAAAACTGTTACTTTGCATTTTTTATGCACTTTAACAATTATTTTTTTGAGTATTATATATTATTTTATGAACGAGATTGTGCGGTTGGTTTTTGTTTAATTGATTTATGAAGTTGATTACTATATGAAATACACTTCTGTATTTTTAAAGTGCAAATACCTGGCTAATAAATATTCGTAAAATTCGTTGAATTTGATAAACATTTTTCAAAATAACTGTACACTATACAAACTTCAAAACCTTACAGCAACCTCAATCATAAGCATGATGCTTCTACCTTATTTTTTTTTATTACCGACAATATATGCATGAGGTAGGTAGTAATATGTGTAATAGATTTTCAGATTAGGAATAGATTGAAAAAGTTATTAATGCTTATTTTTTATATTCTATTACTAGCTGATACATTCTATGTTAATCTGGATGAAAATATTTTTAAATTTTGTATGAATAAAATATAAACTATGTAATTGTTATGAAACATTCATTTATAATTTTCTTATTCTTTCGTATTAATAAGCAAAATTTTAAGAGATTCAGAATGATTATCCATTGATAACCAACAATTTTGGAGTCTCCACTCACATAAAAAGTTAATATAGCGATACTCATTACTAAAAACTGACAAACAACATTGCATTATTTAATCAAGAATTTTATTCCTTCTTTTTAGGTGCAGTGCATGCAATCGATTGGATGACAGTGTTAAAAAAAATTAGTGTTTTTAATAATAGTTTTGAATACAGTTAAATTTGACATTTCGGTTTATTAAAACATTTAGAAATAAGAAAATAAAAAAATATATAAGCTCGGTAAATAAAATTAAGAAACATAGTATGAAAATTAACAATTATCCTTAATATACATATAATATATAATTTTAAATTTCCTCATTGCATTTATTGAGATTTTTAAAAATATGTATATATAATAAATACTCGGTAACAAGGTCGGGGAAACTATTGAATCAAGGTGACATCTAGCGGTAAGAATCTAAGTTATCTTGTTCCTACAAATTTATAGAATGGCGAAAGCTACAATTTTGACATTAGACCATGTGGTGTAAACATCATTTGAAACAAAATAAAAAAATATATGAAGTAATTATTATTGATAGTATACGAACACACAAGCAAATAATTGTATTTTTTAAAATATATTTTTATGTGAAAAATATTAAAGTGCAAAATAATAATTTAATACTGAAGAAATTATATTTATACGTTTGTTTTCCATTCATGCACATATATATTTTGAAAATTCAGTTAAAGTTTTCATAAAAATTGAAAGATAACTTCGTAGGTGTGAATGGGTCCTTATCTGTTTTTATCCTCTTTTATAAAAGATTGATTCTAATTAAACATCAGTCTGTAGTTCTGTATCAGAAATATAGATGGCGCCGTGACAGATTGCTTACTTCTCATGAACTATTGAATTGTTTTTTAATTCATAGTAACTAAGAAATTTTAATGAAAAATAGAGATTTAAATTTTCAATCGAATTTTGTATCAATAGGCATTCTCTTATTATAAAATGGATATCGTTTCCTTATCTTAATGTAAAAGACTTATTCTGATTATATAATAGACCGCAATTCTATATTAGAAACAGAGATGGCGCCGTAAGCGATTGCTTCTCATGAATTGCTTATTATTTTTAGAATCCAATCTAACTTAGAAATTTTAAAGCAAAATGGCAATTTAACCCTATTCCAATTCTATATTATTTCTTATTCTCTTTTATAAACCGAATGAGGACAAGAAAAAAAGTTTATTTTCGTCATTTGAGCCAGAGGAAAAACCAGCTTTGAGTTAAGTGTGAAATGACAAAACTCCAATCATTTAGAATCAATGAGGAATCTCAAAAATCTCTACAGTCGGTGTCATTGGAAATTTAGTTACTATGCATCTTGATCGTCTTAACCATCGTTTCATCACGGGAAAAAAACAATGGTGTAGCATCTGGGAGGCAAAGAGGAGCACAAAGGGTTCGGGCGCCAGTCTTAGGAGACAAAACATTAGTGCGTTTATGGCATTTTTTTTATTGAGAAATGTCATGATAGAGTGTAAGGATAACTCTTTGCACCGGGTGCCACCTACTGTTTCTCTGCCACTCGAGAGTGATGATATTTGATCTCCGTAGCGTCATTCTTAACTGACACCGTGCAGACAAAATATTTTTGTGCTTATTTCAAGTTCTTAAGCCGAAATATTAGAGCGAATTAAAAAAAATATATTTGTGCACTGTACATAATATCCCCGCTTGTTACGGGATTGTTGCAGGTTTTTATTCTTTGAGTAGCAGCCAGGGTTGATGGCTTCTGATTAGATTGCTTGAACCTAATCATGCAGTAAAATAATTTATAACTGCTGTGAGAATCCTGCGTAGAGGGCTTACTTGATATAAAATATTTGTATAATATTTGCGAATTCAAGTTGGAAAATTAGCATCATAAATAAAAAAAATCGAAATGGAATTATGGGATTTAATGACACAAAATATAATAGGAAATAACAAAGGAATCAAATAAATGATCAAGACAAATAACAAAAATTATAAGAAGTTCTTATATTATTTCTATTGATTTTTTACCTGTTGTTAAATTTTATTGCATAAAAAATATTAGATTAACTGCAGATTAAAACATAAGTGAAAGAATGTGCTTTTTAGTTTATATCTATCTAAGTAGATACTGATAAAATATAAAGTATAATAATAAACGTACACTTCATAAAAATTCGGATGAAAATTATAAAAATTACATTTTACTGTTTCAATAAAATTCAATGTTAATTTCTAGTTATTTATACCATCAGTAAACATTGAAATATGTCCATGGCAGGAAAGATGGCATAAGATGATATTTTATTCGAATCCGTATTGTACCAATATCAAATTATGTTTTCAAAATACTTCATTCGCTTTAAATGCTAAGATCCTTTT
>JAPMOR010118671.1:150961-312670 GCA_026543865.1 Argiope aurantia | reverse complement strand
TTTTTTTAAAAGCTACATTAGTACTGTATAGGAAAGGTTATAATATTTTGGAATTGTGATTTGGTAAAACTGATAATAATTAAATTGGCAATCCCTTCAAAATCAGTAGAATAATAGAAGGATTTAACGTACACCAATCTCGAATATGTGGCTGAATTTAAGTAGAGCATGTATTATTAATTACGTATGATAAAAAAATCAATTTATTGTTACATCTTAATTTAGGTTGACTTACCGGTAATATCCTTTGTGAAGAATTTCAGTTTGTTTTCGATAAGTAATTCATTCATTATATTGTTTACCTCCGATTTCTTTTTATTCTTCAGTAAGATACGCACATTGTTTGAAAACGTAAAGATTGATTTTTCTTTTCATTTATAAGTAATGAATTTCTAAAAAAATTATGAAATGTCCTCTAAAACTTTTTTAAATAATCCATATTCAATAATTAATAAAATTATGCCCAAAAAATAAGCAACAGAAGAATAAATTTTCTTATTCGACGAAAGAAACGACGGATATCTACAAAATTTTTCAAGTAAATGCATGAGAAATCAAAAGAAAAAATTTCGCATATTAGGATATTTTTTTTATAAAGGACGTGTTTGAGTAGATGATATCATTTGAAGTCAGGTAATAGGAGTTAAACAAAACTACTGAAGGAGAAAAGTGACAGACGAAGTCAGTTCATACTATGAATGTTAGTTGTTTCTGTCATTTCCAACATGTGAAACCAGTATCTAAGTGAAGGAACAGTAAGTAAACGTCTTAAAGTAACAACTGCTCAAGACGATCGGTTTCTTTGTCAAGTAAGATGCTACAAAGTGATGACTGCATATCAGCTGGTTTCCAACTTCGGAACAATAGCACAAGGAGCTGTATCAGAGAAAAATAATTGCAGACAGCTTTTCGCAGGTCACCTATATGCAAGAAGACTTGTTATTTGCATCCATTGACGATCTCGCACATAAACATCTGCTTAAACTAGGCTCAAGACCAAACAAGAATAGTGGTCTTTACAGATGGGTCCCATTTTATCCTACATACACCTTTACAACGATTACTAATCTCGATCATCCCTAGAATTCGATATCTGAGCAGAAACTTCTGCAAGTTGCACAAATACAGAAGCTGTGATTTGATAGTTTGGTCTGGGTTTGCTGTCGGTCGCACTAATTTCCAGATTTACCTTCGTTGTTACTTGACTTCAGAGTAGTATAGCAATGATAACCTTGCACAATAAGTTTTCCTTCTTGATTTCAGTCATGAATACTAATTTCTTTTTCTAAGGAAGGCGATACCCGAGTTCTTGGAACTGGCAGTTTCAGCTGGAATTTGAATTTGAAACATTGATTCGCATGGAATGACCTTCATGATCCTCCAATGTGAATTATATTAAACATACATGGGGCATGGTATGGATGTTTTTGAATTCACTTTCTGATCTTGTTTGAAACCACTAAGAGATAAAGTAGTTTCAACTTGAGGTGCATGCACCCCAAACTATCAAACATGATTTTATCCTGGGCTTGAATCGATGCTGTATGGCGGGGGATAATTGAGGCATACAGTAGCAAACAACAAGTATTGAACTTGTTTTAGTAATAACAATCCTACTTTTGTTTTATTTCGCTTTATTTATTGATCCAGTATTTTCTTTATATATTTCTAGACAATTGCATTTTATCCTAGACAATTGCATTATTTCTAGACAATATCATTTTATCTTATGATCTGTGAAAATTTCAGTAATTTCAAATGAATTTTCATCTCATGCGCATTTCTTAGCCTCGTTGCTTAGCTTTCGGACAAAATATTTGGACTTAGCTTTTGGACAGTGTTTAAAAGAGATCGCATACATCAAACATAATGAAAGAACGGATAATAAAGTTGTAAATAACATATTAAAGCTGTTAAATACCACATGGTCTATTACTAACACAACGCTCCAATAATGACCGAGTTAAAATACTGAAACCATCTAATACGGCAGAATTTCATAACCAGACGTATCGCTGTTGATAGAACAGAACGTGAAAATTTCAAGATCATTGACAATCCCATTCACATAAGTATATAAACGAGATTATAATCTCTCGCGTCGATGTCAGAAAATCAACAATTCATACGAAACACAATCGCATTTTGGAATTGGTGAATAATGCAAAACTAGCATGAAATCACTTGGGACTTAATTCAGCAATACTTTAACTTCGGCCATTCTTAAACGGCTTTCAAATTAGTATTAAAATTTTCGTCTAAAGTAAAGAGCATTTGCATACTAAAGATATTCATATACTCATTGCATAACTTTGTATAAATTAAAAAGCAGTTGTTTGAAAAACTGCCAATTGATCCTTTTTTTTATTTATAGTCCTTCTGTAAAGAGTTTCAATCAAATGATAAATACTTACATTTACAATTTGCTGTAAATATTGCAAAAAATAAGCGCTACAAGACTAAACGCAAATCGCATTTTGAATTAAGAACCATTAAGTGCTTATGACAACTAAAAGGCACAGATGGTAAACATTTCCTTTGTGAGTGTCGATAGTTGAACAATTTTCTACAAATTTATGCATTTATTTAAGAATGTAGTGTGATTTAGACAGGAACTTAAGATTGCAAATCAAGCAGAGTAATTTTGAACTATCTCCTTCCATGTTGAAGAAAATTTTAGCAAGAAATATCTGATAATTAATAAATAACTGGTGTCTCCATGTTATAGTTAAATAACAATGTTTTGTTTCTTTCCCAGCAGAATAACAATACATTATATTTCTTCAGAAGTTTAATGGCAGGCCATACCACAATTATATACATTTTTTATGGTCATTTGATTTTTTTCTTGCATTTTTTAGGCAATATTTTTAATTTAATAAAATTGAGATATTTTACTCAAAGCTGCTCTTATTATTTCCCATTAAAATATTGTCACGTAGATACTTTAGTATAGAACTTAATGACACACACAAGAAGTAGAGCTAAACCAATTTATTAACTGAACTCAGAACTGAGAATACAGTAAGTGACAAATATTCTGCTTTTATATAAGCAGAGAAAGTTCCAGAATATTCTTCTGGAGACAGTAAGAAAAGTCCAGAACACTGGTAACTAAAGAAATGTCCAGTATCTTCTGGAACATGAAATAAAGGAAAACTTAAAATCATGGAATTAAGTATTTACATATACTATTAATCGTATTGTCTCTAGCGGGATTCGAACCTAGTTCTCTTGATCACGTGACCAGTGCCATGACCATTCGGCCATGGAGATTCGACTGTCTTTCTTCAATGCGGCATTGCTCCCTCCTTAGAAGAACGACGTTATGACATTTCATTGTGGGGTTCTAGCTCTCGATCGAGTCACAGGGCCAGTATAAGTTGTCGTGTCTTCACGGTGAGTAGTCTCCTTAGAAATGTCTCTTTCCGGAACCTCCATTATTTTATAAGAATGTTGGTCATCTTGTTCTTCTGGGTCATGGTATGGTTTCATGCGTAAAACGTGGGCAACTTCCTTCGGTTTCCGACCTCTAGAATTAGGATCGAAATCGGCTACTTCATAGGTGACGTCGGACAACCGCCTCAAGACTTGATAAGGGCCGAAGTACCTCTTGTGGAGCTTCTCAGAAAGCCATTTTTTACGAACTGGAATAAAAATCCACACCAAATCCCCTGGTTCGTATGCCACCATCCGATGTTTCGAGTCATAATGCCGGCGAACTTTCTGCTGAGCCTTGAGAGTTCGTGCACGAGCTAATTGCCCCGATTCTTCTGTCTTATTGATCAGATGACTAACGTGATCGTCTTCTTGTCTGAACTCGTTGGGGCAGAGAGGAAACATTGTATCCAACGGCTTTTCAGCTTCTCGCCCATGTAGGAGGTAGAAGGGCGTAAAACCTGTCGTGTCCTGCTTGGCAGTGTTGTAGGCAAATGTGACGAACAGCAATATCTGGTCCCAGTTCTTCTGTTCGACATCAACATACATAGAAAGCATATCTGCTAGCGTTTTGTTGAATCGCTCTGTAAGGCCATTTGTTTGCGGATGATAGGCTGTTGTCATTCGATGAGCGATATTGCACAGTCGATTAATACTGGACACCAGCTTGGACTGAAAAACTTGCAAACGGTCTGTAATGATAATTCGTGGAGCTCCATGCTTCAGGATTATGTCCTCTAGTAGGAATTTGGCAATTTGTGTAGCTTCCGCCGTCGGTAAAGCTCTGGTGACTGCGTACCGTGTCAAATAATCGGTGCATACTACAATCCATTTGTTGCCGTCGTCAGATTTTGGAAATCGTCCTAGCAGATTGATTCCGACGCGATGGAAAGGAGCGGCAGCTGGTGGAATAGGCACGAGATGACCTGGTGGCTTCTGAGGAATAGAATTTCTCCTTTGACATTCTCGGCAGTGCGTCACATATCTTCGAACATTTCTGTACAAACCTGGCCAATGGAATCACTTTCTTATTCTATCAAAAGCCCTGGTGAATCCTAGATGTCCGGCGGCAGGGTCATCATGGAGAGATTCTGGAATACTGAGCCGTAAATGCTTCGGGATCACTGGTAGAAATTTCTTTTCGGACGGATCAAAATTCTGCTTGTAGAGGACTCCTTCGACTACTTCAAAGTTTCCCAGCCTACTTGTTTTGGTACTTTGTTGGTCTCGTATTATTTTTGGCAATACCGGATCTTTCATCTGTTCTTCTGAGAGATTAGTGAATAAAGTGGCACCTATGGAATCCCCATACCATGAAGCATCGACTTTTAATGGGTTTCTGGACAGACTATCAGCATCTTTGTATTTCCTTCAACTTTTGTACACCACTGATACGTCATATTCTTGGAGTCTCAGCGCCCATCTAGCGAGTCTTCCAGAGGGATCCTTCAGTCCTGTCAGCCAACACAGGGAATGATGGTCGGTGACGATCTTGAAAGCCTTTCCAAAGAGATATGGCCAAAACTTAGTTATAGCCCATATGGCCGCAAGACATTCTGTTTCAGTTGTGGAATAGTTTTTCTCAACCTTCGTCAGAGTCCACGAGGCATAAGCTATTACTTTTTCCTTCCCATCTTGGATTTGGACTAATACTGCGCCGATTCCGTATCCACTTGCGTCGGTGTGAAGTTCCGTTGGTGCAGTTTCGTCATGAAGCCTAAGACAGGATCGGAAGTAAGATCTTTTTTCGAGGTATTAAAAGCTTCCACTTGTTCAGGTCCCCAACAGAATTTTGTGTCCCTCTTCAGTAACAACTGTAGAAGTTCGGCTTTATGGCAAAAGTCCTTGATAAATCGGCGACAGTAAGAGCAAAGTCCCAGAAAGCTTCTGATGTCATGGATATTCCTAGGCACGGGAAAGTCACTCACGGCCTTCATTTTTTCTGGGTCCGGTCGTACGCCATCACTGGATACTAGGTGTCCCAAGATCTTTATCTCTTTTGCTCCAAAGTGACATTTTTTTGGATTAAGGATAAGGCGGCGTTCTGTATACACTGAAGGGTGGTATTCAACCTCTGAAGATGTTCATCGAATGTTTCTGAGAACACCAAAATGTCATAAATGGCAAAGGCACATTGTCCATTTTAAATGTCGCAGAAGATTATCCATCATCCTTTCAAAAGTTGCAGGAGCGTTGCATAAGCCAAATGGCATCACTTTAAACTCGTATAATCCCTCGGGTGTTATAAAAGCTGTTTTCTCACGATCGGCTTCATCAACTTCTATTTGCCAGTAACTGGAGTAGATATCCATAGACGAAAAATATTTTGCCCCCTTCAGGCAATCCAAGGTGTCGTCAATACGCGGCAATGGATACAAGTCTTTTCTTGGTAATTTTGTTGAGTCGGCGATAATCAACACAAAAACGCCAACTTCCATATTTTTTCCTGACCAAGACGACTGGAGATGACCATGGACTTTCTGATGGTTGAATGGTGTCTCTTTCCAACATTTTGGTTACCTCCTCACTGATAATGCGGCGTTCGGATGGGGACACTCTGTAAGCTCTCTGACTGATAGGTAAGTGGTCGCCTGTGTTTATTCGGTGTTTAACATTGAGTTGACTTCCGTTCTTGAACGTCCTTTCTTGATCGAAAATATCTGAAAACCTCTGGAGTAGGTGCAACATCCTTTCTTTTTGGTCGATTCTCAAATCCGGAGCTATCATCGTGGTACAGTCGATGACACCCAACTTTGCCTTTGAAGTGGTCGTGGAATAAAGTTATCCTTCGTCTATAGTATTTATGCAGTTTTCACATAAGGGCTCGGCATACCCGACGCACATCCCTTTAGGGATGATCTGAGGTTTCCCTTGTCCGTTGGCAACCCATAGTTCGACTTTACCATTAAGGGGCGTAACTATAGTAGACGGAATAGCAACTTCCTTGTTCAAGAGGAGCATCCTATTTACCTCTACTATTACATCAATAGCTCGAAGGTTCTTACAGCCCAAGACGGTGACCTTTTTGATAGAACGAGCAGGTACTGTATAATTTTCCAACGTGAAAAAACGGCTGGAGTCTGGAGTTTGAGATTCTCGGATGACGTCTTGAAACAAGAGCTCCGAACGGCCACAATCTATAACAGCTTGAGAAGCGCCCAAAAAGTCCCAACCAAGGATGATATCTTGACTGCATTGCGGCAAAATAATAAATTCAAAAGCTTGAGGTCGGCCATTCATTTCGAGACGAAGCGTACATTTTCCCACTGGTCTCCCGTAATTTCCATCGGTGACTTTTAAAAGAACATTGTTAGTTGTGGGAAACATAACTTTCTTCAGTAGGCGACGATACTTCTCCGAGATTACAGAAAATGAGGCTACAGAGTCCACAAGGGCAGTTACTGGCTTATTGTCGACAATTATTTCTATGTTGTTTTCGGTCATCTTTGTGGCACAATATTGCGGCATCGGAGGATTTTTGTCACTAGCGGGCTCACCCCCAAGGAAGGTCGCACCGCTTAGTTTTCCTCATTTCTCGGGCTAAGAGATTGACTGTATCTTCTATATGGCGACGGAGATCTATAGCGGCGTGTCGGTGATCATCCTCGTGATGGGCTGGGCGACAAATTTCGGACCGCTGGTCGGCTGTATTCGTCAACATAGCGTCCCTCATTCGACGGCGGACGGCTGAAATCTCTTCTATTAGCCCGATATGCCTCAAAAATAGCTTTGCGATCTCGGCAGTATCGAACTGCATGGCCAGGGCGGCCACAATGGAAACAGACGGGTCTTCTATCAGAGGTGCGCCAGACATCTGTCTTCCTCTGTGGCTGCTGTGCTACGGGCATAGGTCGTCTGGCAACATCAGCATAGGTAGGTTGGTGTCTTGGTTTGACCTTTGTCCACTCTGGTGTTGTCTGTGACAAAGGAGACAAAGCATTTTCCACTTTCTCTCGAACAATGGCTTCAATGCCTTTGTCCTGGAGTTCGGGATCAACTACTGGAGATATAAGGCGCTGGACCTCCTCACGTACTATTTGACGTACCAGTGATACTAAATCCAGTTGCTGGTCAATTGCAGCCATTGGTACCACATTTGGAAGCCTTTCAAATTTCCTTCCCCGGATCCTCTTTTGCTGCATCTCCTCGATCTTTCTACACCATTTAATACAGTCTTCTGCAGTGGAAATTTCTTTCATCAGTAGTGCCTGGTAAATATCTTCCGTGACTCCTTTCATCAAATGAAACACTTTCTCTTCTTCTGACATATTTGGTTTGACTTGATGGGATAATCCCAACACGCTTTGGATGTATGACTGCGTGCTTTCTTCAGATTTTTAAGCTCGATACTTTAGCTCATTTTCTGCTTTCTTTACATAGTGCTGTGTTTCCCCAAAGGACTCTCAACATTGATTTGAAAACATCCCAGGAAGTAAATTTATCTTCATTATTTTCAAACCATTGTTTCGCTGTGCCATCCATGAAGAATACATTTGCGAGACAAGTCATGTCATCCCATCTGTTGAATCTTGACATTCTGTCGTATTCTTTAAGCCATTTGTTTGGGTCCTGTCCTACGTCTCCTTTAAATACAGAAGGACTTCTGTATTGCGGTTGTGCTGGTGTCAGGATGAAATATTCAGTTTCCTGTTCCACAGGCTTTTCCCGGGTCTTTCTGGGTGGTACGTGATAAAGTCCAAATTCTGGTTCAAGGCCTTTAAAGCGATTACTTCTTCGTAAATCGATTTCCACGCTGAATGGAATCGAACCCGGCGCCTCCACCAAAGAATGTCACGTAGATACTTTAGTACAGAACTTAATGACACACACAAGAAGTAGAGCTAAACCAATTTATTAACTGAACTCATAACTGAGAATACAGTAAGTGACAAATCTTCTGCTTTTATATAAGCAGAGAAAGTTCCAGAATATTCTTCTGGAAACAGTAAGAAAAGTCCAGAACACTGGTAACTAAAGAAATGTCCAGTATCTTCTGGAACATGAAATAAAGGAAAACATAAAATCATGGAATTAAGTATTTACATATACTATTAATCGCATTGTCTCCAGCGGGATTCGAACCCAGTTCTCTTGATCACGTGACCAGTGTCATGACCATTCGGCCATGGAGATTCGACTGTCTTTCAATGCGGCAATATATATTTTTAAAGACTTGGACGGTCTGTAAGAAATGTTTATTGTTAATATTTTCTCTATGTCACAAAATTGGAAAAGCTAAATTTGAAATTAATTTTTTTGGTTTGGGAATACAGAATGTTTCATTTTTTATATTTCACCACATAAAATTAGTAAAAGAGATTTATTGCGCTAGTATTATTTTAAATACTATGAAAGGCTTTAACTACAATTATAAGGAATTTAAAGGGAGTATTTAGTTATTACAATTATAAAAGTAATGATAAAACTTTTCCTTACACTATTTAATAAAATTCAAACAAAAATTTTCAAATTATATTTATAAAAAAGTTCTCTTAAGAAGTACATTTATTGTTAATATTTTTATATTAAAATAACATCGTTAAAAAGAATTTTTGTGAAGGAAAATAAAGCACATGAAATCGGATAATAATTCAGATACATTAAATCCCTTACTCTTGTAAGACTGACAGAAGCATTAAAATAATCCCTGTAAATGAAGAAGGGAGATATTTTCATCTTTGTACAAAAAATATGATTTTATAAATCAAAAAAGTTTATTCCAATGGATTACCTTTTCAATGATATTTAGAATTAAGAATCACTCGCATTTCTTTGTATGCCTTTTATTCAGCACTTTTAAAAAAATACCTCTTTCCTTTTTTTATTCTTTCTTTTATGCTGAATAGATGATAAATAGAATTCAGAATATATGGGAGAAAAATTACTTCCCAATACTAGCGCGATTAAATTTCAGCCCCATAAAACTATAATAGAAATTAAAATTCAATTTGAAAAAAACGCATATAATTTTTCTTGAATATGCAAACTAACTATTACATCTCTCTTTTTAAATTTATACAGTTCCTCAATAGAATCAAAGTAATTCATGCAAATGTGTGATTATTTTACCACAATTTTCTTCATGATAATCTCGGTAAAATCTTTTGTTTTATTGTGCTTAAGTTGGGATGGATAGCAAAAGAACAAATTGACGCAGATTGTAGCAACGTTAATAGCATCTTCTGTCAAAGTAATTAATGACAAGTATTTGTTGGCACACGGTGTATCTCGACAATCTACTTTAGAGCAAAGAAAGATTATTGTGTAGAATGTTGTATCTTATCTCTATGGAAGTATAGAAATAACGTAGATTTCTTTTGTCGCATATCTTGAAGATGGACATTCTGCTTTCAGATACACATTTAATGTTGCTTACTATAAAATTCTCAAAGTTTGAATTTAAAGGATTATGATAAAAGAAACGGACATTAAAAAAAAAACTTTTTATCTATTGGCGGAGTTTTTGTTCCTTTTAATAAAATGGTCCCAAAAGAATGATAAGTAGAAATTACTTTACGGATATTCTGGCAAAATAAAGTGTTAAATCAGTATATTTAACCATATTTAGGAAGTAATTTTTAAACTTGATTTGAAATATCTCCCTAGACGAATTTTTATAGCTAAAAGCATACAAGAAGGTGACTTCGGAGAAAAGATTGGGGTTTCAAACTTATTTTGTAAGCAACTAAAGTTATTAAATTTTTTTTTAAAGTAAAGCATTCACGTACACTCCACTTTTGTTTTTAACGGAAATGCGGGCGAACATAATTAAAGTAATAAAAAAAATTCTATCTTCCTTTGCAGCATTAAGCCAGTCCGCATGAGTTCTAATTCAATTCATTTAGTTATTTACGATCATTTAACGCCCTCTTCATTCCTGCAGTGAACTAGAATACATTTTATGTCTCTCATCTCATCATACAGCGAACACCGAAATCAAATGGCTCGATGCAAATGAATTGGGAGAAAATTAGAATGGGATTGATTTCCCACTTGCCAGTTCACACCATACTATTTCTGACCAGGTTCTCTATCGCCGTGACAATTCTGACCCGCTTCTAGAACTGACTTCTATTTTGAAATGTCCCCATTCTGCTAGAATGACATGGGATGATTGTGAATGTCTCGCTTTAGCTGTGTTGATATATTTGCAAAATTTTCCTTCGAATGCTCAGCACATGCCGATCCTTACTGAACTGAATACTCAAGTGATAAGAAATTTGTAATCATTTCAATGGCAACAAAAAGCTTCTTTTCCTTTTTCGATAATCTAATGTTGTGGAGATGCTATATACATGCTTGCGCTTCTTTGATTTTTGAAGCCATTTATTTTGTTTTATGTGAAATAAATAGTTCAATTTTGAACATGAATTCAAATTGAAGATAAGGGGATATGCTCTTCATATTCTTCACATGTGCTCATTTAAAATTTCAGATAGATCAAATTATTCTTGAATGTTTGAAAAAGAATTTTTTTTTTCATTTAAAAACAAAATGTATCACAGTCGAGATTACTTGGTGGTGAATGTACAATATTTGAGGAAAAAAAAGTAGATATATCTGGTTACTTCATCACTTTTAATCCGATTTTTGTATTTATATAAATGTCTTACATAGAGTTTTAAATACCCATAGAGCTTAAAGAGCTAAATTTATTTTTATGTTGGACAGATTAGCAGGTGTTTGAGTATTTTAGAATATGCATGATATGTATTGATTCATTTGCATACTTTCGTAAACAACCACACTTTATACTTTTAATTTATACATTTTTTTGCAAATTCTCAGTGTTTTCCAATTTCACAATGGATTTGAAGAAAAATTTTCATATTTTGAAGCTATAAATTAGCTATTAAATCTTTTAATAAAATCAGAAGTTTACTATAAATATGAAGTAGAACAATTCATGTGAAATTAGGTTGAACTTTAAAAACATATAAAGTTGTGTTCTATAATTTTAAAGCTAGTTATATTTTCAAAAGAAAAAAGTAAAAAAATAATTTAAACATTTTTCTTGATTATTAGAATCTCGAGACAATTTTTTGAAATAGTATTATTGAATGAATATTTCTTTCTCTGAAGTGTTGGTAAAATTCGAATTCATTAAAAATTCTTATTATTAAGTTATTTTATATTTATTAAAATTTTTTTAACGTAAAGATATTAATTAGTAGGAAGATATTTTCAATTAAAAATTTTCTACTCTGTTTCTTTGCGCAATGCTTGCATTCGAAAACTGCATTGAAATTTAAAAATATACTTCAGTTTCAAGTGTTTTCATATATCAAAATATTTGCGACCATAATTAGAAATTTGAGAAGGTTGGAGTATTTATCAAGTATTGTATTTGAATAAATATAAATTAAATTATTTATTAAAACAACAAAAGAAAAAGATATAATTTCATGCCTCAAATATTACGAAAAAGGCGACAAAACCCTCTTAACGTTGATAAATAGAGGTTTTCAGAAAATTGTAAATAGCTCTCCGTGAAGAGAAAATGTAATGAAAGAATGCATTCTACAGTAATACAGTAAAGCAACAAATTACATTACACATAAAAATAGGATTTCATAAAAATATTTCTGTTAAACATTTTTACAAAGGGAAATATTAAAATTGCAGATGAAATAGAAATGTTATGAAAACAAACAGATCGTATTCCAAAAACCAATTTGCAAAAGTACACCTTACTGTATTCTTTTATCTTCGTCTTTATATATGGTTCGGTAAACATCTTTAACAATACCCGAATTAGTTATTAGAAAGAAGAATATTTAAATGTTCATCGAAAGAAATAATAGACTCTCTGGGAGCATTTTTTTTACTATTTTAATAGAATGCATAAAAAATAATTTGCAATTTTTTAAAGAAATTATTTGCTCAAATTATAAATTAAAATCTGATATTACAAAAGCGCCTTTCATTATAAAATGACCTCTAATGAAAAAAATTGAACGTAAAAATAAAATTTAGAGAAAGACTATTATCATAGCCCACGCATTTTATAAAAGCATCCGAATCAAATTTGTTAAAAAACAACTCTCTGGAACAGACATGCGTATTACATTTTAGTGATTTTTTTATTCGTGGTAATTATCAAAGTTTCGTAGGCGTTTTTACCAAATAATGAAAATAATAAAATACATGTAATGATTCAATTTGAGACTTCTCTCAGATATTTTGTTTTATATTATTAATGTACATTGGCTGAAATTAATGCATAATTTAATTGTTATTTCAAATGGAGTTTAATTAAATGTTATCAAATTATGTACATTATTCGCGATACTTTCGAGATGCAATGGAATCAATTCATGCTTTATCATAATCATGCAGTATAAGCCTTATTCTTTGTAGTTTTGTGAGATGCAAATTGCATTTTAAAATTAAGTTGAAAATAATGGGCAATCACAGAAAAAATTAAGAGTTTGTGAGAAAAAATGAACATTTTGATAAAAAAAATACAATTGAAAAATGTTATGCATAGGTGATGAAAACTATCCTGTAAGTGACTATTCTAAAGAATAATGAAAATAAAAGCTTTAACACTAGAACGTCCGTCGTTGTCGATTGTACACCGGAGCCTGTTTAGTTTGTTCTCCTTTTCGCATTTTTGCGAGGAATTTGAAAATTCTTCGTAACTTTTAATAATTTTCCATGATGATTACAAATAAAAAGTTTGGTGGCTCTAGGTTAATTAGGAGAGATTTTATAACTAAATAAACCTAGGGCGTCCACTGGTGCTGTTTCGATACCAAGGCAATTTATCATTATAAATAGCTGCCGTTCAACAAACGATAATTCACTAAGTAAAACAAACTTCTCAAAGTACTATCGCTCATTTGTTTAACCTTGAATGCAGTGTTATTGAGTTCACAGCGGAAATGAATCAATTATACTAAAATTGTTGTGTATAAGTGTTTCGTTACATAGCATTTGCTTATCTGCTCATAAAAAATTTTATTCGATTTTCGAACTTTGTGCAGAGCAGACACCCAGAAAAGATGGCTCGTAGAAAAGGTCTAAGCTCTGATGAAATTGCTAATTTATTGCGAGAAATTTCTGAGAATGAATCGGATGGTGGTGAGCTGTCTTGTTCTAATTTAGATTCCGATGAAGCCCTAAGATTGCGTGAAAGTGACTGCGAAGCATCTGAAGAAAGTGCTTATGAAATTGATAATATTCCAGTAATAAATACTGAAATTAAAGGAACTACAAATTCACTAAAACGCAAAAAGTGAGTAATTAAAGAATGTAATGGAAATGCAACAACAACAACAAAATGTGTAGCTCTTGCATGAAAATGGTGGGCGGAAAATATACATCGAAAATTAAATATCACTATATCCATTGCAAATGAGGAAGGTGTAAAAAATTATGCATAAAAACATTAACTAATGATTAAAAAACTTTTATTCTCAAAACAATTACGATTTTGCTGATTATACTAACATTTATGAATATTATTGTTTTATTTCATATTACAAAATTAAGTTTTGTTACAATTTTTGCACGATACAAAGGGTTATAATATATTATAATTACATGAAATAATATTAAAAAGTATTAAAATTAAACCCTACTGAAAAGTAGTCCTGCAATTATTTAGTTATTACAGTTATTTTATATATTCTATGTCTCTTGTCGAAACGACATGGGCGGACGTTTAAGGGTAATCGAAATCCCGGATGTTGTAATGTTAAAAAGCATGCTTTTAATAGTATGTAAAAACGTAAAAAATTAAAAAAAATCCCATTTTGAAGGTCAAAGCTAAAATAAAAAACACGAGACGCTGATAGAAATATTCTAAGTAAGGTGGAATTTTTATTATATTCATAAAACGATTAAACTTTCAATAATTGTTTTTGAACTTTCTTTCTGGTAATTTTCATTGTGGCGATATACACTTTTATGATTTTTGCAAACAAATTCTGCATTTTGTTACATTTATGAAACGTGTTTTTTAAACTTTATTTTATTATTTTCTATTTTTAGTTTTTAAGGTTTGATTAATAATTATAAATAATATAAAAATGTGAAAAACTTTTTTTCAAATTTACGTCTAATTTCATCGCTGATTTGAAATTAAAGTTCAATAAAATCTATTGACTAATTTAGCTCTGTAAATATTAAAATAGTGTATTGCTATCGATAACATGCATGTCTGCAATTCTCTTCAGTTTTAATTAAAAGCAGCAAAACTTAGTGAAAAGCGTTTCAGTATATTTTTTTTAACAAAATGAAAAACAAAGAAACAATGATTCAAATAAAACATATTTTCTAAAAAACACTATCAGGTAATTAAATAATTGTTTCTTATTAGGACTAAACATATCTTAGATGTTTAGTTAATGATAATTAAAAAAAAATTTACTGAAATGCTGAGAAAATTTAGGATTTTTTTTTACTGATATAATCACAATTAGTTAAATGAATAACATATTTTTAAGAAATTTTTATTAAAATATCTTCCATTCATTGAAGTATAAAAAGTTTATAATAAATATTGTCCTATTTTTTTATGTTATACTTATTTGTTTTAAAGTTGGAAAATGGCCTGAATATGTATTCATATAAAATAAATCATTAAAAATAAAAAATAAAATATTTTATTCAATTAAGTGCTATGCAAAAGATTTCAAGAACTTCTGTGTAGAAACTGAAGATGCGTGTAAAATGCGAATATTTTTTGAAAGAGCCTAATATTTGAACAAGTTAATCGAATTTTAAGTAGAACATTTCTTTAAACTAATCAACTCTAAAATCTTAGGAATATTTTTTTCTTCAAGTTGTAATTTTTTTAAAGTAATTTTAGCTGATTAAATTTCTTTAAGTGTTAAGTGAATTTTCATAGATTTAATTTTTTTCAGGGTTTTTACTTTTTATTACAATTTAAATATATTTATATTAAAAATATAATTCTTTTTCTCTGAACAATTTATTATCTGTGCTAATTAATTTAATAAAGAAAAAATTCTCTTAAATATTCGTTCCAAGTTAAATATTCGATCACACACAGCTATGGAAAAAAAAGTGCGACATATTGTTTGATTTTTAGAATTAACATCCTATCTTGAACTTAGTGCGTAAATGCTGAAAGTGACAAAAAAAAGTGGTTTTTATTTCTTCAAATTATTATTGAGTATTAAGACACGATTATCTACAATTTTAGTTTGTAATAACTCTGTATAGACTGTGATTCATATTGAAGAAGGCAATAAATAGAAATATGTATGAATTATTTGGATTCTGACAAGTATAACGTGTTTAACTTTTTAAAATTTAAAGCAATCTAAAATACAGAATCATTGACATCATTCAAGTGCTTTCGCTAATATTTGCCCTATAAGTAATTCAAAATCATTCGAGATAGCCATAAACTTGCAATTGGAAAGGTGGTCTAAGTAGCGTAAAAAATTATGTTTTATATCATGCTTGTCTAAAGTGCGGCCCAAAAGCCTTTAAAATGCGGCCCAAACGCAAATTATGAAAATATTTAAATTTACACATTTTTAATAAAAAAATAAATGTTGCAATATTTTTCATATATAATCGATTTGCTGACATTTATTTTGAAATAAAAATTTAACTCTTTAACCCTTTGAATACCGAGGCTTGAATTCTTAGGGGTACTCAAAATACCAAAACGCATGGAAAGTAGTTTTTCGTTTCCGAAGATTTCCTCCCCCCCCCGGTGTAAGAGTAGAAGCAATAAATTTTCCCAGGGTTCGTACAATGCAGTGTTGCACTGCATTGTTCTTCCCTGGTCAACTCTTATCACTATTCAAATTACTTTTTTATTGAGGAGAATTATAAAGCACTTTGCTTAATATGTAGGGACGTTGTGCCAGTTTTTAAAGACTACAATTTGAAACGACATTATAGTCAAAAGCATGCCACAAAATACGATGTATATCTCGGCGTTTGCCGTAAAGATAAAATCACAGAACTAATAAAAGGGCTATCGTCCGAACAAATTTTTTAAAAAAAGACAGCTACTCAAAATAATGACATTGTAAAAGCAAGTTATGTCGTAGCAAATTTAATAGCGAAAAAATCAAAACCTTTTATTGATGGCGAATTTATAAAAGAATGCATGGAAAGCGTAGCAAACATAATTTGTCCTGAAAAAAAGTTGGATTTTTCTTCTAAAATCAGTTTATCACACCAAACTATAGCCACAAGAATTGAGGAGTTGGGGAATGCAGTTGAAAAGTCTTTAAAAAGCAATTGTACTAATTTTAAATTTTATTCGTTAGCCATGGACGAAAGCACTGATGCTTCTGATACGGCACAATTGGCAATTTTTATAAGAGGAATCGATGAACATTATAATATCACGGAAGAAATGGCTGCTTTAGTATCGTTAAAAGACACAACCAAGTCTGTAGATTTATTCCATGCATTAAAAACGACGATGGAAAGGTTTTCCTTATCTATGAAAAATTTATCAGGTATCATAACCGATGGAGCACCTGCCATGGTTGGTAAAAATGGGGGACTCGTTAAAATGGTTAATAATGAAGCCGTCGCTGCCGGCAATACGATCTTGATGGCATATCATTGTATTGTACATCAGGGTAATTTGTGTGGAAAAATTTTAAAAATGGAAAGTGTGTTCAGCGTTGTTATAAAAACCATTAACTTTATAAGAGCAAAAGGAACTTATCATAGACAATTTCAAGAGTTTCTCAAAGTAATGGGCACTGAATTTGCAGATGTTATTTATTATACAGAAGTAAGATGGCTCAGTAAGGGGAAAATGCTCAAAATATTTTACGATTTAAGAGCTGAAATAAAAATATTTATGGAATCAAAAGGGAAACATGACTGGATTTGATAACGAAGATTGGGTTTCAGATTTAGCTTTTTTAGTAGACTTAACAGAGCATTTGAATGATTTATATTTGAGACTTCAAGGAAAAAATCAATTTATTAATAATATGTTCCAAACAATAACAGAGTTTGAAAGAAAGTTGAAATTTTGGCACAATCAAATAAAAGTGAAAGATTTGACGCATTTCAGTACTTTGGCTGCACATAAACCTGTGAGTTGCGCAAAATATGCTGCATTAATTTTTGATTTAATTCAAGAGTTTGAAAGTAGATTTCAAGATTTTCGAAAAAAGGAAGAGTATTTCAACATATTTTCTATTCCATTTTCTCTAGAAATAAATAAATTACCTTCAAATCTTCAAATGGAATGCATTGAACTGCAAAGTGACATTCAACTGAAAGACAAATTTGGAAATGTTTCTTTACTGGAGTTTTATAAAGATTACCTACCCCGCGATAAATATCCTAATTTTCACAATCATGCTTTATTAATGTCTTCAGATTTTGGTAGTACCTATATTTGTGAACAATTATTTTCAAGAATGAAGCATACAAAAAACAAAAATAGGACAAAGGTTACCGACAAACATCTTGAAAATGCATTAAGAATTGCAACCTCGTCCATTGAACCCGATCTCGATTCGTTTGTTCGACAAAAGCAAATTCATCCATCTCATTAATTTGATTATTTTTTCCATATAAAATTTATATTGCTTGAATTAAAATATGTATTGCTGTAAACATTATGCTTACAGAATTTTAATATAATCTTCTGGTCTTATTAATAATATTTAGTAAAATAATCTTGAAGTATTAACATTTCAAACAAAAAAGTTTTGCGATCAAAACTGACCGAATTATGAAATTTTCGAATTACATTATTTTATACCAACAACGGTAGCCTAGAGGAATTGCCATTTATTAATTTGCAGATGTTCCCAGAGGCATTTATTGAAATTATGTGAAATTAATTTGAAACAGTGATATTTAGATCTTCATTACTTTTTCAATTTTAGTAGAAGAAGAGTCGGAACTCTTCGATTTAAATTGTTGGTGCATCAAAATTATTTTATTAAATACGATTAATAGGACTGCGGATTGTATAAAATTTAGAATTCTTTTTTCTTCAGCAATACATTTATTGATTCAAACAGCATAAAATATAATTTTTTATGTCATTTAGAAATTTTTTCTGGTTGAAAGTATATGCTTATCTCTAAAAGTTAATTTCTAAACTGTTGAGACTAGATTAGAGCGGATACCTCACATATATTTATAAAGCTATTACTCAGACAACTTAAACAGATAAAATTTTTAAAGATAATATAACTTTGAATATAATATGATTGAATTTTTCCATAATGTAACTTAATCAGCATGAATTAATAGAAGAAAATCCCTTTAAAGTGAGAGGAATTACTTTCATATTATATCATTCAAATTGTATGACTTTTTTTAAAACTCTAAAGATTCAATTACCAATGGCATTAGTTCAACCTTGATAAATGAAATTCACTTTTCAGTTTGAAAAATTATGATACAACGTTAGCAAAAAAAGTGTCAAAAATTGAAACAAATTTTATTTAAATGCAAAGCGATAACAGTGCTATGAAATTTAAAGCTATTGTAATTAGAAACAAACATTCTAGTTCTCGGTAATCGCTGGATACTAAGTACACCGGTTAATAGGCTTGCTTGCTTGATGGCATGGGAGGCAACAGTTAGTCTCAAATGCTATGTTAATTTTTTATTAGAGCGATACCTGTCAAAATGCTGTTTATGTGCAACAGACTTCGAGTTATTGTGATATTGTGTTTCTGTGGTAAATATGTCTAGCTAAAATGAGTATGTGCCTCACATACTGCGTTTCTTGTTTAATCAAAAGTAAAACACGAGTGTAAGACATCGCAACTCCATAAAAACTTTTGGTGACGGTGCCTTAACACAAATTATGAGTGTTCACTGACTTAGATGATTCAAATGTGGGGATTTCACATCATTCCATTTGGTGGGATCAGAAAGATGTGATAAGCCATGAACTTCTAAAATCGTTAAACTACAAATCCTTTTCGCTACTGCCAACAAATGATTAATTTGAATAATGCATTAATCGAAAAATATCCACATTGCATTGTAAGCAACAAAAAAAAAAGATTTTGCAGCAAAAAAACGCCTCATCCTATTCAGCAAAAAATACCAGAGAACCATTTTTGCACATAGCTGGGAACTTTTGCACCTTCCGCTATAATCAGACTTGGCCTCTTCTGATTACCCTTTTTTTCATCGATGTCTCTCACATTTTCCCTAAAACGCTTCAACAATTATGAAGAAGTTTAAAAAAGATTTGCTGATAGGATCACCTCAAAATATGAAAGATTTTTTTAGGAGGACATTCACTATTTAAAGGGAAGATGAGAAAAATGTATAGCTAGAGATAGTGCAAACTTCGAATAAAAGATTTGTTACTTTTCCTCCAAACTACAATTGTTTGCTTTAAGAAATATGAAGAGTAATGAATCGGTACACCTGGTATGCATTTGGAAAGTGAAGTGTTTATAAATAAATGCTGTGAGAAATAAACCATTTTCGATGATGACTTAATTTTTATGGAAGAATGAATGATAATATGATTGCAAAAAGAATACCGATGATTTCACGAGCACATTAAAATTAGTATTGAAAACAAATCAATAAAATGCCCTTTAGAGCATAACATCATTTTGTAGTATAACTTGATTTTATCTGGCTGTTTCCCCCCTGGATGTTTAGAAAAGTTAGAGACAGACAATTTTCTTCAGATTTTAGACAAATACTTCTAGCTCTAGGCTGTTTCTCTCTTGTTACTGTCAATTTCGAAATTAAGTTCATTATTGGTAATAATTTTATGCAGCGACGTTTCTTATTCATATTCATGGTTTGGAGGGGGGGGGGGTGTCGAAAAGGATTTTGATTTGTATGACAACAAAGACTGAAGGATTTTTTCCGAAATTTGAAATGATTTTACTTTTAATCAACGAAGTTGGAATGTTATTTAATGTCCTTCAATATCAATTGAAACCAAAATGTGGTTGGTTGGTTGGTTGGTTGGTTGTTAGGTTTTTTTGGCGCAAGAGCCATGTTTGGCTATGCTGCGCCAAGCAGATGGTAAAACAATACAAAATTAATTTATATAAGCACACATATTAAGATATAAAAGCCAAATGTATCAAAAAATGGGAAAACTGAAAAGGCAAGAATGTATAATGTTAATGAATTTATAAATGAAATACTGATTCGAAAAACAAATTTTACAATGAATTGATGTGAATTGTTGAATCTCAACAGAAGTTTAAAAAAAAATGCTAAATACAGCTATAAAAACCAATGACTTTTAAAAATTTAGAAATGTTTGGGTGGAATTTTTCACCCACCAGGTCTTGCAAAGTTAATGACAATGATTTAAAAAAGTGTAAACGAAAGGAATTAAAAGATACACACTCGATTAAAATATGTTTAATGGTAAAATCTACAAGACATGTGGAGCACTTTGGTGTTGTCTGGCCAAAAAGGAGATATTTGTGTGTAAAACGACTATGTCCTATACGGAGGCGAGTCAATTTGACATCAACCTCTCGTATAGGGTGGACAGGCCACAAACCTATTGTAGGTTTAATTGAGTGCAATTTGTTATGGATCTGCAGATCCCATGATTGCTGCCACTTAGTAAAGACCGAACTAGTTAAGGTCCTTTTAGCATCAGAATAGGTAAGTGAATGTGTTAAAAAGGTTGATGCAGCTTTAGCAGCAAAATCTGCCCTTTCATTGCCGTAAATACCTACATGCCCCGGTACCCAGCAAAAAAGGACTTTAAAACCTCTATTTTGTATGATTCTCAATGTGAATAAAATCTGAACAGCAACTGGGTGCATCTGAATCTGATAGTTAGAAAGGGTTTCTAAAGCACTCATACTGTCAGTGTAAATTATGAAATTAAGCTGAGTAGAAGAGGAGATTTCTTGTAGAGCACAGAAAATTGCTACTAACTCAGCCGTAAACACAGAGCTACTGTTGTGCAAACGATAGCTCATTGTATCAGATGGAGTTACAATTGCGCAACCAACGTGTCCGTCTGATTTCGAGCCATCTGTAAAAACTGGTGCAAAAGAAGAGTACTGACAGCGGTGCTGATAAAAAAGTTGCTGAAAAATAGTAGGATTAGTTGATGATTTATCAAATCCTAAAAAAGGGTTCAGAAAAGAAAATTGCGGGGTATCCCAAGGGGGAAAGGAATAAAAATCAAATGACTTAATGGCAACACTAGAAAGGTCCGAACCATGTAGGAAACTTTTGACTCTCTCCCAAAAAGGAAGAATATGGGAAGGTCGCGATTCGTAAATCCTTCGAAGAGAAACAGGAAGAACCGTGCGACAAATAGGGTGATTTGGGATAGATTTTGCACGAAAATAAAGAAGTGTAAACAATTTCTGACGCCGCAATTTTAGCGGCAACTGGTGGCAAATAACATGTAAGCTTTCTACTGGAGAGGTTCGAAAAGCTCCGGAGCAGATCCGCAGAGCAGTGTGGTGAATGGTGTCCAATCGCCGTAAAACAGTAGGACGTGCTGAGCCATACACCATGCAGCCGTAATCAATACGGGACAGGATGACCGCTTGGTAAATACGGAGTAGGGAGGTTCGATCAGCACCCCATGAAGTTTTGGAGAGCACTCTCAATATATTTAATGTTTTTTCACAACTCTTCCGCAAGTGCAAAACATGCGGAAGAAAAGTAAGCTTTCGATCGAATATCACTCCCAAAAACCGAATTTCATCTACCACAGGAATAGGTATGTCCCGGATACAAATATTCGGATCTGGGTGAATGATTCTCTTCCGACAGAAGTGAACACACCTACTCTTCTCGGGAGAGATTGCATGACCATTATTGTTACACCAAATTATAACTTTATTGACTGCATTTTGTAACTGCCGCTCTATGAGATTCATATTGCTACCTTGGCATGAGATCTGCAGATCATCAACATAAAGAGTTCCTTGAACAGATGATGGTAAAACAGATAAAATTTGACTCAGATGAACTATAAAAAGTGTGACACTGAGGACACTTCCCTGTGGAACACCCTCAGCTTGTATAAAATTATTTGAATAATAATCACCAACACGAACACGAAAAGTACGAAGTGATAAAAATTTTTGTAAAAATATGGGCAAGTTTCCTCTAAAACCAAACTTAAAAAGTGTGGATAGTATACCATAGCGCCATGCACGGTCATACGCTTTCTCTATGTCGAAAAATATGGAGACAAGGTGATTCCTTCTAACAAATGTGTTGCGTATCTGGGTTTCCAATAAAACGAGGTTATCAAAAGTTGATCTACCTCTTCGGAAACCACTTTGCAACGGGGGGATGCATCCTTGTTTCTCGAGTTCATACACAAGGCGAGCATTGACCATGCGCTCAAAGATCTTACAAAGACAATTTGTCAAAGCAATAGGCCTGTAATTCAGAGGATTCGATGACTCTTTACCGGGTTTTAAGATTGGAATGACAATAGCTTCACGCCATTGTGAAGGAAACTTGTGCTCAATCCAAATTCTGTTAAATAACAGTAAAAGACTGGAAAGAGAAGTTCTATTCAAATGGCGAAGCATATTATATGTGATTCCATCTGGCCCGGGGCTGGTATCATGAGTCTTGGATAATGCTGCTTTCAATTCGTACATCCTAAATTCACAGTTGTATGAGTGAGTGCTTCGATCATTAAAACGCAATGGCAACCGTTCCGCGGGATTCTTAATTGCTAGGAAATCAGGACTATAAGAATCTATTGCGGAAACTTGTGCGAATGCTTTTCCTAGAATATTAGCTACGTCTAATGGGGCAGAATGTATCTCACTTCCTGTTTTTAATACAGGAATGGACGATTCACTATAAATCCCATTAGCTGCCTTTACTTTCCTCCATAAATGTTTACTAGATGTAGAGGATGTAATGGATGATACAAATTTTATCCACGATTCCCTCTGAGTACGACGGCGAATGCGACGAGCTAGCGCTTTGGCTCTTTTAAAAGCGACAAAGTTCTCAGTTGTTGGGTACCTTCGAAAGATGTTCCATAATTTTTTCTGCTGTTTGTGACTGTCACGGCAAGCTTCATTCCACCATGGTCTGCAAAATTTTTTTGGGCGCGGGGAGCTTTTGGGGATTGTGATATTTGCGGCATTTATTAGTGTATTAACTACAATTTGTGTTGCTTCCGATATGTCTGATGTACTGACCATATCCCGAGTGATATGTGCCAATCGCATGAATGCAACCCAGTCTGCTCTCTGGAAAATGTAACGAGGAGAGCATGCGGTTGTATTTCCTCTGTCAACATATGAGACGATAACTGGGAAATGGTCACTATTGTATAAATCTTTCTCAACGGAAAATGTCATCAATGGCAAGAGTGTAGGAGTGCATATGGCCAGATCAAGACTATGGAAGGTACGTGTGGGTTCATGGAAGTAAGTCTTCTCTTCATTATTGAGCAAGCAGAGACAGTTATCAGCAATAAACTGCTCAATCTGCCGCCCACGAGAATTTGTACTAACCGAACCCCACAACGTACTATGGCCGTTGAAATCTCCAAGAAGTATAAAGGGTGAAGGAAGCTGGTCCGCTAGATTATCAAGTTCTTGTTGAGGTATGATATCATTAGGCGGTAGATAGATACAGCAGACTGTGACCAACATTCGCACATGAACTTGTACAGCCACAGCCTGGAGAGAAGTATGCAAATTGAGAGGCGTACTTGGATACAGATTGGATGTGAAGATACAGACACCGCCAGAACTGTGAGATGCTGTGTCTGCATCTCTCCGAACACAGTTGTATCCACGTAATTTAATGGCAATATTGGGTGTCAAGAAAGTTTCTTGGACACCAATAGAAATGGGAGGAAACTGGTTGATGATGGTCTTGATATCAAAAGGTTTGGAGCGAATGCCGCGACAATTCCAGGAAACGAAGGTACCCATTATGAAAGAGGTTTTGATGAAGAAAGAGGACGTGCATTTGTTGGAGTTGCTAGATCTTCGCAACTCATATCAAGTGAATCTTCATCCTCAGATGGATGGAGCTTAAAATCTGGGTTGGTTAGCGTGTCACCAAAAATGGTGGTTAAATCTTTATGGACTACATTCTGATTCGCTAATCCCAAAGCGACTGAATTCCGTAGATTCGATTTTTTGAATTTTACGGAAAGATCTTTTTGCGAAAGTCCACGTTTCGCGAGTTTCAGTGTCAGTGAGGTCTGAGATTTATTCTTTCGGGATTTTCTATTTGTATCGGGATCTTGTTTAGAAGAATCTGGAGCATTTTTGGTGGAGCTATCAGAATCTGATTCAGATGTTTTTTCTGGAGGCTTTGTTGCCGAATTCTGTTTCTTGCAGTTGACACAAGAGCAGTTCGAACAAAATGGTTTTTGAACGATTGAAGAATAGCTAATTCCAGGAGTAGGAGTCTGTATTTCAACCTTGCGCCTTGCTTCTGGGTATGTTAAATCTTCTTTTATTTTTATTGTAATGATTTCTTTCTCCAGTTTCCAGCGCGAGCAAGTTCGAGAGTAAGAGGGATGGTCGCCATCACAGTTAACGCACTTTTCTTGTGCGGTACACTGTTGACTATCATGCCCTTTTTCGGCACAACGGGCGCAAGTGACTGTCCCGCGGCAATTAACTTTCGAATGGCCAAAACGCTGGCACTGGAAACATCTTAATGGATTAGGAATGTATTGGCGAACTGGTAATTTTATGTAACCTGCATATATGGATTCGGGTAATTTTGGACTGTGAAAAGTGAGTATATAATGTTTTGTCGGTAAGAACTGGCCATCTCGTCGAATTGTAATTTGGCGAACATTAGTCACACCTTGCTTCTTTAATTCAGAACTTATTTCCTCTAGAGGAACGTTATATAATTCTCCGCAAGTTATTACACCTTTGGAGAAGTTGAGCGATGTGTGAGGACTTACAGAAACAGGTATGGTGGCTAGAGCTTTCAGTTTGAGGATATTTTGAGCCTGTTTTTTGGTATCGACTTCTACTAGTAAATCACCAGAACGCATTTTTCTTATTAAGATGACCTCACCAACGGTAGCTGCAATAGCTTTTTGAACAAGGAATGGTGAAACGGAGTTGAAAGTTTCTTTATTTTCTGAACACGCTTAATCACAAAAAATTTATCAAAATATTGAATGGTATTAGGAAATTTCATTACTTTTTGCCCACTGAAGGGACCACGTTTGGAGGAGCCCATACGATATGATAAAAGATTCGGGTCCGACGGCACCACCCACCACGGAGTCCAACAAGGGAAGGCAATTACCGGCTCTGGTCATTCCCAGCCTCGGCATCCACCCTAGTGCTAATCGGTACCTATACGCTGGGAGTTACCCCCGGGGACAGTGACCACCCTTAACGCCAAGCCCAAGGAGTAACCCCTTCGCTTGATCCCTAGCAGACTAGCCACTCAGGTGACAAGGTACCAGCCGATTAATACACCGGGGACCACAGTGCACCACCCGTCTAATGGATCGCCACGCACGGCAAACACGTGGGGGTATTTGCTGTCCATGAGAAGCAGGAAGCAAACAGAGCGGCGACAGCTTCTCATGGAGAGCTCCCTCGCCTACCCTCGAGGGAAAGAAAAAAAAGGTGACAGCAGAAGGCGCAGAAGAGAGTAAACCTAAAGGGAGTAAAGATCCCTGGGTACCTCGGAAACCAAAATGTGAGAAATTATGTTGCAATATACAGAAAGTCTACTTTCTTACGTTATTGAAAACTATATTATTTTTTTCAAAAATGAACAATGGAAAAACAAAAATAAACATTAAATACAAATAGAAAAAGAAATGAGTAAGCGAAATCAGACTATACATGTTCGAAACTACCTGGACAACTTAAGGCAAACTGTCAGCAGTTTTAATTATTTCTTAGCTCTAAAATGGAAATTTTCATTTTGAAAACTTTATTACTAAACATTTGTTAGTGATTTCATTTACTGCATAACTAGTTTCTAAGTGATAAAGAAATTAAACATTTTCATTTCTGATATATTATGCCATGAAAGTATTCTTTTTGACTAGAAGTTACGGCATCGGTTTGATTGATGCTTCTGCACCAGCAGTTTGAAGACAGATGTTTTTGCGTTAGTTTTTAGGTTTGCTTATCGTATATAATTTGTGAAGAAAGTTTGTGTCATTTTTAACTGTTCATTATTAATCTCTAATTGGAATATCATTCATTATAACTACTAAAGGAGGTTAAGTAAAGAAGTATTCAAAAAGCGTTTCGGTTAGAAGTATAAAATAAATAATTATAGAAGATAAAATATGTTTGTTTCTAACTTACATTAATTACGAATTTACCATTATTTTCTTCTCATACTATCTTCTTCTTACCATTACCTCTAAGAAATGGAAGCATATAAGAAATATTTGTTTACATATTTGACTTATAATGTGAGGTTGATTTATAAATAGGATTCAATAGTTAATGCGTCAAATGCCAATTATATAATTGAAAGTATTGCAGCCATCTGCGATAGATTTTCATTTCTGTTATGTGTAATGCCTAAATCGCGCTTGTTTACAGCTTTTTTTTGTTGACTTTCCTATTGTAAATGAACAATGCGACAAACAAATCAATTTTTTCATTCGGTTGATTTCAACCGAAACAATGCAGCTGTTTTTCAAAAAATGTAGTTGTTAAGGTCTCAATAACTTTTTCCTCTATTAAAATAAATATACGAAAAAACTTCACAGTCAGTTTGTTTGATGAGCTATACGGAATGCCAGGAAATTATCCCTTAACCATTTACAAATAAAATAACCATTAAATTAACAGTATGATATGTGTAACTTTCTCTAACATGCGTTAAATTTTTAAAATCTTTTTTTGATGTTACTTAGGAAGATTTTAATTCTCTTGTTTTGATCAATTTAGAAATTGGATTTGAATTATTCCATTACTATTGTGAATTACAATATTAATATTATTAATAATTCGATTCGTCAAAAACTATTGGAAAATATTAAAAACATTGAATATAAATAACTATCAAAATATCTCACGATTTTGTTTAGAAAATGCTACAATCTGAGATCGAAAGTTCAAATAGTATTATAACTTTAATATTTTAAATTAGCAGATTTGTAGCTTTTAAAAGAATAATATAGAAATAATGTTGGATACATTTAAAAGGATTAAGTACCTAAATTTTAGAATGAAATTTGTTTCAATTAGCTGAAAAAACTAAGTCTGTATGAAGCATAACTATATAGGTAAACTTTCAAAAGATAAATTTAATAAAACTTTTCCATAACGAACCATTCTGTAATTAACCAATTTCTTAAACAAATTATTATATAAAATGTCATGTTATAGATTTATCTAATACTTAAAAATATGAACCACATACCTTTTTTGAAATATACCGTACTGAAACAATCCAAAATTTAAATATCCTAGAGCAGTATGCGTTTTCCAATCTTTTTGATTCTTCGAACCACCTATTGCACAAAAAAATATTTTGAGACCAATAACTAAATATGCAATTGAAATAATACAGACAAATAGAAATATTTATAGATATATATTATATTCACGTATATGTCAGTAATTAATAAAGCCTATTGTGTAAGGATTGAAAAAATATTGTTTATAAAGTCAGAAATTTCATTTTTATTGCTTAACTGTAACAAAATAAGAAAACTCATGAACAAGCGGTCAAGATTTATAAAAAAAGTTCATGGGAGTTTTGATATTGTTTTTCCTTCTACTAAGGAGTCTATATCTGAATTAAAACTCGACAATTTCAGCAGCTTCAAGTTACTTTTTACATTTAATTCGCATTCACGACTTGGATTTTTGACTTGTGTTCTGCAACTGATAAGTAGGGAATCTTTATCCAAAATCATAAAAGATTTTAATGGACGAATCAGTTCTTGATATTGTTATAATGTATCAATTTAATGGAAACAATTATATTCATTTAGTTTAGATACGGAAATCAATACAGAAAATAAAATGTAGAATAATTACCAAAAAACGTAAGAAAGTGAGTAGATAAATTAACCAAGAACTTCTAAGCGAATTATATACTAGATTTTAGCTCATACAAGATTATATCTCCTCAAATATACTAAATACATAGAAGAGAAAAGAGGATAACCCTTCTTTGCATTATGATGGAAATTTCCATCATAACATTTAGTGAACAAAAAATTGTACTAAAAACAAGTGTACTTTAAATTGGTTGTTGCGGGCAAGTTTTTTCACGACTATTGCGTCATAAGGGAAGGTAGCTGTCAAAAAAATCAAATGTCACAATCATTATAGCGGGTTTAAACTTGTCATTTCACTGGTTGTTGTGGTTGGTAGAAACGTACGATTTCTTGAATATTTTTTATGACTAATATGATATTTTTTTTGCCAATAAAAATGATAATGAGTGGCAAAAACATTTGTTTTTTTGTGTTTCTGTTATTTTCTGTGTAATTTATATCGAATACCCCAAATAATCTTTCCAAAACCATGTGACAGAAATTTACATCACTATGCACTTGTTTCACTTCTAATGTATGACGAAAATGTTTTTTTACTGTATGTTTATTCTATGTTATTCAATTCCTACTATTAGTTCACACTCTCCCTATATATATTTATATATCTTATTCAAATTTTCAATTGTTATTAAAATACTCTTTATTCATCCACTCAAGTTCAAATACATTTTTTAAAACTTTTAGTGGATGACACTTGATGTTAATACACTTTTTACAAATATTAATTCAATAATTAAATTTAATTAATTTTTAATACTCTAAATATAGTTTTAGCAGTTTGTAATGAAAATTGAAATCAACAGGCAGTAGCTCAATCGGTAAAATGCAAGGATTTCAGTATTTTTCACGTGAAGGTGAAGAATGCGAGTTCAATTCTTGCAAAAATCAATAATTTTTTTGATACTTAATAATTTTTTTGATAATTATTTAATAAAAAGTAACTAAAATAAAAATTTTCTTTATTGGCCTAAGTAGGAATTGAATTATTTTTTTTATATTACTTGTTTTTGTAGAGAAATTTTGAAGGTTGACCAATAGTAGGTGCGTCACTCCGGTACAAACACCCTAAATGCAAAGGGTATTCTACAATCTCATGCAGTAAATGTGGAAATAATTTATGTCTAAATAAGAATAATAATTGTTTTTTTTAATTATCATCAGGAATAAAAATGATACAAAGACATTTTTTAATGTATTTTGTTCTGAGCTTAACATGTAAATTTGTATGATGATAGATATTTCCATCATACTGTTTTTTAATTATTTTGTATTATATATATTTATACTAGGATTTTTTAAAAACATTTTTCCTTTAATCTAGAGCATGAATGAATCACCCTGATACATTTCACGAAAAAAGAAAACGAACTCAAAGAACTAAATTTCTTAATTTCTTTCTGTAACAAAATGGTGTTATTTATGATGATCCAGGTGAATAAAGCTGTCTGCTAACCCAATTTTGATTGGTAAGTTAGTATTTATTTCTAACATATCACCCAAGAAATTCCTAATAGCTTGGTATGTTTTGACTAGTAAGATAAAACCAGAAGTGGTTTCCCTCGTGGCGGAATAAATGGTACTGTCTATTCGATTCCTGCTGGAGGTTAATTTTGCTACTAGTCCCCGATGAGATCGTTTACTCGTGCACCAATTCAATCTGCAAACTGAACGCCGGAATGTTTTCCATCAGCAGGGAGTTCACGTTATTGAATATGTGCTTCTTTGTGGATCTCAGTCCCAAAGAAGATGAAAGCAATTTTTTTGCGAAGAAAGTTAATGAAAATACAAAAAAGCAGATTATGTTGCTGAATGGCGACAAAAAAAATATCATTGAAGTAGAGCAGAGATTTTGTGTTTCCTTTTCTGGAAGCCATTTTTATCTAACAAATTCTTTTATGAGAGAAAAATTTGTTGCAGAGTAGTAACATTTGCTGTATTTTGTCAAAAAGTATATATTATTAACATCTTCATTTCCGCAAGACTTACAAAGATTTCCATCACTGTTGCAACAACTTGAACTTTGGAAGTTTTTGCAAAGTTTTCACTAAAATGTTTACAATTATAAAGCATAAAAATCATTACAACATAATAAAAATAAGGTTTTTTATGAAATATTACAAGTAAATAAATTCGATATATCGAATTTATTGAAATATATTCTAATAAAAGTCTAATGTATTCCTTTATTTCTCTTAAAAAATAAATATTTTAACAAAATTCTGAATTCATTTAATGCTTTCTTTTTGAAGAAGAAGAAATCAGTCCTCTAAGTCCTTCTTATCAGTCTTTGATAAGAAGAAATCAGTCCTCTAAATACAGCGCAGTTTTAAAGGATTTATAAATGAAATTTGTGATTTTTCTCACTTGATGTGAACAGCATGACATGCGGTGGAGACATACCAATGGCACCACGTTGATATTACAAGGGAAATAACGGTCGACTTGCCCATAGTAACAATGATAACTCAGCGCATGAATTCTTGAAGAGAAATATTTTTTTTTTTGTAAAATAGATTCATAACAGCAAAATTAAATCTCCCTCCATCTCACAACTGAGATATCAATAATTATACACCACCAAACTGATTTCATCAGACGATGAAGAAATTTTAGTTCTAATAGTACACAATATTTTTCTCGTACATTTTGATATAATATTTTATTCAAATCCTGATTTGAATGATCCTGCTGAGTTGGCTATACAGTGCAATCCCTCTCCCAATGTGGAAAAATATAATGATTATTTAAAATAATTATTATGATGGGTGTTCTTTGCAGCAGAGTAAATAGGGATGCCATAGTGAGAAGAATAATGAATAGAACTGAAAATAATATCTACAACATCTTAACTCAATGCTTAATAATAATTACATGTCCATAAACATTCTATAAAATGTTTTTTCTCCTTCCATATACTAAGTAGTATATCAGGGAGCGCACAATAATAAACAAAAAATAATTTATAATCTACTTAAAAAGTCTTTACAAAATATTCTTTTGTTAGATTACATTTCTATTGGAAAACATGTCCAAAATCTTTTGCAATTATTTATGTTTAAAAAAGTAAACCTAGATACTATTCTAAATGGAAATAATGTTAAATATTTTGTACTAATCAATGTTTTAACATAGATCAAAATTTGTAAAGTATGAAAGTTTGCAGAGTACTATCAATAATTAGCAGGTATAGTAAGAATATGGCCTTTTTTAACTTTCTCGCAACAAATCCAACTCAACAGTGCAAGTTCTATATTAGTGGGTCTGTTTCTGTTTCACGCGAAGAGAGCAATATATAAAGCAAGTTATCACCTAGGATGTTCTCGGGAGAGAAATGTCAACTAATCATATTTGACAATGATGAATTGTTTCTTCCTCATGGGATAGTTTCAGAAGTTTACGGAAAGAATTAAGCAATTGATGTATATTTGTGCGAGCTTTCAAAATAATATGCTGAAAAAAAATTAAATTATTTTTTAAACTCTGCATTGATTTGAATAAGGTAAATATTAGAATTTAAGAATACTGAAAAAATATTTTTTTTAGAAAATCCTTCACTAAAGTTGATTTTAAAGCTCAAATGGGGTCCGTATCATCAATTAGTGACTCTATTGTGGCTATGCAGGTGATGCAGATGTATAGCATGCAAAATATTAAATGCAGAAAACTCATAAATTTATAATATAAATCAAAGGAGCTACGCCTTTTAAAAACATTGTAGCATATAAGCATTATTTATCTTTAAATTATATTTTTTATTAAATATTAAATTATTAAATTTAAATTTTTTTTATTAAAATTTTAAGAGCTATTTATAACGAAAAGTAAATATTTTTCAGATTTTCAATTTGTATGATAGTTGTACTATTGAAAATTATATTTAAAGTGCAACAAAGTATTAAGTTCATTATAATTAGTAAACTTTTACTCACATATGATGTTTACTTCGGGACGATTTCATGCAGAATTTTTATTCTTAGTTCACCGATTGGTAATCTTGGAGATATTTGGCGACTATAGCATCTTAATACATTTTTGATAATAAAATAACTTTAAACTTTACTAATAAAACAAATAACTCAAAATCAACATTTTGGTGCTGTTTTATAATGAAAATGACACTTTTTTCCAGTCTATGTTTTAATTCAGATATAATTTTTACTAGAAAATTTTTTTCCTTTATTTACAATTCAAATTTCGATCGTTTTCGTTTTTGAGAACGTCCCAGCTTCCTTAATTATTGAGATGTCAAGAATCATCAACACCTATGCCCTTTAATTATAAAGCATATCAAACAAATCTTTAGATCAGAATGCCAAATATGCACTAAACTGAATTCACATCACAGTTTCGGCAACTGGATCCCCCTTCAAGCTCGCTCTGCCAGTTACGTTTAGTTTAGTTATATTAACGTCCCGTTTTAAAGCAACACTAGGGCTATTTTGGGACGGACCTCGTAATTTTGAACCGCTGTCAAATGACGAGGACGACATTTGAACTGGCACCTTCCACACCACACCAGCGGGAGGACGTTTGGTGCACCAGACTAGCTTACATCACAGTTCTTATATGGAATCGGATCTCGAACCTGAAACCCTCCGGTTCCTCAGCCGAAATCTTACAACTAGGCGACCGTGGCCTTATCTCTGTGTGGAATATTAATTACCACAAATTGAAATTAAAGAAATAATACTGTTACTTCTTTTATTTCAATAAGTTTATTTTTGTTTGGTTACTGGCAGAGTATTAATAAACCTATTTTTCCTCTCTTCATTTGAAATTGCTTTTACTAAATTGTCAGATTCTTGGTGATCGGCTGCAGAAATCTCGGTCAATGTGTCTTTCTTTCCACGACGTATCTTTCTTTCCCTAGAAAGAATGTTACCCGATTCTAAATTCCTTCATATCTGTAGTACTTGAATAATTAACAAATGAGTGTTATCTTCGAGAAGTATTTAATTCTTGTTTTGTAAGAATAATGCTTAAGTTCCGGATATTTAGAAATATTATTTAAACTATTTTATTTGTGGTGTGGACAGGAAGGTTCCAGCTCAGGTATAGTCCTCGTCATCTGATCGGTTCAAAATTACGAGGTCCGTCCCAAAACAGCCTTAGTGTTGCTTTTAAACGGGACGTCAATATAACTAAACTAAACCAAAATACCTGGTATATTCGTAATTCATACCTTCAGGCTATTCACGCTGCAAAATATTAAAGTGCAATAGTCATCCAGTTTCGAGAATATAATGTTCAAATTTTCAGTATAGCTTGAATACTTATCGATTGTTACAACCATTCAGTATCGAAACAACATGATCGTTAACATACTCGCTTCCAAACCGGGAGGTCAAGGTTTGATTCTAAATTCCATAAAAAAAAATCAATCTTAGTGAGAAATTTACAAATATTTTTAACTTGTTACTTATTTTTTATGCAAAAATAAATGTTTATTCCCACGATCCTTGAAACATTATTAAAATCTAATATTTAATCGGTCATATAATTATGAATATAACATTAATAGCGATAAACACTAATTATTTACATCATAAAAATTTTTATTCTTCAATTTTAGAAATTTATTCTACTTTTATTTATCTTCAGTTACATTCAAGAAAAAGAATGAAAACTATCATAAAAAAGTGGAAGTAAAATATATCTTACCATTTTCCACATTTAATAAATAGCAATTACTCATAAGAGTAACATTTCTTCAGGAGGTATACCGGAAAATAAACTTCACTCATATCACAAAAATATCCCTATATCCCTCTTTCATCAGCAAACTGAGTAGCATACCAAGCATATCGAATTATTTTATTAAAATTTAGCGATAATAACGATGAAATATTTTGAACACATTATAATATAATCTTCAAGGGAATTTCTCGATTAAGTTTTACAGTAAATAAGTTGAATTCTGTATACGCTTTCTACTATTTCCTTTTGCTAATTAAAATCGGAACCATTTGCTTAAATTGTTAGCGGCTGTTTACAATTTATACAATATCTAATTCAACTGCTGTTTACAATTTGTACAATTTCTAATTCAGCTTCGGTCTACAGTTGCAATGAATTGCAGTGAGTAATTTGTAACTATTAGAACCCAATGATACTAAACATTTGAGGATTTTTAAGATAATAGAAATGTAAGTTATTTTTTTTTATCAGGATTTAAATTATAATTATTTTACTGTTTAAAAATTAAATTTTAATTACAATTCAAGTACTATCTGAATGAGAATTTATTTTTTTCATGAAATTAAGTTACATGTTAATAAAATACATATTTAAAATGTTAATTTATTTCGAAACGATTTTAAAAAATTGAGAAAGTCGCATCCTCGATCGAATCTTGACCTCCGGGTTATAATTGAGTGCATTACCCACAAAGCTGCTTTGCAGCTGAAGAACAAAGAAAAATGACTAGTATTTAAGTCATGCCAAAAGTTTGAAGATTATATTTTCCGATCTGGCTGTCTATAACACTAATATTTTAACGAGTGAATATCCCCAATTCATATTACGAACATGCCAAATCCCACCTAGAACTTCCCACCCAGTGCTCTTTCTTTCTTAAACAAAATAATTTTACAGTTTTAAATAATATTTCGGTTATCTTTTCCTATACTCGAAATGGCAGTTACAATTATGTTAAGTTTATTTTCATTGAAGCACATTGTTAGAACATAAGTCTATGTGGATTTGGTTTGGTTTAGTTATAATAGCGTCCTGTTTTAAAGCAACACTAGAGATATTTTGGGACGGACCTCGTAATTTTGAATCACGGTAATATGACGATGACGACACTTGAGCTGGCACCCCCTCTCCAACCTTCCACACCACACCAGCGGGATGACTCGCTTACATGACTGTTCTTATATGGAATTGGGTCTCGAACCTGAAAACCTCCGGTCGGTTCAGCAGCCGAAATCTTACAAGTAGGCCACAGTGGCCCTATCTCTGTGTGGAATCTTAATTACCACAAATTGAAATAAAAGAAATAATACTGTTACTTCTTTTATTTCAATAAGTTTATTTTTGTTTGGTTACTGCCAAAGTATTAATAAACCTATTTTTCCTCTCTTCATTTGAAATTGCTTTTACTAAATTGTCAGATTCTTGGTGGTCGGCTGCTGAAATCTCGATCAATGTTTTCCGTGACGTATCTTTCCCTAGAAAGAATGTTACCCGATTCTAAATTCCTTCATGTCTGCAGTACTTGAATAATTAACAAATGAGAGTGTTATCTTCTAGAAGTATTTCATTCTTGGTTTGTAAGAATAATGCTGAAGTTCCGGATATTTAGAAAAAGTATTTAAACTACAGCATTGAAAATTAGGTTCCGTCTGAATCTTGGGATATTAATCAATATCTATGGTAACATAAAATGGAGAACTTTACAATAGGTTTCTTTTAACTGTATTCTATATCTTCTGACCCAAAAAACGAAACATCTTTCACCACCAAAAGCATATACTTGTTGTAGATTAACCAAGTATAATTAATAAATAAAAGTTGAAATTAATTCCTGTAAACTATATCAAAACGCAAGATGTTGAGACAGTTTAGTTCTATTAGTGTTCCGTTTTAAAGCAGCATTAGGGATATTTTGGGACTGACCTTATAGTTTTGAACCGCGGTCATATAACGAGGACGATATCTGAGCTGGCACACTCCCTCCAAACTTCCACACCGCACCAGCGGGATGACGTTGAGACTTAGATGCGGATTAAGTAAGTTATTGGCTAATTGTTAATTAAATTAAGGTAATATGAAAAGGATAAATTACGAAAACATCTCGTTTGCAAGCTTCAGAGTATTAAAACTTCTCTATGGTATCGAAATCCTTGAAAAGAATGCAGGATAATACCCCAGTAGCATACTAATATCCACACTGACTTCATTCTTTACGAGTAAGAAATATACTTTTAGATTAGAGGACACCACTCGTTAAAACTCAATTCAGTTCGAGAAATCCTATTTTAGTTGTTTTTAAGACATGCAAAAGACTTCGTTTATTATTATTATTATTATTATTATTTGTTTCCTTTGAAAAAGGTCGATTGAGCTTTCAAGCTTAACTTTTTACTCTAATTTATATTACATATGAAATTTGTGTTAAGAAGCATTTTTTTTTCATTCACCGTTTATTTATTAAAAAATTATATCTCCTTGTTGATTCACATATGATATTTAATAAATTTTGACGATGAATTAAAAAAAATGCTTTTCTGATTCATTTTACTTTTAAATTATGAAATAACTATAATTACAATAAAAGATTAAATTTAGCTAAAAATGAATAAATTAGCAAGTGAAACATCACCATTAGAAAATACCAAATAAATTACCAATAAAGAACAGACATCAGAGATAAAGGTGCAATGATAATTTCTTAGAGAAGTGATAATGTTTTAGAGAAGCGAATTCGATTTCATAGTGCAATTCCTCTTTATTCTCTTTCATGTGCATACAAGAGAGATTTAAAAATAAATCTCTTATTTTCTGATTTTTATATAAATCTCTCTATATTTATTTCCCTCTCTCTCTTAGTAGCTATTGATTTAGTTCTGCGAGTCTCGAGACTTAAACAAGACCAGATACTTATCACAATTACAGTTTAATTCCCATTCAAGAAGTTCTGATTTATGCCCTGACGTTTCCATGGTCTTGAATACTACTTACTTTAATTTCTTTTGGGATTCTTTTTAATATTCTTTATGAAATAGATTTAGGTCATCAAAAATCGTTTAGCATTAAGTCCGGATCACATTCTAATAACCTAAAAACCTAAAAAAAATACTAAGAGTGTTCTACCTTTAGAAGGTGTTTTTAAATCTTTATAAAATTTTAGATATTCATGACTAAGGAATTCTTTCTGATAAGTAAGGAAAAAGTAATAAAAATGTTCAATTTCTTAAACATCGCAAATTTTTAATACAAGTTACACTCTCCTTGACTTTCACAGATATTCTTTACGTGAATAAAATTTTAAAAAATGCTACCTATTCTTCTATTTTAATGAAAAAAATATTTAAAACACATTTGTTTAAGCGAAACTCCCTATTCGGTGTTGAATAATACAAATACATGTTGCTTTCAAAGTTGTCATAATAAGGCAACGATTGTAAAAGTAGAAAATTATTAGTTATCATTTTTAATTAACTTATAAAAATAATTTTAACTATCCAGGCAAAATATTCGCACTTAA
Source organism: Argiope aurantia (assembly GCA_026543865.1). Classification (NCBI taxonomy): domain Eukaryota; kingdom Metazoa; phylum Arthropoda; class Arachnida; order Araneae; family Araneidae; genus Argiope; species Argiope aurantia. The sequence goes on along the minus strand of JAPMOR010118671.1, from coordinate 275,072 downwards.
ATGCGTTCTTATTTACAAAAATATAAATTCTAAAAAAAAAACAAACACTAGCAGTATGATATTTTAATTAAGAAAAATCTCAGATTGCCCTACTAAATTTTTAGTGCAGGGTTGCAGCAACTGGTCTTACATTCTATAAAATGTATGCAAAGCATTTGTTAAAATAAATATTATACGAAAAACATCTCTACTAAGAACTCAATCGTAATCCTTATTAAAAGAAGAAAGAATTCAAGATATAGGATAACTAAAAATGAATATCCTGATTTCAAAGCCTTATTGTACATCAGGTAGTTGGTGGATATATTTGAAAGAAATATTATTCAAGAGATAATACTTTTCAAGTTTTGAAATCAAGAACCATTGATTTTCAATTCGTTTTCCTTTTATAATACATCTAGTGTTCAATAGAGTTCTTGTCCAATCATCTGTAACATGTGTCTCTCGATGCTGAAAATAGCATCTGTCACACGGTCTTTCAAATTAGTGGATATGAGGTAGTTTAGTCATCACGATCTATTAATATAAGGAATGTCCCATGTGTCCACGCTATTAATATAATAATATTAATATGGTCTATTTCAGAACGGACATGGTGATTTTGAATCATGATCAGGTGACGAGGACGCACCCTCTTTAAACTTTCCTTTCACACTAACTGTATGACGTTTGACCCACGATACTCAGGACGGGCCGGAGAAGTCAATTTAAGATTTTCTTATAATATCCTGATATTGAATATGTTTTATATACTAATACACTATTTTTTTTACATACAGTGGGCCACAAAATTGAGTATACACCTTAGAAACTTAGAGACTTTTTGCAATTACAAATTAAATATTGCTTTAAGATGATTGAAATTTTTACCTTATATACTTTAGTCTATGCTTTACCGTACTATACTAATAAAATTGTTGCGTTTATTTATTTTTTAAGAAAAAAAATAAAAGATCTGAGAAGAGAGGAAAAACAACACCACAAAAATAAGAATACACCTTTATTAATTTCCTTTTAATTCACAAGTTAATATTTTGTTGCATAACCTTTTGCTTGAATTACAGCTTGTAATCTTCTGAGCATAGATTCTACTAGTGTTTTAGTGGTTTCAACCGAAAATTTAGCCCCTTCTTCTCTCAGAACCTTCTTGATAACGTCCTTGCTTGTGATTTCGTGCTCATGTACAGCTTTCCCTAATTGCGACCACAAATTTTCGATGACGTTTAGGTCTGGAGACTGGGCTGGAGTTTGTAATTGCTTCCTACAATGGTACAGCAAGTATAACTGCAAAATCTTCGCTGTATGCTTGGGGTCGTTGTCCTGCTGGAATATGAGGCTTGACCCAAGCCCCAACTTACTGGCACCTTTTTTCAAGTTATCATTTAAAATCCCCAAATATACATGTTTGTCCATAATACCATCAATAAAAGCAAGCTCTCCAACTCCTCCAGCCGACATACAACCCCAAACGAGAACAGATCCACCTCCGAACTTGACTGTCTTAATGGTGTTTTTAGGTGCCAGTGCTTTCCCAGCTTCTCTCCATACTTTAAATCGTCCATCGCTTCCGTAAAGATTACTTACTTTCATCAGAAAATATTACAGTGTTCCAGAAAGAAATAGGCTTTAAATGATGTTCTTTGGCGAAAATCACTCTCTTTTGTCTATTCACATACTTGATGAGTGGCTTTCGTATTGGTGTACGGCCATGAAACCCATAGTGTTGAAGGGTACGTCGAATTGTTTCATCTGAGATCTTTTTCCCGATTGTAGAGGACATCGATAAAGCTAGTTTAGAGGCACTCACCCTCGGATCTTTCTTTGCTGAGTGAATGATCTTCCTCTTCGCTGTAGTACTCAGTATTTCTTTACGTCCTCTTCCAGGAATATTGACCACAGATTCAGTTTTTTTATACTTCTGTAGTATTTTTTGGACACAACCATGAGTTACACCAATCAACGAAGCGATTTCTCGAAGAGATTTGTCCTCTTTCGACCAATAAACGTTCAGATTCAGTAGTTTCTCTACGAGAGCTCATTTTACGATTTTTAATAAGAAAAAATACTATTTAAAAGCGTTGAAGTGCAATAGCACGTGTTATAAGCAGCAGCTACTCCTGAAACTCTTTAAAGAAAATTTGAAACTAAAAAAAGTGGTGGCAAAATTTACAAATATAAGAAGTGTATACTCAATTTTGTGGCATGGTTTTCTATCTTTTCTTCGAATTGCTTAACTTTTGTCGTAATAAAAAAGTTAACTATAGAATTGCGTTATTATAGGATGGTAAAGCAGAGGTTAAAGTATCTAGGATAAAAAAATTTATCTATTTTAAATCAATATTTAATTTGTAATTGGAAGAAGTCTAAAAGTTTTAGAGGTGTTTACTCAATTTTGTGGCTCACTGTATATAAGGTAAGCTTTTGTGTGTACAAAATTAAAATAAAGAGTCAAGTTTCAACAACAATGCATCTATTGTCTAGAACTGAATTCTGATTAACAAACAAGAAACTCTAGTTTCGTAAGAACCCGGTTCTCTTTAAATTACTCCATATTACAATAAATAAGTCACGAATTTAGTAAAGCTTGAGATGCATAATAAATGGTTTTTTAATACAATTTGTATTGGAAGTAATTAATTTTCTGATAAAAATCTTTTAGTTGAAGCAAGAGACTATGAGACTTGAGACCTCTTACCCGTTGGATGTCTGGTAAGGGTTCATTATAATATAAAAAAAACAGAAAATTTAATATATATGTATTTTGATAGACTAGTGCATTAAAACAAATTGTTATCGTAGTTAAGAGCGAACATTGAATTTGAGATCCTATAAGTACTACAGGATCATGTAACATCATTATTCACTAAATAATGGTTATGAAACATACGCTATTAAGTGGTTTTATGTAACTTATATTGATTCCAATTTTTCATGCAAAAATGGGTGTACAAGAGTTTTAAATTCTACTATTCTGTGTCTTCTCGATGAAAATATTTTAATATTTTCAGAAGTTAATTATCAGATGGATTAATTAAATTATAATTTATAAAGTAGCTCTACCTGAAAAAAAAGTTGAGACAAAATCATTTAATGATTTTATAATCTTTATAATAAGGAATTAAACAAAATGTAGATATCATAATCTGTTTAAGATTACCGTATAAATTTAATAAAATGCTGTTTAAAGAACTTATTTTCATTGAAGTAATAAATTAATTTTTATTGCACCAGAATTGCCAAAACATTCAAGATGAAAATTAAAATAGCCATTAGTACAAAATTAAAGTTTTTTTTTGTTGCAAAAAGTGACATTCTTTTCAATGGATAAAAAGTAAATTTTGTAGATATAATTAGTATAAATAAAGCATTTTCAATTTTGAAAATGAAAATGTGTGAGATAGAGAGGCAATGAGGGATTTTAATTTGACTTATTCTAATGAGCCCCGTAAACAGTAAGTTCATTCTTAGAAAATCGAAAACTGTCATTTTATAATAGATTTCTACATTTTTATCAAAATCTCTATGAGGAAATTCATTCAATTATTTTTGATTGAAATTTGTAATTTTTTTATAAGATAATTGAAATAAAGCTAAAAAACTATTTTTAGAAAAGAAATCCTAAGCAAATAATGAGACCCTAAACTCACAATGCGCAATTTTTATTCTTTCATATACGAAGTACCAAAGAAAAAGCACTGCAATAGTAAAAAACAACCCTTGAGGTTTTGATGAATCTTCATGTTTCAAATATCTCTGAGTTTGAAGAACATTTTTTTAAATTATGTGTGTTTATATATGATAACGCGGCAACTTTCACTTCCAGCCAGACGGATGAAATTTGGTATGTGGTATTTACAACAAATTTGTAGATTTCAATTAATATTTGAGCAAAATCCATTCACAAGAAGATATAAAAGATTTAAAATCCTAAGTGCAGATACTTGTCGAATTTTGAATCGCATCCTTTAAAAGGTTAAACATCTGTTGGTCTGTGCTTTCGCTTGAATATGATAACTCAAAAACATAATGCTTTGAACGTGCCATTTAGTACGAGATCTTGCAACTAAAATAAAAATTACAGATTCTGTGCCAAAATTTTATTCGAATCTGTTAGCAAAAAGACACCGAAATTCATATTCGATTTTCTTTACTATACTAAAAATCACAAATTTATGTATGCAGAATTCTGAAAATAAAAATCAGAGCACTCGTGGTCTTCACTGCCTTGCCCTAGGTTCATCATTTTATGCGGGGAGAAGAGGATCACAATTTTATGAGAGAGTACGCGAGAAAGTTTTGGGAAGACCATTCCAGCTACTTGATTTTCAAGCAAAGGTTGTCGAAATAAGCATAAAAGATTTTAAGCAATAAAAGAATCATTGAAAGAGTAAAATTTTTAATTTAAATTAATATTTAATGAAAAATATAATTAATTTATTTTAAATTTTCCTCATATTAATAATACCAGAAATAATTTTTGAAATTCTTATTTAGAAGTAATTTTTAAAATCATAAATGGAATTGATGGAAATATGCATAAATGCACTGCTTAGGTTTAATGAGACGTATTATAGCGGGATAAATTATTTTCTCTTTTTTTGTTTATCTTAATTTTACTAACAAATTTGTTACTTACATTTTCTTCTTTTATTGACGTTTTACAAAAATAAGAATTTTCTGAAACTGAATTCAATCGTCCATTATTTTAAAATCTGACACATCCATGTCTTCATTCCTTTGGTTAAATCTCAGCCATCAAAGTCAGGTCGTTAATAAAAATTCATCTCTTTTAAAATACTAGGAGATTTAGTAAACGGATGGTATGTTATCCCAATGGATTTGCAGAGTAGACAAAAAATTCATTCTCTTTCAAATGAGCTGAAAATACGGATCGATTTTATCCCCCCATCATGAGACACAAATTGCAGGTTTCATTATTCAAATTTGAGCAGCAAAAATATATTGTCCAGCAAAAAAACATTCAGAGAAAGAAAAATGTTGGAAAAAAAAGGTTATCTTTATGCAGGAAAAGCTTTCCTTGATAACTATATGTACTTTTGATTCAAAACAGTCATTTTCCTAATCATCTTCAAATAATTGGTAATAATCACTTCCCAATCACATTTAACTATCGGGGTCTTAAAAGTCATAACCAGAAAGTTGGGAGAGAAAAACAAACTTGATATATTATTTCACTTAAAATTATTGATATTTTATTTCATTCCCCCTTGTTTCAAATTTGACTTTACTTAGATTTCGATATATTAACATCCCGTTCCGAATAATACTAGGGCTATCTTAGGATGCACTTCGTAATTTTTGACCGAGACCAGATGACAAAGACGACACCGCCTTTCCAAACTTAAGCATCAAATCAGATTGAGGATATTTGACCTTGAAGGATCTAAGGTGTATTAGACTTGCTCACACGGATGAGCTTTAATGGAGTTGTACCTATTTCGAACATGCAACCTTCCGAGCGATGCTGTGACCATATCACTAGGTAACAGAGGCTCATCGGAAGCATGAAAAGAATCTCAGCTATTAGGGAAAGAATGCTTTCTTTACTTTTACTCTTATTTCACATTTTTCCAGTTCAAAAATGGTTTCGGTTTAGCTTGGTTTAGTTATATTTGCCACCCGTTTTGAATCCAGAATCCTCCGACCTCCTAAATCCCGAGACCTTACCACCAGGCCACCTCGGTCCAGCTGAAGCATATTCTAATTAGAAAAAAATGCCCAACAATATTACGCCATTCAGAATATCGAGAAACGTCGGGGAGATATTGTATAATACATTGTGCTAACAAGGATAAAATTATCGCAGAAATTAATGGCGGATATTTAGGCTAGGGAGATTCGTATTAAAGCACTCTATTCAGTGGAATCGTATTTCGTACCTGCTGTTCTCCGGATCAAATTTTTACAATCAGACTACAGCGGCATTACAAATATAATTTCAGAAAAAAAATTGTATATAAAAAGTGAAACATTGTTGGATAAAATAAAGAATTTCAAACTTAATTTTCCCCAGCACATTTGACGTATGTCATCTAAACATGTTTTTATTTCATTATTGTTTAAATTTTATTATTCTTTATAAAATTTACTTATATTTCCATTATAAACTTCTTTTGGACTTTTAGCTGTGTCAAAATAATAAATATTCAAAATAGAATTTTTTTTTAAATTTACTAGCGCAGAAAATTGAACAGTTGATGGTTAAATACTGATTAGACACATTCGGATAGAAATAAATTTTTTAAAGAAACTAAGTTTCTAAACCAACTATTTGATCCTCCAGATGCTTCTACCAGTAAATGAATCTCTAAAAATTCGTAGCATCCGTAATTCAGCATCCGAATCTCGGACAAATGATCTTTTCATCTTGTTTCTTTCTTGTTTCATTTTCAATCGACAATTTTTGCTCGCTGTTTTTTTAATTTTTACTTCTCTTTCGTAGATTCCACATGTTGTTTCATATACCCTTCATATGAGTAGAATCAGCCCCTGCGCGAACACTCAGCTTTAGCCAATCAGGGGAGAGCCCATCCTCCGAACATCCCCCTATGCTCCTGTTTAAAGGAAGCTTGGACTCGAAGAGGGCGCACAGCTTCGGCCGTCATCCTGAAAACAAGTCTTCTTTGAGCTCTCTGCTAGGAAAGGTAAGCATATTTCGCTCAAAAATTCGATCCCAAATTATTACTTAGCAAAACTCTTATACAAAATTATTGAAAAAAAAAAACTTTTTTATCAATAATTTTAAAAGTTTAGAAATAAAATGTTGATATATGATTTTAGAAAACGAATAACTTTAAATAAACGCAAAAATGCGGAAAAACTTCGTTGTTGTATAAAACTTTCATAATTTGGTTGAGCGTTTAATTATGACTTGAGATACGATTTGAATATTTTGATATTACATTGTTTGTATCATATACTTTTTAAAATTATTACTTATATATATATTTGAATAAAAGTAAATTTTGGTATTAACTTGATCAATTACATTTAAGATTTAGCGCACAAGAGATTACAATTGTCTCTTGTTAATTGAAATTAATTAAGTCCTAGTTATAATGATTGAATATTATTCTATGTATGTAAAATATTCGTCCATTTTCAAACGTATTTTCATAACTTTATAAATGTATTTTTTTAATTTGTCGCATATGTATCGCAGTATGCGTCAAAGTTTTCTCTCAAATATTATGCGTATTTTTGACATGCATAATATTGCTGCCTCAATTTCACTTAATATATTTAGAAATTGTAACTATTTCTTTAGTTATTTTAGTGAATTTTGCGAAATTAGATATTCTAGCGAAAGTAACATTTTAATACCTTTTTGTAAAATTTTGAGATTCATTTGTGAAAAAAAATGATATATATGTATATAGAAGTGTTATCTTTTTTTTTAAACTTATTTTTATATATATGCTCATAAATAAAGTCTCATATTTATATCATATTCAGAAAAGACATGGTTGAATATAACAATAAATTTTATTAGAAAAATTTAGCGCAATTAAATTTATATTTAAAAAATAAGCACATTTCAGTTAAATAATATTAAAAAGAATTTTTAAAAAAACTTAAATTTAAAAAAGGAAAGACATAAATATAAAAGTTCTCGATGGTACTATCAAAAATTTCCAAATCTATTGGGATGCATTTTCAATGAGAATATTTAATAACTGACGAGAGTTTTCGCAAAAAGGAGACTTTTTTTTGTTATTTATTGGAAAAAAAAGAAAGGAGATATCTGTTTCTTTCGCCTTTATTTGGCGCGAAATTTTATAAGAACGAGACGAGAAAATTTTATAAGAATGGGTTATTTCAAATCTCAGCTTAGGTATTATCAAAACAAATAGATACCGTTTTTGGAGAAGGGTTTTGTGTGATGAATGCTTGCTTCAAAAGAAGACTTTTCGAAATGCTTTGGAAAATTCGATCGTTAGAGAAAGACAGAGGAATGTTTATTTGAATATCTCCGTCAACTGGGGCGGAAATGGTTACTCAATCATTTCTGCGTGATCTATTATTTGAAATGATTTTATATTTGTCCCACTTACATAAATTAGATTTATTTTTCGTCTCAAAAATTCGCCTAAAATATTTATTTTAATTGTTTAATTAATAAATTTAGCTTCCAAATATTCAGTCTATTTTAATGATGTGCATTTTAAGAATAGTAAAATAGTATCTTTTTACAATAGTAAAAATCGAACTATTTCATATAATCATCGTGCTTGAAGGCATTGAACTTTTTTTTGAATATGTTTGAATTTCTTGCGTATTTTCATTGTTTTTTAATATAATAGATCACAAGCCGTATAATTCATTTACCATATAAAGAAAATCGAAAATTGGTAGCCGATTTCTTTGCAAAATATTCAGCAGTTAAATGTTTAGAAATTTTGAAACGTTATATTGTTGCAATTCTTGTTCTTAAAATTATATCATTTGTATGCATGTATTATATATATTTGTACACCTACACATACACGTTCTATACTTGTAAGATGATATACGTACTTTTTGAATCTCGGGTGATGTAAAAAATTAGAAAGTAAATAAGTAGAATTTAATCAAGTTATAACGATCCAGACAAGAATATCAAACGTTATTTTTTTTTATTCGGCTTGCTCAGTGGGTATTTTTTTTATAGCTGTAGACAATGTTGATCATTATTCAGTTCATTTGCCGTTGTTCATTTGGTAGACAAGAAGTGATGTGAATAAGGAGGAATTATTAAATATGTTCCATAGGATGAAAAAGAAGTGAGGGATAATGCACAACTGTCTATCATACAGAACAGAATACTGAAAGCGTTTTCGCTTCATTTTACTTTCTCAGCTGAAACTTTATTTATTATCGCAGTAGCTAATAAAAAATTGAAGCTAATTTGTGAAATAATATAGCAATATCAAAAGTTTCTCGGAAAACCTGCATATGTGTTAATGAAAATAATTTATGATTTTTCTCTTTATACAATTTTTTGTTTTATTGTTTTTTTTAGTTGTTTACCAGCTAAAAGTTTCTATTTATACCAATAAATGTTGCAGGTGGTATGTTGCATTTCTGTAATATACAGTGAAGCTGCTTAATGTGGTCGCGGTTAATATTAAAATTCGCTTTATATTATAAAAATCCTTTGATCCCGAGGATTTTAGCATTAACGCATTTAAATATATACAAAAATATTTGTTTAGTGAGATCACTGCAGTTTTTTAATTTCTTCAGATTCGAAATAGAGAATTGATCGATCAATCATTTTTCAACCAGAGTTAATGATTGATGTCCATGAAATCTTTTTCTCTCCATGTGTACGGAAATATGCGAGTAATATTTTCCCTTTTCTGGACTAGTATTATCTGGATCGATTTAAATGGACAGCTACTCTGCCAGTTTTGACTTGAAATCTGTTGAACAGGCAGAAACTCCTGTTGCTTAGTCAGTTTAGGGCATCAGTCTATGCGAATGCTAACGGCAGTTAACGGTCGATTGCTAACGGTTGAAGCTCTTCGCGTGAGCGGCGTGCGGTCAGTCAGTCGTCAGTAGCGATCGCTGGGGAATGAAGCGACAGTTTGCGCCGGACGCGTATGTGCGCTCATAGGCCACACCGTTGGTTTTTGGTAGACACATATACGCACCCATAGCAATCAAAGGGATAATTTACTTGCATTCATTTTGGTTTGTAGGCTATGTTATAGTTGTACCATGGAGTATTGTACTTTTTTTTCTCTGGTTCTTTCTGACTTCGCAACTAAAGTGAGAGGTTATTACTGTCAGTAATTAAAGCTTAATTTCAGAACAAAAAAATAAATGATTATGATTTAATAAGTATGAAATAATTTTACAAAAGAACTGTGGTTGCTTATATTCATTTGATAATGATCCAAACAACATTTTTTTATATATATTTTTAAGTTCTTAGACTCTGTTGAATAGCTTGTTGGGAAGTTGATTAAACTTCAGATGCTAATGATAGGTCTTAAAATATTCTAGAAGACTGAATGTATTGAAAAGAAGCACTCCTAGTTAAAATTATTCTTCTTTCCTCCTATAGGAAATTACTTCCTATGGAAAGTGTTTTTTCTTCATTTTTTAGAATTAATGAAAAATTGAACGAAATGTGTACGTTTTTTTAGCAATAGCTCACAAAATCCTGCACAAAACTGATTTTTACATCATTTTAAAATTTTAAAAATAGCCTTTTTAAGGATAACAGTTTAATTGTGAAAACGTTTTTCTGAAAATTTCTGCAGTTTTTTTAAATGTATTTTTTTGCACGATTTTCTGCAATAAATTTCATTGTTGAATCAAAATTCAAAATGTTTTCATTGTTCATGAAATAGTGAATCACGTGATGCTCTTCCCTTATTAAATGTTAAGAAGGAAAGATTCTGTCTCATACCTGTGTAGTTTACATGAGAAATAAAAAAGTGTAGTTACAGTGCCTCGAAAATTAGAAGATAGTTTTTAATGTCCTAACTATATAGATATGATATCAAAAATATAATTAATGTTATAATCTCTATAATGTCATTGAATATTAGAATAGTACATATACACAATGAATACAACAGGTGTAAGGGCATCAAAATAGCACAACTTTGATATTTGTCAGAATTTGAAACTTAAAAATATTTTTGTATGGAATTTTGAAAATTAAGTTATGTCTAAGAGATTTAATTGAAAGTAATATTCTTGGCGATCCAGATTGTAATCAAGGGCGGCTAGTATTAAATAAAACAGTATTAATTTTTAAAAACTTTTAAAGTAATTCTAATGCTAAACACATGAAGGCACTTTTTGCATGTTTAAATGCAATTTAAATTTATGATCGAAAAATAAATTTATAAATTTGAATTATGATTAATAAATTTTTATGAACATTTTTTATCAGAAATAGTCTTATTTTTATTCAAAACCTCTCTATATTTCGGACTGAGCTAATTTTTGAGATTTTGCGATTCGAAATATCTATATATTGTTCCTAATTAACTTATAAGTAATTATCCTTTAATCTTGTATCATGTAACTTATAATTCACATTCTGTAGCATTACCCAGAAACCATTATCTTCTGGCCAATCTGTCTGATTTCTATATGCATTCACATTATGGCTACAGACCTTTAAGATCATGTCGTTCCTAAAATTCCTAAGCTTTTCCAACAAAGTGACTGTATGATAGTTTTCCAATAACGTATAATAGATTTAAATAATTTTCGCTAACTAATATATAAACCGGAGAATTATCGGCATATTATTGAGCTAAAAGCAGCTCTCGGATTTGACTCTATAGGATTTAGTTATAATATACATTAATACGGGAATTATTAGTAATTAATAATTAACTTAACAGAAATACATACAGCAGAATATAGGCATATATAATATAAGAAGATAAATCTATGAATAATATAAAAATACTAACATTATGATAAGCAAACCTGTTACAAAAGAATCGATTTCAATAAGCATCCTTTTCAATAATGAATATTTCAGACTTTTAGAAAAAATTTTCTCAAATAGCTAAAGAAAATAATAGATTTTGCAAAAGACATCTTAAAGCAGTATAGTTGTAGGTATCGATATCTTACTGATATAACATCAGTTCATGACAACAACAACAAAAAAAAATCTCAATTTAAATTTCTATTCAAGTAAATATTTTTCACAATACCATCTGATCTTGAATATGTAGCAATCCAGAATTCAAATCGCTGATGTAATGATGAAACTCAGTAATTTGGCCGATAGTTCAAGTATCGACCTCGTCTTGTGATCATGGTACAAAATTCATGGCCTTATACCAATAGCATACCGAGCAGATTCAATTGTCTATTAATTCAACGGTGCGCGTATACTTGGAACATATTGTCCTTTGAATCGGTGTTAATTGGAAATGGTAGGCTAGTTGCTTGTGTCTTATCTTTAAATTTCAGTGCTTAGCATAAATTTCAAACAGAAATATTAAGAAGCATGATAATTGCTTCAATATTGTATTTTTGATGATTTCCAAAGTTTCACTGTTAAGTTATTTAGAGAATTCTTTTGTCAATAAAATTACTCTAATAATCTATAGATTTCATTGTCTCTAAGAAATCAACATCAGAATTTTAAATATTTACACTTCATTTCCAAAAATTCCTTTTTAAATGTTTAATTCTTTGAAGTCGAATGTCTTTTCTCAGCCACCATTCAAAACGGTGCATCATTTTGACATTTTATTTTTTAAATTTTAATTGTTAAAAATACCTACAGAATGTTAAAATGACGTAGATTAATTTTTCAGTGAAACTCAACTTAAAGCAATTGTATGTATTTATTTTTTGGTGTAATAAACAGGCTCATGTATTAAGTGAATAACTATGCATCGGATCATCTTTCCGACTGCGAAGGGTTAAAAAATATACTTCTGGAAAAGCAGCTTTATCCATTATGGACTGTGCGACAAAACAGATCAGTTGGGAGAACGTAGACTGGGAGAATAAAAAAAAAATTCTCCATTCATTGATCTGCACTAATTCTTGTGCTATTTGGAATTAGTGATATAGGTCTTACAACTTTTATTTCTGTTTGAAAGCATTAACGTATGTATAGCGATGTAAATATTATGTTGAAATTTGCTTTAAACTGGAGGATAATAAATTGAAGGAGTCAAATAGATGAGACAAAGTTAATTTATCTGACAGATTGCAGTTTATTTTGCAAAGCTCTAAGCGTAGCTGCCTTTATTAAAATGGTCCAAACAAACTAGAAACTAAACTAAAAGCATATGTACTATTTCACAATAACTGTTCGTCAGAAGATCAGCAGTTAATAATCCCGCAATAAATGGACATCAATTATCAAACGCATTTCCTTTCGATTACGAAATCCAGTAATAAATTCCGTAGAACTTTTTTAACTCTTTATTTTGCTAAAATATATTTTATATTGTATTGTTTTCAAAAAAATATAAATGAAACAGAACAGAGTTCATAGTCATTCTGGTTCCCACATTATTATTCAATTGTTAAAATAACCCTGTTAAATTCTCACATAGCATAAATAAAATAAAAGAATCTAATTTAATCGCTAAAATTACATTAATAATCAGTTATTGCAATGTTAATATATAAAAGTATTCTCAGATATGAAAATACGCAAATCGAATCATTTGGAGAAACTTACTTTAATGAAATAGTACGCCATTCCGTAAAAGTCATTTTGCTTTTAATTTCAATTCAGAAAACTATTTTTAAATCAGAGTTTTTATAGGAAGTATGTTATACTTTGTAGATAACAACAAAGAATTTTCAAAATCACGTTCAGTAGCTGCAGATGTTATCTTAAAATTTCTTTAGATCAACCCATTCTCAAACATACTTAAAAAAAAAATAACATCTCGACTTAGCATATAGTGAAAGGATGGCAGAATTTGTTAAAGAATTCCACATAAAGAAACATTTCTTTTCTATTTCAGAAAAATACAATCTTTTTCGTTGAATACAATATTTTTATATCAAAGCTTGATAAAAAGCAGCTTTAGGCTAGCGAAATCACTACTATAGAGAATTTTAAACAAATTTTTTTCCTTAAAAGAAAATTTTCAAACAGATGTCTAATATGAGATTATACATTTGTACAAATTCCGTTCCGTTCAAGAAAAAAACCCTTTTTTTAAGCATAGAAAATTTTTATAATCATTTGTTTTTATCTAGTCTATTCTAATTTATTAGTATGATGTTCATCTAGTGTTCCAATCATATATTCAAGCCAACAATGTTCATCCAATAACATATTTCATTAAAAACCTTAGTGGTATAGAAAGGAAAGCAAATTATAAAAGGCAATTTTTTTATCTTCATGCATCAATTACTCAAAAACTTTATGGATGCATTCCTTTTACTATTGATTCTTAATAGCATTGGATCAATAACATGAAATTTATTTTGAAAAAAATAAAATTCAAATCAGAAAATAAAATATTAATGATCTTTTATTATTGATTCTTAATGGCATTGGGTCAATATCATAAAATTTAATTAAAAAAAATCGAATTCAAAAATAAAATATTAATGATCCTTTATTTCTTTTATCATGAGCATGCCATTCGTCCGAAAAAGGAATCTCAAATATTTTATTTAAAATTGTAAGCCTCATCGATTTCCATAGAATTAAAAATTCCATCTTTTGTCAAGACTGTGAGAATAGGTTCTTGGTTCCTAGAAATTCTTGTCGTCAGATAATTAATTTTTTGAAATGAATTTCATTTGAAAGACTGTACATATCTGATTAATTTGTCCTTTTAAATGCAAACATTGTTTGCAGTTTTAGAATGGAGAACTTTTTATATAATACTTAAAAATTAAATTCGCTTCCACATACAATCTTCTTAGAATTTTTCCAATTATATTTTCAATTTATATTAACATTTCAAAAATAAGCTAGCTTGAATTTAAAGTTAAATTTCCTCCCAATTTCTTAGATTATCAGACAACATCCTAAAAGATCTTGTACAATATCTTAAGCTAAAAGGGATAGGGGATTTATTACCACCATTAAGATCTTGTATCATATTTTTCCTTTTGGAAGTTGAGTATTTTTTTGTAAAAGTTATTCCTTCAAATCATTCTTAAATTGGGAATTTTATTAACTAAAAGTATTAAAATGTATAAAACTAAAGTATTAAAAATAATTTTTAGTAGATTAGTTAGTTTTAAATGAATAATTTATTTATCGTGGTTTTTTTTTTAACTTGATTCAAACAAAAAAGCTTCGTAAAAAATCGAAATAAATTTCCTAAAATCTTGAAGTTGGATAGGATATGAAAGATGATGGTAGATCATTTTCTAAAACTTTTGGTATACAATAAATATTCAGAAATATGCTGTATAATTTGATTTAAAATTACATATTCGGAACACTTCGAAGAATTCAAATAACTCTAGGCACATTTTGTCTAGACATATAAAAGCTATAATAAAATTTGAATAATTCGGACAGAATTATTCGTTGAAAATAAAAATTGTAAATGATATAGATAATAACCTCCAGGAATGTTCCGATTGTTGTTTTATGAAAACAAGATTCAGATTTTAATTAATTTCAATGCAAACAAAACTTATTGAAAGCCAACTTTTCTAGGACATTTATGCTGTGGAAAACAAAACTATTTCATGTATGCTGCTTTTAAATTTGAATTGAATATGGAGCAAAATAAAAATATTATTGTAATCAAAAATGACCCTGAATGGTGGTATGAAAGAAAAGGTATAAATTTATTATTCAAATTTATTGCATCTCTTTCAAAGTAATATTTTCCGACTGTATTAAACTTCTGTTATCTTTTTTTCCAATCATCAAAATATATTTTAAAGTCGTTTTTGTAAAACTACATCATAGTTCATAATGAATTTCTGTTTATATAATCAATGAACTCAATATGGTGACCACGAAGGGGCAATGTCATTTTTGAAGAAATTTCTTTTTATGGTGCCATATCTGGTAAATACGGACTTGGGGATTCGTATTCGATTACTTTTCAGTAATACTAAATAATAGTGACATAAATAATAAAGACGCATCGTTTTGCTAAGCCAATGAGTTATTCTTCTAATGCAGTTTTTGTTGTTTCCGACTTTTTCCATATAGTAACTTGCTCAATAATACCTCTAATTATTAACCTTTTATTTACTGCATTATGAACTACTGAAAATGTCTTCATAAATATATTTTTAGCTGTCATGTTGATAATTAAAGAATATACAAGAAAAAAGTCTTCCCGGTGCGAAATTTAATTTGTCAGAACTAATTAATTAAAGTAGTACTTAAAAGTACCGTCAGTACACTATGTATACATTTCCTCATAATAGAAAAAAATTATGGATGATATTTCTAATGAAATTTAACCTCTTAAAAAGGCTAAATAACCAAAAAAAACACTCATAAGAAAACAAAAAACTGGCATCAAATTGACATCATTTTATTTTATACATAATAAATATAGAAATTCACATTTGATGATAATCATAAATTTTTTTTTTCATTTTCGAACAAAAATATATTTTAAGTTGAGCATTTTGAATGTGGTTTTGATCGAATATTTTTAAGTGCACAGAATTCACAACGTCCTCGATTCGAGACGAATGTTGGCCAATGATATCCTATTTTCTAAACGAACATCATTAGAAGCAGACAAATTTCCTTTTCTTCTCTTTTTTGCACTAAAAGTTTGTTCATCTCTATTAGATTTAGGTTACCCTTTTCGTTTGGTTGTGGTTTTGATTTTATTAGTAATCCTTTGGTAATGCAGCGCTTATATTCGAGGAACAACATTTTTTCACGACGCACTTCCACATATACAATATTTGAATTTACATATGCCATTTCTAGCATTGCAAAAAAAGCCTGTGCCACCATTCTTTCGATTTCCTGTCCTTATAATAAATATCACGTAACATGTCGGCTTTATCAATTCCCCCCCCCCATGTGTTCATTGTAATCTTTTACAACAATGGGTGCGGTAACGTCAATTTTGGTACCATCTTTGAGTCTCCTTTGGACTTTGCAAGTAAAATCTAGCTTATTCTTTTATTCGGAATGCAAAAGCAAATTCACATTCAATACTAACATTTTCAAATGCTCTTGACAGTGTTAGCAAAAAATAAATAAATAATTTTAAAAAATCTATAATTGAAATCTATGAAAAATACTAAAACATATTGCTACACTACACTTTCATAATTACATTATAACAAACAGAAATACTATAGATAATTACATGGACAAAATGAAAACAAGTTTTTCTCCAACACTACGTGTACTGGCGGTACTTATAAGTACCACCGAATAATTCGACCGTTAATCACATTACATAATCTGTTATCTCATAATGATTGAGCAAATAATATTCTATGACAATACAAAATGAATAACAAAATACAACACTTAAATTTGGTTTGATATTATATATTTATAGCAAAGAAAAGATAAGAGCGGCAATCCGTACAAAATAGCAGCAAAAGAACACAACGTCCGTTCGAAAATAGCTTTCTTCCTCGCAAAATTCATCAGCCTAGAACAACTACTGACATCTATCACGAAAAAGTAGAGTTAAAAGACTGTTTCTAAAACGTACCATCAGAATATGAGAAATGGTTGCTGTGCTATAAAGTTTTAAAGTGATTGGTACTTATAATTACCGTCAGTAGATAAAGGGTTAAATGACTATCCAGATTCGTCAATTCTGTGATCTCATTAACATATTGTACATATAGGTTTACATATATAAATAGTATACATACATACAAATAATATAATTTTAGTACTCTCAGCAAGAGTTGCAACAATATAACGCTTCAAAATTTGTTAATTTTCCAGAGCTTGATTTATCGATGACATATTCTTTATCTTCTTTCAACATTTTATTCCATTCAAACACTTTTGTTTATTGATCGACAATTATCTTTAAAGGCTCTTCGAAACAATTCAAATATTTCTGTCGAAAGAATTTTTCCCAAACAAATTTTAATGCATATTTCTTTAGTCAATTATATTCGCCATTTTGAAAAATCGACAAAGTTAAAATTCGTATTCTATTAATAATAAATATTTTCAGACAATAAAATGAAATAAATATTTGATTGTTGCAAGAAACTTTTAGAATTCCATAAAAATGGTCAATGTAAGTTTAAAAACCATATTTATTATAGGTGCATTTTAAATGAAGCATTCCGGATACATTTTGATCAAACTAGAATATCTCATTTGGTTTTCCAATATTCTGAAGAAAATATATTTTATTCATTGTTATTATTTTAAATTATCTACAGAATGGCGTTATAGATTAGGTTTTATATTATTTTCTATTCAGAGAAAAACACAACTAAACGATTATAAAATATTGCTCAGAAACGGTTTTAAAACATATTAATCTATAGTTATCTGTTAGAAGCGGTACTATCTCTCTCTCTTGGAAATGCATCCACAGTTATTCGAATAATATTCCTAAAATATCATGAAGAATAATATATTGATGATATTCTTTGCACGAATTATGTTTTTCCGCTTTTAATAAGAATGCATTTTTTGAAATTATCTGCGAAAATCGTTACTCATTTAAAAATTTATGCAAAGAATAGTGATGCAGTGAGAGAATAAATTATAAAAGAATTTCTTTTTTATGTTTGCTACAATCTGAAGAACAATTACTGATTCAAAATTAATCAGCTAATTAACAGAAAGAATTCCTAATTTATTTTGTATAAACTACAGTTTCATTAATCTTCCTAAAATCAAATCAACAATCATTTGTAGTTTTCAAAAGCTAATTAATTATGTAGCGTTTTATTAAGGAAAAAAAATTCATTTTAGTTACAAATATTATAAAAATCCAATTGCTTTGCATGATGAGAAACAGGAAGAAGTTTCTTAAATTAGAAAGATAGTTATGCAAGAGAATTTTCAACAAAGAAGTTGAAAATAAAAGCAAATTCTCTTATTTTGAGCATATCCTCTTTATTACCTATTAAGTGCATAGTAATATTTACTTTTTAGTATTAAGATTAAATCGGAAATAAAATTCATATATCATTAAGTATTATCAAGAAAATTTCTAAAAAATGTTCTGCAAACCATTATCAATTTATTATTAATACAAGATTACATTAATTAAATCTCATTACATAATATTTAATTAATATGAATAAGATATATCGAACGCATACTAATTACGCTTTCAATATATTCATATTCTTAATATTAAATAAAGCCAACGAGAAATCCGACAATCATATTTTTATTCTTTGCACAAAATGTTTTTATTTACCATTACTATAGATATCGAAAATGTTTTATAATTAAACATTTTTTAACGTTATATGGGAAAAATCCCATGTGCTACAAAAATGGTGATTTTGAAAGTTGTTTGGGTAATCCAAAATTTGACAAAACAGCAAACGTCAATTTGCTCTTAACATTAGCTAATTAAACATAGATGAAAGGTTTTATACAGAAATTTATTCGCATTACCATGTAATAAATTACTCAGTTACTTACAAATATATTTTAATGATATAATTTTAGAAACTAGGTAGACAAGTAATAAAAATTTAGTTCTTATGGATTTGATTGGTTGCAGTTGGATTTTAATGGCACAAAAGTCATTAGTTGTTGTGGAATCGATATCAGAACTTTTTTTCCTATTTATTGATTCTACAGTTGTAAAATGAAAGGTTCCGAAATAAAAAACATAGATTATTATTTATTTTAATATTTTAAACCTGGATTCTTTGAATTTTGGGTTACAGGGCAAGCTTCGGAAGTTTCGGAAAATAAATGCTCTTCATTTTTGCTACATTCTTTAATACTAATAAGTTGAAAAACATTATGAAAACGCATTTTTATAATTCAACAAACTTTATATAATTAATTGTCTTAGTTATTTTAATGTTTATTTTTTGTGTCACATCTTTTAATGCTGTTTGAATTTTAAAATAGAACAAAAAAAAAAAAATCAAACATCTCTGAATTTTTTTTTTTTTAGTTTAGTTTTTTTTGTAGAAAACCCTACAATTTTCAAACATATTAATGAAAAAAAAATCCAAAGAATTATAAATACTTTACTTTCGTAAAATTAATATTAAAAGTTAGAAAAATGTTTTTTTTCCATTATTTATATAATTAGTTGTCACTTTGTATAATTAATAATAAATAATATATAAACATAATTATATAATTAATTATAATAAATTATATAATAATTATATTACTTTATTATAAATTAATTTCACTTTATATAATTAATTGTCTTAATTATTTTAATATTTACTTTTTATTAATCATTTTATATAATTTCACTTTATAAAATAATAAATAATATACAAATATAATAAATGATATAATAATTATATTACTTTATAATAAATTCATTTCAATTTATATAATTAACTGTCTTCATTATTTTAATGTCTAATTTTTTCATTTATATAATTGTCACTTTATATACTTAATAATAAATGATATATAAATATAATAAATTATATAACAATTATTATTAAAAATTATATAATAGTTAATACTTTATAATAAACTAATGTCACTTTATATAATTAATTGTCTTAGTCATTTTAAAATTTACCTTTTTTTGTGTCACATCTTTTAATGTTTTTTAAAGTTTTAAAATAGAAGAAAAAAAAACTGAAAATTTTTCCACATCTGTGAAATATTTCAGATTTTAACTGCAAAAAACACTACAACATTCAAAAATATTAATGGAAAAACTCCCAAAATATTATAGCTACCTTAGTTTCGTAAAATTAGTATTGAAAGTTAGAAACATGGTTGGATTTTTCAATGAAAAAAAGCTCATAATTTATCAAATGAATCACTTATTTTTCTCCGATACGAAAACTTCTTTTTCATTCTTCTCTTTTGGCGAAGACAGTATATTCACTGTTCTCCAAGCTAATAAAGTTTGATTTATATTAATATGTTTCCAAGTCTTCTCAGAGCAAATATTTCTTGGAATGTATTCGTAAACTGAAAGTCTTCAGACACTGAGAGTAATGTACATATTATTCAGTTTCACGATATTTAACTTCAGAAGTTTTGAATCGGATTTAATGCGAGACAGATTAGAAGAGATTCTTTTTTATGAATAGATAGTATCATATTCAAGGAACGAACGTTAAGTGGTTTGATAATATTTTACTTTTATGTACCGTTTTCATATTCACCGATTTTCTGTATCTTTCTTCATCCAACAGAATTAAATCCCACTTTGTAGAATGCAAGACTAAGAAAAAGACCTAAGACAGTGATACATTTCTTTTATACTGGTTCTTGCTCAACACAATCATTTCTTAAATATCTTAACAATATTTTTGTTTCATCTTGAGTTTTAAATTAGAAATAATTATAGTAAGAATCTTTAATAAGTATTTCAAAATTCAAGAAAATATTCTTGCTGTTGACATGCAATGTTTTTGAATGGGAAAAATAGCAGTAGAATATTTTTTCATTTTCTGAACAGCAGACATTATTTGAGACAAATTAGTAGCAAACTAGATAATTATAAACAGTTCTGAAAAAAATATTAATTAATGATCTGTTGTTGCTAAAGTCAATAATATCAATGCCAAAGAAAGAAAATAATAATAGACTCTTTCCAGATTGCTTTGGTGATATAATATGAAAGTATTTTCTAAATTAACAAGAAAGAAAATTGAGAAACTATCGATGTTTTTCCTTTCTGAATTTCTTCAAACTACTTGAAAAGTTGTAGAAAATTGAGGGTCTTTTCAGGACAAGCGCTCTTGCGATTAAGTAATTTATTTTCACTTTTGAAGTTACAATGTTATATATTAATAAAATCTAAAGCTACTTACTTGAAAAAAGGCAATTTCATGTAAAAATAGCAACAAAAAAAACCTAAAAACAATTATCATTTACTTTCAGAGTTAATATGAAAATCAAATTAATTCAGTATTATTGCAGTTTGTCAATTACATTATAGCTAAACTTTGCATGAAGTAAAGGGAAAAAATGAGCTACAAGATTAATTTTCTTCAATGCATGCATCCAATTTTTTTAGCGAAAAGATTAAAATTAATAATTTTTAAAAAAAATCAAGTTCTTTTTTTGAGTTCCTCTCTCATAAAATAAGCTGGTTGTAAAAATGGCGGGTTTTTTTTAAACTATTGAGTGTTCTTTCTTTTATCATCTAGAAGTGACATGTCAATATTTTAGGTCATGATCACCATCTGTTAATGAGTTTTCATGAACTCATTAAAAACCGCAGCAAAGTCTTAATTTACTTAATTAACTAATTGCCTTACATGGATGCGATCAATGTCAATAAACTTTCACAGTGATATTCCGTTAGCTGTTAAACGTTAAAAAAAATCTAATTAGTTTTTATGTTGCAATAAATATTTTATGCGGCTAAGTAAGGTTTATACGGAAAAATAATCCAGTTATTTCTGTAATGCGAAGAAACACATAAAAGCTTCAGGAGTAGTGATTTGAGCGATTTTTTTAGAACACAAATTATTACAGATATATTGAGCAAAAACATATCGTTTATTCTAGACATAGCATTCGTCGATTTGAATAAAAATGCTTACAACTGAGGAAATGAAATCGCTTGAAATAAAAGGCAATATAAAAGCAATATTTTATGAATTTTTCCGATTGTGCTTCTCAGAAGTTATTTTTTTAAACTTTGTGCTATAAAAATGCAATTTGTAGCCGTTTTGCGCTATTTTGATATTCAAATTTGAAAAAATAGACTGAAATCCGTCATTTGTTTTATTCTTGCATTTAAACTATTGAATATAATTTATATCAATCACATTAGTGTTTGCTTATTTTCATTAATAAAAACCGCTATATAATCTAGCCTTCACGCAAATTTCATCTCATAACTTTCAATAAAATATATTTTGTTGAAAATGGCATTCTCCTCCATAACCTCTTTGTACTTATTCAATAAAAATCAGGCTTTGATTATGAATCGAACAGCTGTATTTTGTACTTTGGGTATTTTTTTAAAGCAAACTAAGTCAACAATATTACCTAAAAACACCAAGAAAATATTTGTTCATTACTTTTAGAAAAGATTTAATTGAAATAATATATCTTTTCTTACACATTATCTTAATAGTTTTTATTTGTAATTAAATAGATAAATTCAATGACTGTTTTCGAAATCTTTAAGAATGAAAAAGTTTTAAAAATGAAATATGAACCTTATTACTGATTACAAATGTAGAGAAATTAAAGGCATAAAAATTTTAAAATTCTTTTTTCAAATCTTTCAGGTTTTGAAATAAAAAAATCGAGCTATTAGCATCCTGAAAACTTATTTAACATATAATGAGAGTAGTTATGAATTTAAATTTATATTGATGTTTGTTATTAGGGTATTTTTCTGTACGAAAATAAAAAAATTGTCAAGAGAAAACTATTTTATAAAAAATGAACTATTTTTAAAAGGATTTCCTATTTTGAAAACCAGATTAAATAAAAACCTACTTTATTTTTCAGATGATGTAAAATGGTAGAAAAGTTTTTCAATCCCACAGTTTTCATTATTAAAGAACTAATAGTCTTGTCAATTTATTATTTATTTCCTTTAAAAATAATTGGACCAAAAATGCTTTCAAATTGTATTAAGTTTAAATAATTGTGATCTGTAAAAATGCCCTTCCAAAGTCATGGCTTTGCTTTAGATTTCAAGCCAACATTTTTGTTTCACAATTGAATGTCAGAGAATGTCATTCAACCTTCTGAAGTGCCGTTGTACGCCTTTTTAACCATACGTTTTCAATCATTGAAAATGTGGCAGTTAAAAGGAATGGGAAAAATAAAAGTAGATAGTTTGGCAGCTAAAGTTTGAGATATAGTTTTGATGGAACCATAGTTTAACCTCTGGTACAGCATTTGCCTTCCAAAGTTATCTTATCTACTTCTTAATATTTATTTTTATCATTCGTTGTGTACCACCTTATTAACAAAATTAATGTTTGCTTTAATCACATACTTTAATCTCTGACTGTTATAGTTATTTTGGATCATAATATTCTGTCGATATTTTGAAAAAAATTAAGGGATTAATCATATTGAAAGGCTTCCAGATTTGATTCAATTATTGTTTAAGCATTAAGTTAAAATAATAAAAACAATCTCCATTTTTTGTTGTTTTTATTTGAAAAGTAAGGTACATTTGCATTTAAATGTTTGCTCTACCGTGTACTTTAGATTTTTAATTGAATTGGCCATCTTTTATATGCTTACTCATCCCACTCTTCTTTAAAGTTCAACATGTTAAAAAGAAAAGTTCACTATAAATTTAAAACAAATTTGTCTTAAAGGGGGGGGGGAGGAGAGTAAAAGCCAGTAAGATATAGTATTTAAAACATTTTGTTTTGGAACACTTTGAGAACTGACTTTTCACAAGATTCCATATTAGCACTTTTCAATAAGTTGAAGCCTCTCATACCAAAAAATACATAAATCCGAATCTGAAGAGGATTTCAATGATTTTATTTTAAGTTATTTTAAAAGTAAATACTTATAAAGTCGAAAGTTTTTATTGGAATCTATTTTCTACGATGATTGCCATTCTGCTCGAAGGCAGAAAAAATCCGGACCATAACAAAGTTTGAAGATAGAGTTTTTGTTTCTAACTCAATTTTATAGTCAAGGGTTGCTGTTAAACGAGAATCGATACTTTTCAAATCCCATTTAACCTATGAGAATCCGTATATCTAGAATTTCAAATTACTTGCACCTGTATAGAAAAGGAAAGAAATTTGGTTAGATAAACTTCATCACTTTGATACTTAGACTTTATTAATCTTATAAATTGTCAATTATTTTTAGATGAACAAAACTTTTATAAGAACTGTCTTTGGATAATGTGAAGAATAGCGAATTCAATTTTGTGAATTTAGTTCTTTAGCTCACCATTCTTTACACTAATGTAAAATTTAGATTCTATTTACTCTAATGATCATTTTATGGAGTTTTGAAATTTCTCTTAAGTAAAATGTTTCAAAACGAAGACTGTGAAAAAATTGTTTGAAAAATTACCAGAAGTTAAATTGTTTACGAAATAAACATTATGAAAGACATTTAATTTACTTGGCTTTGAACCCAATTTTTATTTAATCTGATTTAATCCAAGATGGAAATAATTCTAATTTCAAGAGAGACAAATGTTAAGAAGACTGAATAAGGACCTAAGGGCGAATGAATTCAGAGTCCATATCAAATCCCGCACCACAATATAGAAGCACTGATGATTCTGAGTAGTTTTATCTTAAAAATGATACAATTGCCTGTTTCAAACCCCGTGCAATCATAAAATAAAGGATAGAATGAAGCAATCTGAATCATGAAATGTCCAAGTTTATGATTAGTATACAATAAATATACCATTATTTACGTATACGATTAATATACATTAGATGATCCCATTATCTCCCATTGTTTCGTTAATTATGAAAATAGCAAAACAATGGGAGATAATTTAGAATGGTGCAAAACAATTTCATAAAACATACAAAAACAATTATAGTTAACATGCTAGAAATAAACAGAAAGGTGACAAGCATACCGTGAAACACCAATTCCAAGAATAGCAACATTATTCACATAGAAAAATATCAATAAGGGGCAATCTAATGCATCCGTTGATAATTGCCGAATTCCCATTTGAATTAAGAATATACTGGTGTACATATCCGGCCATTCTGAATCTACGAATATTCTGTAATCATTCGATGAAAAAGAAATCTATGAATTCCTAAATTTTGCTGGAAAATTTCGTAATTTTTTGCAGCACATATTTGGTAATAATTTGGATGAGAAAATAATTCTTTTCAATACGTGAGCCAGAAGGCTGGTATAACATGTAAAATTTGCTTACCATTAAGGACTTGAGAATTTTTTAATAGAAAGGAAGTAACTTACAAAAAATTAAACACAAAACCAATAATTTATAAACCGAAATGACATTGAATAATGAACAAATAATTGAAAATTATCATGGTATTTCATTCCTTTCTCTTTGGTTGTCACATAATTTTCAACAATTCATATTCGTCATATCCATAATATAGAAATAATTTTTTTGTACAGAAATATTTAATTCTTTTACAAATAAAATAAGATATATTGTAAAAAGGGAAAGACGCTTAATTGTCCTTTCTTTAATTAAAGCAAATTGGCGAAGCTAATGAAGGTCTCGAAAATAAAATAAAGACTTTCAAGAGAAAGTACTTTTTTATATTAAAATTTAATGCATCTAAGATATTTAATTAAACAATCCCCAAAAGAAAATTCTGAGCTTTCCGAGAATTGCGTTTATTTTTATAAGCGATATACTGTTCATTTATTTAATGATAATATATATTAAATAAAATGACAATAGAAATTGATAGTGTACATTCTAAAATTTTCTCCGAAACCGACTCTTATTTTTTAAATCAACATACAGATAAATGATACATCGAATAAATGAATTTAATGAAAACAGTTTGTAATATGAAAATTTTAATTACAGTAAATTACTTTGCGCATAAATATTAATTTTCATACTCCACATTTTCAATATTTTTAAAGTAAAATCTTTAATTAGTGATTACTTATTGTATATATTATGAATTCTTGCAAATTTCTTTCTCTATGCCATTATTAAATGGGATTATTCTTTAATTAAATTAATCTATTCAATAACGATTAAATCTTGAAAATATTAAAATAGTGTAATGCCATCAAGAACATGCAAGAGAGCAAACTTACAAAATAGTAGCCCATAAGGAAATGAGCACAAAATTGATGAAAGAATCCTATCTTTAAATTATTAAATAAGTGAACTTAAATAAAATTGCAGCCAAAAAAAGATAATTTAAGTTTGCTAAACATTTTGTTTCAACTGTGACTGGACATTAGAGAGAAAGTTTAGCTTATCCATGCGAAGAGTCGAAGTCGATTCACATAAAAATTAATGGGTTCTCGCAGTTACAAGCATCATTTTTTAAAAATAACTGAAGTATTTGATTTAAGGATAATTTTATATTTCATTCTTTAGTTTTTAAGCAAACTCAACCCTTTAAGCGATAAAATTTGTGAAAGAATCTTAATATCAGTTATGATTCTTGAAAACTTAATTCGTCCGATTAATAAATCATTCAGCTAACGAATATTTTAACTGATGAAAAGCTGCTATCACACTTTAAATATTTAATAGTAAAATTGAGAACTTTAAAATTGAATTTCAACTTAATACTAAATGCCCATATTATTTAAAACAATGAAAAAATAATGGAAACAGGAAAAAAGCATTTAATCTGAAAAATGAAGAAAAGTAAACAAATAGGTTAGAAAAATTTCAGAGTAAAGCCCACTCCCAAATGAATTTATCAAAGAATTCCAAATAAAGTGACTTATCTTAAATACTATTTTTAAATTTGAGATAAATTATTTATGACAAACATTTGGATTTTACAAGCCTTTGCCAAAGAAAGTATTTTGATACTTGATTTAAAATATGTTTATCTATTTCAAAGTGACTTTTGAAAGAGAAATTGTTGTATATTTTTCAAAGTGTTTAACAATTTATTACAATTTTAAACTTGATTAAATGTTCAGTTTAAAAGCTGAAATTAAAATATGAAAATTTAAATTTCTGTTCGTCTTTTAGAAATTTTTCTTATGAGCAGAAAATTTATATTTATATTCTAAAGACTGTTGACGCATTAGAAGCATTTCAATAAAATAAACAATATTTACATTTGAACTTATTTTGCTGGTCTTTAACATTTTTTTTTGTATTTTGTAACTAGTAATGACTTTTTAAGTGCTTATTTTTATAGTTTCCTAGGTTTTGATGATTTATTTCAAATTCCCAACACGAATGAATATATCTTTTTATTATAAGTAATGAAAAAAAAATCTTTTTAGGAAGTACCTATTTATTCTTACCCTTAATAAACGCTAAATATTGAAAACAGGTGAAAAATTGCTTTCTTTAAATGATATTCATTTGTTAAGTGGACAGTGGACTTTCAAATAAGCAAAAATGGACAGAAACATGAAATTTTATTTTTATCGTTACCTCACCATAGTGTACATTTATATTCAAATATTGTTCCATAAAAGGAATATTTCAAAGGTATAGAGAAAAAAAACGCACATTTTAATTACTTTCCTCAAAATCATATTGTGATGAGATTTAAATAACTTTGAAATGTTCCACGTGTCTTAATTTTTAGAAGAAATTAAATAGAATTGATAATAAAGATTTTGGTTAAACATTAGAAGAAAACAAGGAATGCGTTTTATATTTCGAGTTTTTTTAGATAATTAAAAGTCAATTTTAGCACCGAAATTCTTATGAAAATTTAGTAAGTGTGCTTAAAAATAGTTCTAAAAAATTAGCATTTTATTGGAACAACAAAAACATACAGTTTTATTCCAAATAATTTTATATCGGGTAATAAGGAAAAAATAGAAAAAAAATTGAAAATCGTGTCGCCTCGACTATTTTGAAAATTAGAAAAAAAAATATTTTTTAATTTTTTAAAAATAATATTTCGTTTTAAAAAGAAATTTGATGTATTTATATTTTGATAGATATGCATAAAAAAATTTCATAATTCTAAGTAAATAATTTCATAATTCTAAGTAAATAATTTCATAATTCTAAGTAAATAATTTTCAAAATTGTCTAATATAGTCCACCGCCCCCTTAAACAATAGATTTCGTAGCTAATGGATGATAATATAATAATGGATAATAATATTGAAGTTCATATACAGGAACTCATTTTACATTTGTCGCCTAAATGTCACATTTATATTGTTAATTATCTTATAATTTATTTCAAATCAGGCGTTTTCTTACCGCACCCCCCCCCCCCAAATTTTTTCTTAAAGGTCATGTGGAATATTTTTAAAAAGAGTAATCACAGTTCAAAATTTGCACGTTTGGTCAAAATAGCCCTAATATACTTTACAGAAGGTATGGAAGAAGTTGACAAAATGCGTGATCTAGAATACTATGCAAATATTCTGCATTTCTGAAACAGAATTTTATCATACTTATAATGACACACTGTTTCTATGGTTCGGTTTGTCATATAAACATACTTAGAAAAACAATGGTACAATATTAACATTTCATGAGTAGATATTTCGTGGTATAATTCACAAAAATCTGAAGTTGGTTCAGCCACTATTTAACGCTGTCATTATCTCAAAATTTTTTTGAAATAAGAAAGAAAATTGCTCAGATAAAATGACAAATCTTGCTTCACAAGCTCCAGTATAATAATGTCTTGCTTTATTTTAAAATATAGGAGTATCCATTGGAAGAATACATATTGCTTCACTTTTATTATTTTTAAATAATAGTCTATGAAAAATGACCGAAAGTCTTATTTATGGTAAAGAAGCATTTGGTTAATACACGACTTGTTCTTCGAAATGAAAAGTCGATTCAGCTAATATTTTGTAGATTGAGTGTAAAATGCATAAAGCAATATATAAAACATGTTTATAGAATTATTTTATCGTCTAACTAAATATCAAGAAAAAGAGATTTAATACTGAACATCTGCTAAAATTATGCTACTTATTTCAGTTTCTAACCAGCAATTTGGTCTTATACATTTCGAAATATAAACCAGAAAAATCGTGAAATTTTTCATGACTATACATCTTTCTCGGTTATTGTGTTCCTTCATCTGTGGACCATTTTGTGAGAAACAAATTATACGGATTTTCGGTTGATAGAGTAATAAAGCTGAAAAGAAAAAAAATATGGCTTCTCTCATTCAGAAGATGAGAAGTCGTTACGGAGGTTACCCATAATGTTATGAAAAAATGTATCTTCTCCAGAGAGTTATTTCTTGAAGTCCCCATTTGCTTATGAAAAATGGAGACTGAAAGAAGAATTTAATCGAAGATAACTGGTCTGAATTGCTGAAGAACTTAAGATGTTAAGCTATAAGAATGGCATTTTCATGGACATATTCTTTTTCCATTTCCTTTTCTATTCATAATAACATTTTGAGGAAAAATATTCCGGATATTAAAAAAAATAAATACGAAATTGTAACTTTAACATCAGGGTTACAGAGTATAAAAAGATATTATGAGGTGTGTGAAAGTATATATGAATGTATGTATTAATTTTATCCATTATTTTGGATAAATTAAAAAAATTAAATTACTCTTAATGTTTGGAGAGAATTATTTTAGCATTTAAAGCTATAAGAAAAAAAAACTTAGGAAGCTGGATATTTTGTTTTAAGAATTGTTATAATATTTCCAATTATGAGGCATAATAACAACGAAATATAATTTGCCCAGGCTGTATTGTTTCATTCCGGTACTAGGTGCGATAAGAAAAATAAAGCACCCCATGTTGTGATCATGTATAATATTAAACAATTTTATTTATACACGGCAATTTCTTCGAAATCAAAATCAGATTCTTATTCCTTGTATTGCAAATATGAATGCTGAAATAATAATGCATAGTGGCATTGTAGACAATATGATAATTAAGAATGTTTGCTATCCATTAGAATGAATGAGAAAAAGCGACGCACTTCAACAACGAATTTCTGCTAAAAATATGTTATCTATTTTAGTAATTAACAAGCAGTTTTGCTTAGTAAAAGTCGGAAAGAAAAATTGTGCAGTTCCTTGAAATCAAACGATTTCTTCAGTTATTGTGTTTCTTCATCTGTGGGGCACTATATTAGGAACAAATTATAAGGATTTCCAGTTGATAGAGTATAAGAGAAGAAAGATAGGGGGTCCTCTCAATCAGAAGATGAGAAGCCGTTATTAGGTTGTCCATAATAACAAGAAGAAATTATGTTTTCCTAGAAAGTCATTACTTCAAGCTTCCATTTACTTAAATGAAAATTCGAAGCTGAAGGATTCAATCTAAATGTACTAAATCTGAATAGATATTAGAGAATTTAAGTGATGGTAAACACTTTTAAAATTAATTTCTTAACTTTATTTGCAACAAACATTTTTAAATATTGAGAGATATTACAAAAAGTTCCAAAACATCTAAATTTTGATGTATAAAAAGTTGGTTTTGATATATTAAATGATTTGTTGATATATTAAAAGACAATTAAGTATAAAAACGAACTTTCAAAACAAAAACAAATGTTCAAAAACAAAACAAAATCAAATATGGTTATATAATTAAGACAATTATATAAAGAGGAATTAATTTACTATAAAGTTATATAATTTATTATAATTAATAATATAATTATGTTTATATATTATTTATTATTAATTATACAAAGTGACAACTAATTATATAAATAATGAAGAAAAAAAAACATTTTTCTAACTTTCAATATTAATTTTACGAAAGTAAAGTAGCTATAATTCTTTGGTTTTTTTTTTCCTTAATATGTTTGAAAATTGTAGGGTTTTCTACAAAAAACTAAACTAAAAAAAACAAACTAAAAAAATTTCAGAGATGTTGGAATTTTTTTTTATCAAACAAAATCAAATACGTGGGTGGTTTATAAATTAAGTTAATAAGTCCTCTGAGACAAAAGGTTTATTCACGAAATTCAATATATTAACGAAAGTAGAAAGATATTGGTACATATTACTTTTTTTTCATAGTCACCATAGTTGAACCATTGCATTTGAACCATCGGCAAACCAATCTATCGAAGCCGACTTAGAAGAAATTAGGATCCGGGTGACGGAGACATAACGGTGTTTTCATGAACTTCTGTATCCCTTCTGAAATAAAGACCTGCCAAGTGCTTTTCAAACAAGAGAAAAAAAATCACTTGGCGCGAAATACGGGCTGTAGGGATAGTGTTCCAATACATTCAATCGGAAACATTTTAACATATTAATTAACAAAGCTACGTGTGTCGAGTAATAACAAGATATCTTTAGGGACCTATCCCGGTCGTTTCCTACGAACTGTTTTTTTAATTAAACTTCGCATTTCAATCGGCGACCATGTGTCTGCCAAGTTTAGTTTAGTTTAGTTATATTACCGTCCCGTTTTTAAGCAACACTAGGGCTATTTTGGGATGGACCTTATAATTTTGAACCGCGGTCATATGGCGAGGTCGACACCTGAGCTGGCACCCCCCTCTCCACACCACTCCACACCAGCGGGAGGACGTTTGGTCCGAAAGGTTTTAACGTGTACCAGACCCGCTTACACGACGGCTCTTCGGTGGAATCGGGTCACGAACCTGAAACCCTCCGGTTCCGATGCCAAGACCTTACCAACAGACCACCGCGGGCCCGTCCATGTATCTGCTAAAGCTGGCATCTTTTAACAAACATTTAGGAGCGCTAAGGTACAACTTTATCTACCTTCGACATTTGAAAGCAGAGACAGTCTATTTTATGTACATATAGAATATCATTCACACGGGTAATTTGTACACCCTTGAATACTTTTGTTATCTTATTTTTGAATTATCAACTTGCGAATTATAACTATTTAATTTATTTCAGTATTTAAAATACAATCAGTAATTTTTAAGGAAAATAGATACTTTTATCGCGATGGCGAATAGCCAATTTTTATGCAAAAATTTGTTTCAAATTATTTTGCATCCATAAGAAATATTTAACTTAGCAATAGATGAATGAATATTTGTATCTGATATTTTAGACTATCTTTTTATCTTTGAAATTCTCTCAAGATTATGGTTTCAGTTTATGCATTTATTTTATGATAAAGAATTTTATATATCTTACAGTTTTTAAATATTACTAAAAAGGTATCTTCATTATTTTTGATACATTATAAAATGAATCAGACGTACGCAATTACTAAATATTAAATTCTCTAAATTTAAATTAACATTTTGAAAATGAAACCTAAAAATATATTTTCAATTAAGATATAGAATTTAAGGCCGAAGTATTTTTTATAATAAATTAAAAACGTTATATTTTAAGTCAAAAATTGATCATAAATGGTAATTGCTTTAAGTTTGTCAATCGAATCTGATTTTTGGTAGGACGTTAAAAGTCTAAAAAATGCCTATCATCTTCGGTTAGTATTTCTTCGATGCATTCGACTGTTTACACTAATTTTAGCAATTCAAATAAAATCCAAGCTCTTCAATTTCCAAGTTATAACTAATTTTTCTTTAATATTTTCTGAAATTATTATACGTAAAGCAACAAATTATATTTCTGTATTGCCTCTACACGGCAAAGAGGAAAAATAAATTACCTAATTAATTCCTTAATATTTCTTTCTTTCACGACGAAATATAAAAATTTGCGATTCCTCACCATTTTTGTTGATAGAATACAGAGTGTATACAATGAGTACTATCACCTTAACTACCTTTTGGTATGTTCCAAGGAAATCCTCATTTCAGATCAATTACCTGCATTCCAAAGTAATGACCGTAGTTATGTGTCTAGCCAAAAATTATACAAGAAAGCCTTTTTTAAAGACATATAAACTTCAGAAATATTTAACATACACACTCCGCTAAACGAGCATTTACGTCCGAATTAAATAAAAACCCTTATTTGCATATATTTGCTTTCAATTTCATTTCAACGCCCTTAATGAAAGACTTTGAGAGTTACATTATTTTATAAAAAATTCGATTTCTCCAATTGCAAACATATATTTTTGTTGTGATTTTTTGTTTGCTTAATTAAAAAAAAATTAAAGAACTTGTTATTCATTTTATAAAATGTTTTTTTTTTCAAAATTCCACTAGAAAAATTAAAAAGAAAATACAAAAATGATTTTTTCGTAATTTTTTATGAACTTAATGAATGTTAAAAAAGTGCTTTTAAAAATTAAACATACATTTCAGCATTTAAATATTTCTTTTTTTTCTTCAATATATAAATAAAATAAATGAGCATTAATTGTGAAATTTTTAATTGCCTTTTAGTTAGTCTTTCCATTTACTAATGATTAAACTTGAATTACTTTCTAAATTCCATTCAGTAAACAATTGAAATAAGAAAAACAAATAATCAGAATTAAAATATTTTTTTGAAAACAGTTAAATTCTCTCATTAATTATCATCTATTGTAGTAAATACATAGAAAAAGATTAAGAATTTTGAATCTCATAATTTCTAATTATTTCAAGAAATAAGTTCACGAATTTCTACTAAAAAACTTTTTTTTTATCAAAAGCAGGAAAAATGTCTTTTTCTTAATAAATAAATTTAAAAAAAAGCCCTGCTGTTTCCGTAAATTTGAAAGAAAAATTGTTTAGAAACCGTTTTTAAGCCTTTTCTTGACTGACAAAAGGCAGATAACCATGGGCTACAAGAATACAAAAGCCAATTTTTTAAGATATAAATTATGCCCTTTTTTAATCGATACATTATATTCTATTGCTTCAGGCAGAATTTCTTTTTAATTAATTCTTGCTAATCTATAGTTTTTACCTTAAACAATCATAATAAACTGACAGTCTAATTCACAGAATTTCTAAAAACAAATTTATTCGACAATGCTTATATTTTTCTAATTATAATTTTAAATATTAGTTCTAAAGCATTCGAATTTTCAGTACTTTAGTTTGCAATATTTTGGTTAACTTTAATCTTCAAGCTTGCCTCGGCTGTTTTCAAGGCAATTATTAAAACGCAACAACCGCGGAAATGCAACTAGTATAATATAAGCTACTCAACAGAATTATTAAAGGATAATAATAAACAAATTTCAGAACAAGGCACGGTATTAGCTTTAATTAACCCATTAGTTTACCTGGAATTTCTGCTGATCTTGCAAGAAAATTTATTAATTTCAAAGACGTATAAATCATACGAGTTAAATATTCTTTCCTTATGAAGTCGAAATTTTCAAACTATTGCATTGATTATCATTTTCACTTCATCTCTTCGACGTGCATTATTTTTTGACATGCATTATATTATTACTTTCTCACATATGAAATATACAAGTATTAAAATCATCATAAAAAATGAACAAGATTTTAATAACCTTTATATTTTAAATTTCTTCCGTGTTTGAAATTTTTTTGGCCATAATAACTGTCCATTTGTATGAAGGTTGGCCTCTTTACTTGCATTTTGACCACTTAACTGTCGTGTCCATGCACATCATACATGCACAAATTCTTCATTTCTCAATCTTATAAGCTAACATTAAAACTTTCTAAGATATTATAAGCCGGTACAAATATTATATATAATCAACAAACCCCTCAAGTATTTTATGGATTCTTCGTTGAATAAGTAAGATAATGTATTAGCAAAATGGAAGGCGTTAGCTAATTAATCAGTACAAAAACAAAGTTTAGGAGTTAAAATAATAGCAGAACAATTTAGAATGGCATATATAAATTTAAGTATCCATATCAGTATAAAATCTATCAAATCAAATTGCAAATATATTAATATCAAATAAAACATAAAATTTGGGTTACAATCTGTCCACGTGTTGGTTGTATATTTGATCGACTGGAGACAGGATCCGATACGCTTATGTATGTGTGTTTGTGATAACTTAGAAGCCCAACTAGGTAGATGAATGAATTTTGGTGTATTCTTTTAAACCAAAGTTGTAAATCTGTGTCTAATTTTGAATCCCATTGGCTCAAAAGTAGAAATAAAAATCATACTGATGATTTTCATTTTAAAACGAAATTGAACAAAAAACAGGCAAGAATTTGTAATTATAAAAGAATATCAGGAAGAGAATAATTCGATTAGTTAGAAGCCTAAACCTATTTTGTTTCTCATCCCTTTCAAGAATTATCTAAAATATCTTGAAGGAAAAAGTAGTTTTAATTTTCTCTGAAATCTGGTTAGGAAAAAATCGCAGAAAAAACAAATGGAATATATACGAAAACCTTGGATTAGTGGATTTACAATATTTCTACAAAGAGTGGAATTTTTCAAGCTCATAGAAATAATATTTTTTTTACATTTGAAACACTTATTTGACTGCTAAAAGAAGTTATAAGAAATTTAATGATACGTCTTCGTCAAAAATAATAAGAGTGGTTTCCTCAAAAATTTCTCTTATATTCCTTAATAATATTCACCTCTGTTCCCCCATCCCCGAAAAAAAATTTGTGGACCTTCGGCAAGATCGTGAACGCCACAAATGCTTCAATTTTTATTTTCAAAGTCGCAGACATAAGCGTTTTGAGTTCCGTTGTATTGTAGAGAAAACCGAATATAAATTTGGGACTTCATTTTTTCTACCGATTAAAAAAAATTGACATTCAGTTAAAATTTTAGTAGCATGATCATAGACTAAATTTAATATATCCAAGTACTTAATATATCCAATAATATATCCAAGTACATTTGAGTTATCGCATTTACATGCATTAGAATGTACAGATCAACAGCTGCTCAACTTTTGACGGATTTCGTTCAAAATTTGATATGGATCGGCACCGAACTGTGTACAGAATTTGATTAAAGTAATTCTTCGTGTTGTTTATCTATATATATATATATATAGATAGAAAAACTTCCTGTATGAATTTTAATCAAAATATAAAAAAATGTATAAATTTGGTATAAAGACTATGTACCAAATTTCATCGGTCTACAACAAAGAGTTTTAGAATGATCGTGTTCTCATATATATAGGATTCAGAGAGGTTTGAAATGTAAAAATGAAAAGAATCAAATATAATTTATACTTTTTTCTTCCTTTTGGTCAATCGGATCTAAAATTAGACACAGATCTATAAATTTTTTGATGATTACATTACTTTCTCTTTGTATACTTCGTATAAAAGAAAATAATACAAGAGTATTAAACTATTTAAAATTCCCCATTTATTTTATCTTCGAAATTATTAACAATATGCACAAACTTGTATATTAAACTAAACATTGTAGAAAACACTGAATTCGAGTCAATTTACAGTATAAACCATCGTTTCCATTCAGTAAGTGGGATTGAAGGATTTGCCTATTGATCACATATGCAGTACTCAAACTGATTTCTGTAATCAGTCTAGTTGATAATAATTCATAGTCCAGACGATATGGCAATAATCATAGGTGTATAAACTGATGTAAATGGCGGCCAATAGCATAATATGTAAGGTTAAATGCGATACGAAATTGATTATGAATTAATACTAGTTTCTGTGCTTTGTTGGGGATATCTATAAGCATGATCGAGTTATATGCATTGAAATATTGCTTAGGAATTTGTAACTTCTCGCATTTAGTTATGGTTATCTTGTTGACGTAAGTACATTTTCAAGAAGCTTTGTGACTTAATGGTAGGGTAAGATATCGGTATTTCAAATCTGGTCTCTCCAAAGATCTATTGTGTGTACATGTGTGTATGTATGTTGGTATGGGGATTTAGAAGTTGAGGGTTTATTTCTAATATTTGTCCAGACAACGGAAAAAGTTAGTGAGAAAATTTTAGAACGTCATTGGTTTTACATGAAATGATCCCCAACACCGACTGATAATTTAGAAGTCTTAAAATACATATCGGATTGAGCATGTCGCCATCAGTACTGTATCAAGAAATAACTGAAGAATCATGATATTTTCAAATAGGTGTATATTAATTAATAAAATCAACAGTTTAATATATTGTGCAATAAGATATTGATATTGTGCTGTTCTTGATTTTTTTTAAATACCAGTAATCACAGTACTGTGTGAATATCCTTAACATTCTTGGCAACCTTTAAAAGAGTTAATGGTTCATTTGCGTCTTAAATTAGCGACTATTTACTATAGGGCATTCGAGGTTTTGTTTTGCTGTATCTGATATAATTTCCGAAGTAGTTATGGTCTAAAATCTACCTCCTTAGGACCATGAGATCATTTTAAGACAGCTCATAGACATTTTACTACAGGTAGACACTGTTTTCATGACCCTTGCTTTTTCGTTCAAACATCATTTCTCTACCTAAAGACAGAAGTACTTTCTGTATATTCTAATCAATATTTTATTTTTAAAATCCCATTCTACGTGCACAGCATGAGAATCTGATTATAATATGAAAGATCAAGTAAGATTTTTCTATCTGCATATTCCAGCCAATTATATTTGTAAGAAGGGCATTTTAAATTGCGATAGTTACATTTAGAAATTCTGTAGAGAGGTTTAATACAAAATTAAATCTAAGGCTTTCTCTTATAAGAATTTTTTTACGATTTTATTTATTCTTGTTTAAGGTAAACACGATGTGATTTTCTGACATATCTAATACTTACAGTGACGCAGGACTCTAAACATTCTAAAGAAAATGCTTTTAATTAACATACTTGGTTTAGCATATCCGAAAAAAAAGAATGAGGAGCTCAGAAAGAATTTATCGATTCCCTAAAACTTTTCGAAAAATTTGTTATTTAATTAAACGATTCAAGAGGCACTTCCAGCGAAATTGGATGAAGTGTGGACAAGCAAATTACTTTTCCTCATTTTTTTCGTTTCTAAATGAAATTAAACTGTTCCAGAATGGAATAATTCTTTGAAGGATGATGTCTTTGAAAAAGTATTTTTGCATTTGGTTTCGGAATCAGTTTTCGTATCTTTGTTTTTGGATTTATCGGGAAAAAAATGATGATAAATAAAATGACAAAAT
Source organism: Argiope aurantia (assembly GCA_026543865.1). NCBI lineage: Eukaryota > Metazoa > Arthropoda > Arachnida > Araneae > Araneidae > Argiope > Argiope aurantia. Next base: position 236,957 of record JAPMOR010118671.1, on the reverse strand, counting down.
AATTTAGAGAATAATAATTGTAGCAATTTGAAGACTCATTTTTGGGAATGAAATTTTAGTTAACATGTTTTGGCTCATATAAACATTTAGATAAACAATGGTGACTCATGTGCTAGCCATGGACTTAATGTAACCCGTTTTGTGGTGCATTTCGGTACAACTTAAATTTTGCTTTTTTAAATTAATTTTGAATAATTAATAAAACATAAGATTATTCAGATAATAAAGTTTTTAACAGCGTTAACAAAGAACAGCAAATAATTATTAAATTTCACCGATTTTAATTATCAAAATAAACATTTGGGGTTATTTTTCTTACATTTCTCTCTTTTACAAATATTTACATAATGGCAGCTGAATAATAAACAAAATCATGGATCTGCAATGTTAAAAATAAATATATATATAGGAATACCGCTATCACAGCTATTTCCGAAAAATTTAATTATATAATGCTTTGGAATCGATTTTTTATTTATCAATAACTATTCTTTATCGTCAAACTTCAGATACTCGAACAAATTTTCTGCAGCAGAAAAAATATTTAAATTCTACCGTCTGGGGAAGAAAAGGAGATGCTGCATTCCGACAGTACTTTTATCCCCATACAAATTGTTGTACAGACTGAATGGGATTAGCTAACATTCATGCGCATCGGTAGAACTCTAAGTTTGGGAATTTTTCCTCAACAAAGAGAGGCGCACCATTTTTCCTGAATACTGAAAGCTAAAGTGAATGCAGTTATAGTGCTAAAGGAATACTGTTGATGAATATATAAATCGGGAGCAAAATTGAATAAATTAGTGACTATATTTATACGCTGATTGTTGTAGAATGCAGCAATAATACAGTATTAAAATCAGGACATGGGAGATTTCCTGCATATTTCCAAAGATTTGGAAGAATGCAGGAAAATAAATGCATTTGTGGAAGAACCGGTACCGTTTACCACTATTTAAAGGGATGCATTGAAATCTCGGAGTTAAGAAAAAATCTGAAAATTATAAATAATGACTTAAGTACAGTACTGATGGTACCAGGTAATCTTAAAACTCTGAAGGACATTGTCAAAAATTGTCAGTTTTTTTACCAAATATTTGAGAGTTTGTAGATAAGGAAGAAGGACAGTAATCAACCACTTTGTAGCCAATTACCTCGAAGAGAATGTCAGTTTGACAAATCGATCAATGCAAGGATGGACAATGCCAAAAATAGCAGTCGGCCACAACAAATCATGACGATACTGCTACGTTCAGTGGTGACGGGGTGGTCGGCTGTACGCACGAAGAAGTATCAAAATCACTGCATATCGACATAATGCCTATGGACGAGCCGCCCTTGTATGTAAAATATTTTTGTATGTCCAATTTTTGATTAGTATTCCATAAAATAAGATATAAAGGTTTGTTTAAAGTTTTAAAGATAAATTCTAACTATTTTCGCTGAATTTACTCTTGAGCCATGATGTTTATTAGCAATAGTTTATTGAAAAGAAAATAAAGTTTGAAGAAACATTTAGATACTTGATAAAATGTCTCAATGGGTCAGTTGCATTCAAAACTGATTTGTACATAAAATCAAAATTTCCTCAAAAACACCATATTTGTAAGAAAAACTTCAGCTATTCTAATAAAACTATCAAATTTTATATGCATAAATCTTGAGATATCAGTTGTAAAAATTTTAAATTATCTTTTGATTACTTACCCAAAACTCACCTATTTTATATTCCTATATTTTTATCCTATAATCACCTTTGTTCATCATTGGCGAACCAATTTAGTTAAGATAAAATTCATAAATTTTAACTTTTCATTGCACGCTTCCTTTTTTTCACGTGCTTTCTAACTAAAATCTGGTTGTATATTAAATTCGATTTATTAGAGATTGAAAATCAAAGGGTATTTACATATAATCTCTGATGAATATCATAAATTAAGTTTTCAAATATCACGAAATGTGAAGTGAAGATTGTAGTATTTCCATTTCTTGTAAGTAATTGTATTTGCTTATGATTCATTTCCGAGAAGTTTATTTAGCAATCCTTTTTTACAATATAATTTACAATTAAGTGTTGAAGATTTTGAAAATGCATTTGTTTCATTAAGTAAAGACCCATATCAGCATTTAAAAGAATTGAAATTTAGTCGATGGAATATTCTTTTTAATGATTTTTTGTCATCTTAGTGAAACGATATTAATTAATAAAATCGTTTCAAATTCGAAATCAGGAGTATGATAGAAGAATCCTAAATGGTAAAATAAATGATTCTGAAACGAACACCGGGTAATATTTATGCCATATAATAAAAGTTCAGATGATGACGGAGTAAATTCTTATTCAAACCAAAAGTTTATTTTATTAATTTACCTAAATCTGAATCAGTAAAAAGACTATTAATTTTTTTCAGCAAATTACATAGAAAATTGGAACTTATAACACACATCATTTTTTAAAGATAATCTGAAATTACAACCGGAACTTCAATGTTTTCTGATATAAGAAACAAATGAATCAATTAAAAACTTCTACGTCTTTTTTTTTTTTTTATAAAAATGTCCTATCAATAGTTTTCGGTAAAGTAAGTTTTAAACATTTATCAAAGCCTTCCAATGCAGCAACAGCTTTCTTCCCTATATTTAATTTAATAATCTTTAAGACCAAAAGAAGGTAGCTATAATAATTAAATGTATCCCTTTTAAGTATTCTATTTAATTTTTTTTTATTTAGAAGCTTTTAGCAAAAAAGAAAAAAATAGCTTTAAGTATTTATATTTTTAAAGCAGTTTTCTTTAATAAATAATAAAGTTATACTTGTGATTTAAATCTTAAGAAAAGTTTCGCGAAAGGCTTTCTAAAAGCATTTCTCAAGGAATTTCTTTAGGGAATCAAACATCGTTCATGAATTAAATTTAAATTTTATAACGTCAGCAGCAAATACTCTAAATGTGAAATAGAATTCTTGTATTACTGAAAATATTGAATTAAACAGCTTAACTTTTTACATAGGGAGAAAATATCGGTGAAAAAAACATTTCTTAGCTTACAGTCAAATACGAAATAGTCGATTTTTAGATTTAAACCATAGTTATGAAGCACTATCAATATTGAAATATTTTCTTGCAACTTTAAACGATTCCATGTGATTTTATCTTAACGAATTATGTCTTTCCATTTTTTCTCTCCCGATGATAAAATTATTTGTAAGAATAGATATATACTTTCAGAATAAATAAACAAACAAAAAGGCAATTTTTACTCAGCGAGTATAAAATGTTATTTTCATCTGATAAAAAAGTAAACTGATATATCACATATCTTTGCATTGCGGAATATATTCCTTTCTTATTTTGATTTTTCTCCTCCCTTCTATTTTTTTTTCAAAAGAACCAAAACTACTTACTTAATAAAAAAAGAGCTGGAAAACGGTTATTTACTGTATTCTACGCTTTTTGTTTATGATTAAAAAGTTTCTCAGTTTCATGTTATTAAAAAGTTACAATTATTTTTTCTAAGAAACTGGGAGAAGCAATTTTTACATCTGCCATTATTTTGAAAAAAGGTATTTCTGAAATAAGTCAGACAAACACAGAATGCAAATTTAAGAAAGATTTATTTAATTAATGACTCTTCAATTCATTTATGGCAGTTAGAACTTTGCATATAAATTTTACAATTTAAGTTTATATGCTAATATCGCTTTTATTTAACACTGTTATTTAAATTATTTCATGTTTGTAAAGATGGAATTTTTCAATAGCTATTTTTTATCCAGTTATTGTTGTGGTAAAGTTTTGAAATTTTATGTACTTTTCTTATTCTGCATGATCATAAATTTTTAATATTCAGAACTTACTTCTTAGATATGGCTTTAATTAAATTTCTTATATACGCCTTAAATTTGAGAAAAATGGATTTCAAGAGACCACAATATTTAAAATTTCGAATTAAAAATTAAGAACTATAAAGTATTAAACAAATTAAGTAAAAAATTCTGCATTTTAATACATTTATAAAAGAATGCTAGTAAAATTTGCTTTTATTAAATTTATTTGATTTTGAATGAAATCTAGACGAACTAATTTTAAATAATAAGATACTAATGAATTGCTAGGCTTTTTCTTTAATTCATGTATACGAAGCTGCATGTCTTTTAAAATAAAGCAAAATATAATGTTAAAATCATTTCTAACATGCTCCTTAAACAGTACCACCATTGAATGTGGCAAGTTAATTAAGAAACTGCATGTACTTTGTTTTAAACAAGAATGATATATTTCTACTTTTTTGTAATACTTAAAATGCTAAAATTATTTATTTTTATCACAGAATGGCTATTTTAGAACAAATAAACCACATAAGGCGATTATCTTTTGAATTATGAAAAAGTTACTTTCATTCAATACTAAAAATTTTATATATATATATATATATATATACAGAGAGAGAGAGAGAAAGTTGGTTGGTTGGTTGGTTTGGGTTTTCTGGAGCAAGAACCATACTTGATTATGCTGCGCCAATCAAATGGTAAAATATTAGACCAAACTATAAAACAACACATGATAAAATATAAAAGCAAAGGTTATCAACATACAAATTCCAAAAATTAAAGTACAAGGTCAATAAATTTAAATGAAACAGTGGTGTGGAAAACGCATTACAATGAAGCAATGTAAAATCAAGCGTGAACAAAAGTTAAAAGTATTAAATACAGGTGTAAAAGCCAATGGATTTTAAAAATTTAAAGATGTTTGGGTGGAATTTTTCACCCACCAGGTCTTGTAAAGTTAATGACGATGACTTAAAAAAGTATAAACGAGAAGAATTAAAGGATGGGCATTCGATTAAAATATGATTAATGGTAAAATCCACAAGACATGTGGGACACTTGGGTGCCGCCTCGCCAAAAGTGAGATGTTTGTGTGTATAGTGAGTATGTCCTATACGGAGGCGTGTCAATTTGACATCAACCTCTCGTATAGGGTGAACAGGCCACAAATCAGTCCTGGGTTTTACTGAATGCAATTTGTTGTGGATCTGCTGATCCCAGGATTCTTGCCAAGTAGCAAAAAGTCGGCATACAAATGATCTTTTAGCATCACAATAGGGAAGAGACTGCGACAGAAATGTGGATGCAGATTTAGCTGCAAAATCAGCCCTTTCATTTCCCGAATACCCGCATGACTCGGAACCCAGCAGAAAAGAATATTAAAGCCCCTGTTTTGTAATAGCTGCTAGTTAGATAAAATTTGGATAGCACCTGGATGCATCTGGTTGTGAAAATGAGCAAGTGCCTCCAAAGCACTCATACTGTCGGTGTATATGATAAAATTACGCTGAGCAGAAGGCGGAATTTCCTGTAGAGCGCAAAAAATTGCCACTAACCCAGCAGTAAAACAGAACAACAGTTGTTTAGACGATAGCTGAGTGTATCTGATGGAGTCACTATGGCGCAACCAACATGTTCGTTTGATTTTGAGCCATCTGTATATACTGGGATAAAAGAAGAATACTAACACCGGTGCTGATGAAAAATCTGTTGGAAAATAACAGGACTAGTCGAAAATTTATCAAATCCCAAGAATGGATTCAGAAAAGAAAAATGGGGAATATCCCAAGGGGGAAAGGAATAAAAATCAAGAGATTTAATGGTAACATTATAAAGATTCGAGTCATTCAGGGAAATTTTAATTCTCTCTAAAAAAGGAAGAATATTTGAGGGTCGGGAATTGTAAATTTTTCTTAGACTAACAGGTATAACCGTGCTCAATATGGGATGATTTGAGACGGACTTAGCACGAAAATAATATAAAGTAGACAATTTTTTACATCGCAAATAAAGTGGCAATTGGTGGCAAATAATATATAAGCTCTCAACTGGAGAAGTGCGAAAAGCTCCCGAGCAGATCCTGAGAGCAGAATGGTGTACAGTATCAATACACCACAAAACATAAGGGCGTGCAGAACCATATACCATACAGCCATGGTCTATGCGCGAAAGAATGACGGCTTGATAGACACGGAGAAGGGAGGCTCGATCAGCACCCGAAGATGCTTTAGAGAGTACTTTCAAGATATTCAAGTTTTTCTCACACCTCTTCCTCAGTTGTAGGATATTATGAAGGAAAGTATACGATCGAAAACTTCACCCAAAATGCGTATTTCGTCCGCAACAGGAATTGCCGTATTTCGTATTAAGATAACAAGATCTGAATGGATATTTCTCTTCCTACAGAAATGAATGCATCGACTCTTCTCGGGAGAGATAGTGTGGCCTTTGTTATTACACCAATTTTCCACTATTAACTGCATTTTGCAATTGTCGCTCAATCAAATTTATGTTGCTACCTTGGCATAAGATCTGCAGATCATCAACATAAAATGTTCCATGAACAGATGAAGGTAAAACAGATAAAACTTGACTGAGATGAACTATAAAAAGTGTTACACTAAGGACACTACCCTGAGGAACACCCTCAGTTTGTATAAAATGATTTGAATAAAAATTACCGAATCGAACACGAAACGTACGAAGTGATAAAAAGTTTTGTATAAATACGGGCATGTTTCTTCTAAAACCAAATTCAAAAAGTGTGTATAATATACCATAGCGCCAAGCACGGTCGTAGGCTTTCTCAATGTCAATGAATATCGAGACCAGGTGATTTCTCCTAACAAAGGTATTGCGTATTTCCTTTTCAAGTAAAATGAGGTTATCAAAGGTCGATCTGCCACTGCGGAAACCGCTTTGCATAGGGGAGATGCTACCCTGTTTCTCCAGTTCATAAATTAAACGAGCATTCTCCATACTTTCTAATGTTTTGCATAGGCAGCTCGTAAGAGCGATTGGTCGATAGTTCAGAGGGTTCGATGGATCTTTATCTGGTTTTAAGATTGGAATCACAATTGCTTCCTGCCATTGTGAGGGATATTTCTGCTCATTCCAAATTCTGTTGAATAAAAGTAACAGATTGGAAAGAGAAGTGGTGTTCAAATGGCGAAGCATATTATAGGTGATTCCATCTGGCCCTGGGTTGGTATCATGGGCTTGACAGAAAGCCATTTCCAGTTCCGACATCTTAAATTCACAATCGTATGGAAAGTTTCTTTTAGTATTTAAATGCAAATACAACCACTCCACGCGATTCCTAATTGCCAGGAAATCAAGATTATAGGAATAAATTGCGGAGACTTGTGCAAATGTTTGGCCAAGAATGTCGGCAACCTCTAATGTGTCGGAATGCATCGGTTCCCGTTTTTAAAACAGGGAGGGGTGACTCATTATAGATCCCATTAGCAGCCTTAACCTTTCTCCATAGGGTTCGACTGGAAATATACGATCTTATAGACGAAACAAATAATATCCAGGAATTCCTCTGACTTTGACGCCGAATGCGGCGAGCTAGTGCTTTGGGTCTTTTGAAAGCAACAAGATTTTCTGTTGTTGGGTACCTTCTAAATTTATTCCACAGTTTTCTCTGTTGCTTATAACTGTCACGACAGGCTTCGTTCCACCACGGTCTTCGAAATTTTCGTAGACGAGGGGATGATTTTGGAATAGTGTTGTTAGCGGCGTTCATAATGGTATCAACGACATTTTGTTCTGCATCCGTGATGTTTGATATATTGACTATATCTCGAGAGATTTCTGCCAACTGAAAAACCTTTCAGTTTGCCCGCTGGAATAGGAAACGCGGATGACAGTTAGTCGCACCGCCGCTATCAGCATGGGAGACAAGAATAGGAAAGTGATCGCTGTTATACAAATCTTTGCTAATTGCAAATGTCAGTAATGGCAAGAGTTCAGGTGAGCATATGGCCAGATCAAGAGTATGGAAATTACGTGTGGGTTCGTGGAAGTAGGTCTTCTCATCGTTGTTCAGTAAACAGAGGCATTTATTGGTAATAAACTGCTCAATCTGTCTCCCACGAGAGTTTGTATTATCCGAACCCCACAAAGTACTCTGTCCATTGAAGTCGCCGAGTATGATAAATGGTTTAGGAAGCTGGTACACTAAGTTGTCAAGATCTTGTTGACGAATGATATGAGGTGGCAAATAAATACTGCAGACTGTGACCAATTTTCTAGTGTGAACTTGCACAGCCACAGCCTGTAGTGAAGTGTATAAAGTTAGTGGTGTGCTTGGATATAAATTCGAAGTAAAGATATAGACGCCTCCAGAACTGTGATGTCAAGTGTCTGCATCTTTTCTAACACAGTTAAAGCCACGCAATGTTATGAGAATGCTAGGTGTCAAGAAAGTTTCTTGCACACCGAAACAGACTGGATGAAATTTGCTAATTATGGACTTGATATCATACAGTTTAGATTTTACGCCGCGACAATTCCATGAAAGGAAGGTACCCATTAAGAAAGAGGTTTTGAAGAAGTTTTAGAAGTATTTGATTGAGTTGCCTCATATTCGCAACTCATCCTCATCATCAGGAAGGTGTAGTTTAATATCAGGGCTATTTGGCATGTCGAATATGGACGTTAAGTCCTTATGGACATTACCTTGCGTCGCAAGCCCGAAAGCGACGGAATTTTTTAATGTTAACTTTTTTAATTTTTGAGGAACATCTTGTAATGAGAGGCCACGTTTTGCAAGCTTCAATGTCAGCGATTTTTGAGTTTTTTTTCTTTGTTTTCTTTTTTAAAACTGTAGGAGTTTCAGGGGTAACACTAAGGGAGTTTTCAGTATCTGAAGAAGAAACTTTTCTCAGTTGTTTGGATGTCGTAACGTTTTTAATACAGTTTGTGCAAGAGCAGTTTGCACAAAATGACCTTTTTATAACAGAAGCATATGTTATACCAGGAGTAAAAGTTTGAGCTACAATCCTACGCCTAGCTTCAGGATATGATAAATTTTCTTTGATTTTCAGAGCTATAATCTGCTTTTCAAGCTGCCATCGCGAGCAGGATCGAGAGCAGGACGTGTGAACGCCACCGCAGTTCACGCACTTTTCAGTTGCGGCACACTGCTGGCTGTCATGTTCCTGATGCGCAGAAAAAGGTCAAGTGAGTGTCCCGCGGCAGTTTGCCTTTGAATGGTCAAAGCGCTTGCAATTGAAGCATCTAAGAGGGTTCGGGATGTACGGTCTTACTGGTAATTTGATGTAGCCTGCATAGATATGTCCTGGTAGTTTTGGAGATTTAAATGTTAGGATGTGGTGTTTAGTTTCTATGATTTCTCCGTCAAGCCTGATGGCAATTCGGTGGACATGAACAACTCCTTGTGAATTTATCTCATCTTTTATATAGTCAACAGAGAGATTCAGAATTTCTCCACAAGTGATAACACCCTTAGAGGTATTTAATGATGCATGGGGGCTGACACTGATTGGGATAGTTGCAAGAGCTTTCAATTTTTGTATGAACTGGGTTTGCCTTCGAGAATTGACCTCTACTAACAAGTCACCAGATCGCATCTTTTTAATTGATGTTACTTCACCGACAGTTGCAGTGATGGCCTTCTGCACTAAGAATGGCGATACTGTTTCAAAAGTTTCATTTTTCTCTGACAAAAGTTTGACTATGAAGAAACTATCAAAATGGTTCTCAAAATTCGAAGTATTTGGAACAATGCGACGCCCACTGAAGGGACCTTTTTTGGGAGGAGCCATGCGATATTAAGAGAAATTCAGGCAGGACGGCACCACCCACCACGGAGCCCAACAAGGGAAGGCAGCCACCGGCTCTGGCCATTTCCAGCCTTGGCGCTTACCTTAGTGCTAGCCGGAACCTATACGCTCAGAGTTAGCCCCGGGGACAGTGACCACCCTTAACGTCAAGCCCAAGGAGTAACCCCTTCACTTGATCCCACTAAGGTGACTAGTTACTAGCCGATTGATGCACAGGGGATCAAAGTACACCACCCGTCTGTCAAATGGGTTGCCACGCACGGCCAACACGTGGGGTTTTGGCTGTCCATGAGAAGCAGGAAACAAACAGAGCGGCGACAGCTTCTCATGGAGAGCTCCCTCACTTGCCGTCGAGGGAAGGAAGAGATACAGCAGACAGCAGCAGGTTTAGGGGAGAATAAATATAAAGATCACTGGGAACCTCGGGATTGGGACACCCGTACTCACCTATAGTAGGTGAGCCCCTGAGGGGGAGAGAGAGAGGGGGGAGGAATACCATGCTCTAGCTTTTGTTTTCTCTTCCCTTGTTCTTTGAGAAAAATCAAACTTCTGAATTAAAAAGGTGTGGAAAATTAAAGAAAGGAAAGATTTACTCGTTATTTTCTTACTTTTTTTAGTTAAGAAGTTTATCGGTTTCTAGGTTCTTGAGGCAATAATTATTTTTCTAAGAAGATAACAGAAGCAGTTTTTGATTTATGGAACAGTTGATAGATTGGAGCAAAAAATGAATTCAAAGAAAAGCCATAATAGAATAATTGCTTTTTTAATGTAATAAGAACTTCGCAGGATGAAATAAAAATAAGTATGACACAAATAATAAATGTTTTTGTATGTTCAGCGGTTTTTTTTCCACATTTTTACGATCCATAGTTTACTACCATGAGCAGAATAGATTTCTTGCTTTGAAAATCGAATTAACTGACGTAAGGTTTTTCATATGCAAGTTACTTTTTGTTATTAGTCATATGATCGAAACGAAATATTAATCATTTTACATCACTTTCTATTCTGTATAGAAACAGCGTTTGGGGGAAAATAAGAAAATTGCTTATGCTAATTTTATTAATCGAATTCAATAGAGGTTGCATTTTAATTTGGCGCAAGTATTCACTTTTTTAAAAACCAGCGTGGAAAATAGTAAGAAAAAGGCTACATTTCGGTTTGAGGCAAGTACATACGTTTTTAATAACTAGTGCGAGACAAGGTTGGATTTCAGTCCGGAGTAAGAACACATCATTTGATGTTTCTTCCAAAAGATTTCACACCAACAAAATGATAAACACCAACATTTATTTACTCTACCTGTAATTACCTCTCTATTTTATATAACTATTCTTTAAACTTAAGTTTTATTAATTTTAATTTATCTATTCTATCTGAACGAGCGTCTACGCCTTAAGCATAAGAACACTATATTACAATCATCCTTAAACATAATATCGATTTACATGATGTTAATGAAAATGTAAATCAAAATTTTTTAAAAGCTCATCTATTTGGATACATGTTGCATCCATACAGATCAATATTCATGATAGATTTCTTAAGTCCAAACCCTTATGTTGTAGATGTTTCTCCGTTGAAAAATGCAATTCAACATAATTTAGCAGATCAGTCCAGAGACATTCGAAATTTTATAATGATTGGAAAAAAGTCACTCATAAAATAACTATGCATTAGCTTCCACATTTTTGATTGGATTTGCACCTTTCTACCATTAAATATTTGCCTAAGTGTTTCAATATTTTGTGTTTGTTACTTATACCGAAAATAAAATCACATGTTAAATAATTGAGTCAGAACATGAAAAGAGGAAATAAGCGCACAAAAATAGAAGCGCACAAGTGTATTATTAAAGCCTCATTGTTAACAGTAAATAAGTAATGAATACCATCGAGTAAATACTGATGCAAAGAATTTGACATAAAATTTCGGTTAAAAATAATAAATAAGAAAAACATTAAATATATTTTATTCCCCGGATTAAACAGTTTTTAGAATCGTTCCCATCTTTAAATTGTTTATTTGTTTAGACTTGCTTCATGAAATTCATACATATTGCTAACATAACACTCTCTACTACAAAGCACAACATATTACCTTGAGATCACAGGTAGTGAACTGATTGATTTTATTAATTCATTTCATCCACATTAGGGAACACAATACAAATCGACATTAGAGTTTAAGTCATGCAGTAGAAAGCCTCAAACTATAATAAAATGAGTTCCTTAAAAATGTGAATGTTAAAATGAAATAAGACTTATCAGCGACAATGTTAAAGAAAGTATCATTCAAAGACTACAGCTCTGAATAACATTGCATTTTATTGTCCTAAGCTTCATTTAATAGAAAGGAAATTAAAAAAATGTAATGAATATCAATCAAACCTCAACAAACAAAGAAATTCAATAACGAATTTTGTTTCTGTACGTTTCTTGAATCGTTTTTTTACTATTTTGAATGCTAAAGAGATTGCTTGGCTATATTTTCTGCTCTGAAACCTTTTTTTTTTGGGGGGGGGGGGTTGAATTTCCTGTCTATTGTAAATTTGAATCATATTTTGCTTTTCTATCCTAATGCTAGTGTTCCTTTAAATTCTAAATAAATTTTATAAAAATTTTATCCAGTCAGATATTTAGTCAACAATTTGAGAAGGGATATCTTTTAAATTTGTATATTTGGTTAGACAATAAGAAATATTCAAAAGCAGTTTGATAATGCATTGTCGAGTTGCATCTAACGAAAGTAGTACAAAGTATTTATCTTCAGAATTGTTTATCTTAGCTAGTCTGTGAGCAAATTTCTGTATGCATAACAAGTTAAAAATTGAACTCCGTCATTAATCTTTCACGCCTGGTCTGATTTTGAAGACGAAGAATTGATCGGTTAAAAAGTGTCTTTCATAGAAACAACAAGTGGAAATCAACAAAAGGAGAAGGCATTATAATTTAGAAAGGAGAATTCGTTTTATTCCAAGTATTTTGACATCCATTGTTGCTATGATGTATCGTAACGAGGATTCTTCAAGGTTCAAACCCGTTTCATTGTTAAGCAAGGTCTATTTGTTGTTAAAAGCATCGATTTGGAAGAAAAAACCGGGCAATATTTGCAGACTAAATTCAAAGAAAGACATTGAGAGATATTTTCAATCAGACTTCTGGATTTCTTTTTACATAATTGTTTAAATGTTTCTACAATTAATCTTTATGCTAAATGATGAGGAATTATTTTCTTATAATATCAAAAGGATTTTGTTAATTTAAAGACAGAAGATAAATCATTCGCGATGATAATCGATTTCTTTCAAAACCGCTTCACTCTTATTTGGGAAAAAAGGAATTAAAATAATTAAAATTTTAAGTTTTTGCAATCATTGATATGTGATTTATATTTGACTAATGTTCCAAATTTTAACCATATTGCCTTTTACTGGGAAAAGATCTCGCCGTTTCTACATTAAGATAATGTTCACCAAAGAGTAAACACGCGCATATAGTTGCTCATATTAGGGATTTAAAAGATTTTTACTTTTTATTTTCATATTAAGTATAAAAAATAAATAAAAACTCGATTATACGATTTTAATAAATTCAATGTTTTAAATCTCCCACATCCCCCTTACCCCCCCAGTACCATTTTTCGAAAATATATTTTTCTGTATGTATGAGAAAACAATATTTGAAGAAAAAACACATTTGATGAGTAAAATTTAATATGTGGTCTTAAAAACTGAAACTGCGAATCTGCTGAGAAATTATGGTCCTGATTTAGTATTTAATTTAAAATAAACTATTCAGTGTGGGTATGGGAATACGATAAATAAAAAATACAATGAGGTTGATGAATATTTTGACATAATGACCTTGACACATCAATTGTCGATTTATCAAAAAATTCAGCAAATCCGTCAAATGAAAAAAGTACAATAATTTTGATCGCACGTTAAAAGTAACCTACAAGCGGTAATAAAAGTAAGCAGAAGAGAGAAGATTCCAGAATTTTTCATTTGAACATTATTAAGATTTTAAAGATTTAAGATTATTCCCGTAATTTACTTGAATTCACGCAATTAAAACATAATTGCAGTTAACAAAGCTCGCTATCTCGCAAATAGCATGCGATTCAATCCTGGTTCCTAATTAGATGCCTCCTTTACTACTGTTAAGAGACACTAAAAAAAGGGTTGATCTAATTAGATAGATGGTTCAAATCACCAGCGGGACAACGAAAGCATTAAAAAACTTTTTGTTCTTATGATGAAGGTCCTATTGGCATTCTTTTAGCTTTTTAGCTCCTTTTAGGAAAAAAGCAAAAGAAAAGATTCTCAAGAGTCATTCAAATAAGTACTATTATAATTAAAAATATTAAATATATACTATTATTATTATTATTATTATAAATCCTATTATTAATATTAATTAAGTACTATCTCATAGGTACTCAAGATTTTCATGAGTATCAAATAAGCACACACACTACATTATGGTTTTTTTTAAAAATGGTTTCTTATATAGGTTTTATCGGCACCAGTGCAGTGAATTTTTATTTACCTATTAATGATGTGAGGATTTCTATATTTATCTATTTTGCTGAAATATTATGAATCAATATAAAAAAATGAACAACAATATTCCTCAAAGGAAATTTATAAGATTATTAGGAAAACTGATTGTTGTAGTATCTGTCTCTGAGAGATTCAACAATTCCAATCTTCTCAAAACACGTAAAAATCCCCACTACATATTTCCTAATCGATTACTTGAATACAAATTTTAAATGCCCTCTTTATGAATTTTCAATCGACTTCGTGTTCAGTTACTAAATATTCTCAGCTTTCATAGCCGTTTTAATGCAATCATCACTAAAATACGAATAGAAATAGAACTTTTCAAGAAAACAATTTTATATTAATACCCGATTAATTGGATAATACATAGAGAAAATATTTCCACAACTATACACACACATGTTCGTTATTCATAAAATATTAATTTTTTAAAGATGGAGACCAAGTTGGAAAGTTGAGCTTAGTCAAAAAAGGGGAGTTTTCATTCAAAGTATAGACAAAAAAAAATATTGCTAAAAAGTCAAATAATGTGAGTCAATAATAAAAGTCAATAATTTTCTTTATGGATACGATTTATAATACCTTTTATTTAATTACATAACACGTAATTTTATGTGAATTTTCTTTTTAATACAATTCTGTAATCAATTTTTGTAATTTTATGATTTAATTAAAATATATGAAAAATATATTTTATTGTCGATCTTTACGGGAAAGTATTGCCGATTTAAAGTGATGGAATTAATTTATTTTTGAACACACTGATGACAGATCTGATTCGCAACATCTTTATAAAAACTATAATAAGTTCAATTTACATATATACTAGGAAATAGTTCTTGCCGACATTTCTTTATTCTTGATTCAAGTACTTTCATATATTTAAATTTCATTATTCATGTACATACATATAATTTTTGAAAAAAATTATTATTATATCTTATTTAATATTTACTAAGCTAAATTACGTTTGGTTAAACATATTTTTAGTATCTTGAACTAGAAAATTATCAAACTGTTATTTAACTATTCATCATTTCTATTGTAACATTATGAGCTATAATATAAACTGAGAGGAAAGCCAAACATTTGAAATTTATATCCAAGAAAGAAAGTACATACCTGGGTGATAACAACACTACATTCGTTTTAATTTCTATTAGTGTTTGTTCTATTAATTTTCTACCAACTCACGTGAAAATTGTGTAAAATCCATATAAAATTGTCACATCAATCTAAACAACAACATATACAGCAGCCATCTTTATAAGTGATCTTTTAACATCTATAGGCTATCGATGCGATGAAACAAAATCGATAGTAGAGTATTCAGAACTATCGAACTGAAAGAAAACTATCGATAGTATTCAGAAACTCGATAATATCGATGTTTGAGGATCTTAATTCTTTTAGCTTTAAAAAATAATTACATGTCATATATTACTATCAAAAGATTTTAATAGATAAAATATCAATGTATCTTATTATTTTGATTCAAACAAAAACAAGACATCTAAAATCATTAAAATATTTAGCAAAACCCGGAAATTAGCAGTAATGAATTACTTTATCCACTATGATAATCAAAATCGGCTCATTTCATTGCTAATCCAAATTAAAGATAACAGTATTTCTTTTTTAGATTCAAATATTGTAAGTCCTGGGAACCACAGCCATGTTAGTCTTCTAAGAATTGAAACATTTGATACTCATTAAATGGAGCCCATTTATGCAATAAAATTCCCAAAACGCGCAACGAAAATCGATTCAAAGCATATGCAAGCATGTTACTTTATTATTATATTATCCAATTATACCTTATAACTCAAAACATTATGAATATTTAAATGTAACTTAAGCAAGTATATGCAATTTAATTACCAACAGAGTCAAAATATTGTCTCGACTATTAATTGACATATGATTTTTGAGCTCATTTTGTCGCATTTTAAATAATTTCAGTAGTTTTCCAAACTTGGATGCAAGTTTATCATCAATAGTTCCGTTTGGAAGAAATATTCTTACGGCAATTTAAAATGCAGCTTCCAGACACAGTAAAAGTCAAAATCCTCTATCTATCTCAAAGTAGAAAAAGATCGAGGAAGGAAAACAAAATCCTTCAGCTGAAAAGACTGCTTTGACTTTTCAGACATGAAGATATGATAAAGAAAATCTCCCGACTCTATATTTTCAGACTAATGGTAGTTTAGATTTCAGAAAAACACTCAAGGTTTCAATAATGGCCGAATTTTTGTTTCTGAAACAATCGAGCGAGCTTTTTTCCCCATTGGAGTGAGATTAGAACAGACTGAGTTTGTATTAAAAAACTGTGGAGTGATTGAATGAGGGTGTCGACTTTCTATTTTTTTTCTTTTTTGATTTCCACAAGTGTATGTCAACTTGTGTATGAGGAGTGTTGGAGAGAGATTCTTTTTTATTTTGTCCCATAAGAAGTATATTTTTATTTATTTATGCTAATGCGTTTGATCTCGATAACACAGTATATTTAATAAAAAAGAAGCTAACATAATAAATCTTATTCTTCTTAACTAAGGGATCAGAAATTAAGAAAGTAAAAGGAAAATGGTATTTTGAAACTTGAAAGAAAACTGGAATAAGTTAATCATGGACTTTTATACGTGCCTTTAAAATATTACATTTTGCCCCACGTTCAACATAAATATAATGATAAATCACTAATCTAATATCACATGAAATACGTGCGCTGGAAATTAGTCTATTTCTATTGGATCGGACGATATTAGCGAAATATGTGTTAATTCCTTACTCTCAGAGAGCTAAATTGCATTATACTAATTTAGCGTAGCACATAAAACAATCCGCTTCGTTTCACGAAGTATTTGGACCTATTTACAGAAATTGCAACTAAAGAACGATTTAATAATTCTGCAGTTGAAGGGTTAATTACTTTTTTAATACTAAAACCATTCAAAGTCAAAAGCAGACATGATCTTATGTATCCAATTACAACAGAAGCTTTGCTTATTTACGCCAGACAATATAGAGATAGTGTACGCATTATTTCATGTAATGTGTTGATAGTCACTATTATAACATTGCACATAACCAATTCGCTCGAATGCAAAAAAACATTTAAATTTATTCCCAAAGTCTTAATTAAAAAATATCATAAATAACAGATAAAAATATTGCAATTTTATACAGAAAAAGTGTAATGAAAAAAAATCGTCTTAGGTTAGAGTTAAATTTTACCGGGAAATAGTTTCATGATATTGCATATGCTAGCATAGAGAGTGGAGTATAACCTCACATATCGTTATTTTTATTAGTTTATGGCTTAAAGGTGAAGCTTTTAAACCAGAAACCAATAATACTTTACTCATGCTGCTAAAACGTTAATCTAAAAATAATAAACTTTATTCGTTTTGCTTTCGTGTAATTAAAAAGTTAAAAATATTTATCATGAGAATAATAAATGTCTTATTGCAACAGAGTGGAGTCTTGTCAAAAGTTTTAGTCCCTTTTTTTCTATTGTAATTAACACATTTGCTGCTTTAATTTAAACTTATGATTTGGGACCTCTATTGAATTAGTTTATCTTATTTTCTACTGCCTCTGAACTATATTAAAGAATGGATCATCTAATTAGAAAGTAAGGTGGTTCATGCGGCAGCCAACGCGTTCATCTTCAAAAGGATCGACCGACAGATTAGGGATTGCTTAGATATGGAAATAATCTTTTCAAACGGAGATTCTAATATAGCAAAAAGAATTCCTTTTGTTTTTTTAAAGTTATGGAATCAATATAAAAGTTTCGCAATTCCGAAATAACCCTTTAGCAATAAATGTAGCTATCATATTGAAATAGGACAGGCCAATAAAATTACCAGCATTTTGGTTTGAAAATATATAGAATAGTTCCTCTGAAATAAAAGCCTAAGAGTTTAGTAGTGCAGAATCTGTATCACATGGCAAGAAATCATTGCATTAAAGTTGTCGTCTTTTTTAACTATCTTGTCAGTATTTAGAAAAGTATCCATTAATATTTTTATCTCTAAAAAGGAAAGAAGGCTTTTTTATTATTTACTATAATTTTAGTAGTATAACATTTTCTGCTGTAAAATAAAAAAAAAATGTTTTTGCTTTCATGCGAAATATTCAATATAATTTTGCTGCTATGCTGTTATGTTTCGATTCAACGCAGTATATAACTTAAATTTTATAGGTTTCTTGAAGTATGATATTTTGAATCCGAAAGAAAACTGATTCATATACCTATGAAAAGAAAAACAATGTTAACTCATTGTCAGGATTTCTTTATCAGCATAGCTTCCATATCTCTCTCCTATCCGCTATGTTTGGAATGTGATAAATTTTTTTTTGAGAAAGAATTTCTTATAATCTGGTTTTTGTCACTGGCATGATACATGCCAATCTACAAAATGCAATTTCTTCAACTCTCGTGGGATAGTGTTTTCTTTATGATAATGATCTTCACATATATTTATCTACAAAATAAAGTGATAACTTCGTGAGGTAAACAAGATGCAAATTTAGCAAGGATATTTTTATATTCTTTTCTAGTTCATGATTGCACATAACTGATTTGCACATTGACTGAAAGATTGATTTGCACATTGTTTAAAAAATAAGTAAAAGAACTATGCTGAAATTTAAAATGTTCCATTATTTTTTATAAAGAAACAAAAATCGATTAATATTGACCTTCAAAGTAGAAGGAATTACTATGGTGAATTATCCCACATACTTGAAGATGCGAACCAGCTCTTTCAAACTAAAATACTTTTTCCGTGCAAATTTTCTGATTTTGCAGCATCTTTTTATGATTCTGAATATTTATTCATTCAGGAAAATGTAAGAAATAGAAGGGAATTTTTTGTCAGCTCTCAGAAGTTTCGCAATTCTAATTACTACAATTATTTTAACTCTTACAAAATGTCACCTTTTTTATTAATAGTGATTAATTTATTTGTCATATTTAGAACTACTTGGAAACTGATAATCATTGTTTGTTACAAGGATATAATGTGAACTGATAAGGTACTGAGAGTATGAAGTTGTTAGTAAACCTGTGAATTAATCAGATTCTACTTCTTTGAAACTGTAATCACTCTTCATGCTTACCTAAACTTGCTACTTCGACTAAAGAGTATTTTGCCAAGCAGTCAATAAAAGTTTGAGATTTAAGAGAGGTACTTTAAATGCAGAATATAGCAGATTCTTATACCTATCGAGTCGTGAAAGTTTATCTTGACATAATTCTGTTGAAGTCAACGTTAAGAGGAAAATAATAGACAGATTACTCCGATTCGCCCAAAGGTACAAGTAAAGACTTGAATGACTGATCGCCGCAACAGAAACTCTGGCGGGAGCTGTGGTTGACGACCACGATACAATCCTTACCTAAGGAAATACGTCCCGTCCCCACCCCCACCTTTTCGTTTACTCACCATTGTGGCGAGAACCAACAACCATACCGGAAGCTTCTCAAACAAGTCCGAAACAAATTTCCCAAGTTTCTTTGTATCATGATATAAATAGTTCAGTTGTCTAGAAAATGATTATTTTCTCTGACTAACATTTAAATTCAAATAATTCATTAGTCAGAAAACTTTTATACTGTAAATTATTAAATCGAAAGCTGTTCTTTCAAAGATGAAAAGGCAAATATTTACTCCTATTCCAAACAATTACTTCAATTACTTCCGAGAAAGTGAAATCAATTCTACAAAGGAAATCTTTTCCTGTGAGTTCATTCAAATATTGTTTTAATAAGATTAATGAGGATCGGAAAACCTCCTCGTAAAGTCGACAAGTGTTAAACAGCCATAAAATATCTTTGAAACCTGTATTTTGAAAAGAATGTGAGAAAATTTCATTCATTTGCTGCAAAAGATTTATAGAAAAGGTTCGAAAAATTGCTCATTGGAGCATCCAAAATTCACTGAAAAGCCTGAAATTGAGAAGAATTTGTTTTCTTGAAATAAGTTACTTACCCACTTGTAATTTTCAATTAGAATTAAACTCTTTTAATTAATTACTGTATGATTGTCACAGTAGTCAAAGGAGTCAAATTCTCCATTTCCTTTAAGAAATGAATCGAAGACTGAAAAGAGAAAATGTAATAAGCGAAAATTGAATTTATTTTATTTTTTAATTTGTCAAATACAGTATTTTCTATTTTCAATTTTTTATTCTTTTAAATTCTTTTGCTTAATGAAGGTTTGCTTTATGCTATCATCGTGAATGATAGGTGTTATTAATTAGTTAATTTCAAGAGAGCTAATTTGAGCTAATTTCGTTTATCATTTCAATTTCATAATTTATATATGATTAAAATTACCTTTCTTTGTGTATTAAAACAAACCTACTTATATCTGAATGAAATGCTAACGATTTATTTTCAATAAACACTATTTTCATAACAGAGAAAATTACGATAAATTAATTATCAATAAAACTGAAACAGATTCATACTTTCAGTTTTTGATATTTGCCATTAAAGGAAGCCGATGGTCTGTCATAAACTTAAGGGCTTCTGAAAATTTTAAACATTGAATTGCAACTTTTAGCGAGAAAGATATTTAATTATACTATATCCGCTTAGAAGGTATAGGTGTAGTAAATAATTTTATAAGAGGAAATAAATACTTACATAAAGCCAAGCTTTACATTGTAAATCCGGTTATTTCAAGTTTACAGGATAGGTTTCAAACCTACTGTGCGAATTTAAATTTTGAATTGATTACGCATACTGCGGAAGGAAAAAAAAAGACGTGACTTCAAAGCCCAGCTTAAAGAGTTTGGTTATATTAACGTTCCGTTTGGAGGCAGCACAAGCTTTATTTTTCAACGGAGCTCAACATTTTGGATCCCGGTTAAAAAACGACGCCGACACTTGAGCTAGCACCCCCTCTCCAAGTTTCCACACCACACGAATAAGAGGAGGTCTGACTTACGGCGGCAGATTTAATTGCGCCAGAATACAGTGCAAGGAAGCTAATATTTGAAAGTTGCATGACGTGAATAATGAAACTAATCACATGACTGTAACTTCACTAAATTGATTCAATAAGTAAATGTATTGTGGCGAACACATTATGTATCATTTATTCTGCATCTTCTTCAATATTACAAATATGAAGAGAAGGAAAGAAAAAATCACATGTAGGATAGTTTTCCGAAAATTTTCAAGCAAGCTTGCATCTGTTTCAAATTTCTTTAAATGACAACGAAACGCTTTCATAATTTGATCTCAAATTATTAGCCCTCTGGCATTCTATCATTTATTGTATTATAAAGGACTTATAAGAAGTTGGAATTGAATTTTCATTTGTTCATTTGAATGGAAGTTAACTTTACACATATATTCTTAAAATAACGTGGATAAAATATTCTTCAGATTTAAGAAATTAGATTAAATGCAGAAAACTTCGGTTCATTCATTTTAAAAAGATTTTTTTTTTAAATTTTAAGTACCTTAGATCAAATTGACTGAGCATTTTGATAGTAAAAGCACGTGTTAGTAAATATTAAACTTAGTTTTTAATTGAAATGTATAATTTACTTAAGTTCATAAAAAAGAAAGTTATTTTTGCTGAATGACAGTATTGTACAGTTAAGAGCAAAATTTAAAATTTTTTTACCATTTCTCAAAGTTTAACGAGCCTAATTTTCTTATAAATTAATATTTTAATAATATTTAATTCTATTTCCTATAATTTACAGACGCTTTGAAATTTAAAAACACAAAATCGGATTATAAAGGAATTTCAAAAAATAATATAAAATATCTGTTTTATAATGAAATAACTCTCATTATCAAATCTTGTGACTAATTTTGAGATAAAACATTGCACAGTAGAATGAAACATCTAAAGCTTTCATGGGCTCTTAACTTGATTTTGGAAACTGTCCTCGTCTGATATGAACAAATCCATCCAATTATTCCATTTAGAATATCCGTCTCTTAAAGAGATAAGTAAATAACTAAGAGTCATTCATTGTCTGTACATATCTTACAATGGTTCAAGAATTGTAGAAGCGAAAAGCCAAATCAGAATGAAATCGGAATTATAATTATTAAGGATTAATCTGTACGTTATTTAAATCTGAAAGCCTGTTAATGGTCCTTAAGTAGGTTAATATTAATTTAGTATATAAAGTCATGTCTGCAAGATCTTTTATAAGAGTGCACAATCGGAATATATAATTATTCGCCGCTATTTGTAAAGATGGGCGGAGTTAGATATATCCAAGACCTTTTTATCTGCTTTTTTATAGTTAGCGAAATATTAATTTCAGTTTGGGGGTCTTGCAAATGAGACAATTTTTATGTTTAAATTGACTGATTTATCGGTGCGCGAATAAAGCTAAGTATGAATAAAAATTAGTTATGGGGCCAGCAATTTCACTTTTATTTATATATTTTTGATACTGCATTGTAGTAAATGTTAATGAAATGAAGTCTGCAATTTTTATTATTTTATATTCAAACCGATTTCGATGATTAATTTCGATTGAAGAGTCTGTGAATATTATATGTATATATGGAAGATCCCATTGAAACTAAGTAAAACTTTTAATATTTCTGTGTGTTTGCATCGAAAATGTAGGATAAATATTAATTTTTTAAAAATTTTTTAAACATTCTGTATTATGTACACCTAGCTTATAGAAGAAATTCAAGTTTTGACATTAAATTTAAATTATTTATTTAAATGCTTTAAATCAAAATAAAGTTCTGCTTCATCTAAAATATATAAGCAATTTTAAAATTAATCTGGAATTAAGTTTAATAATGGAAAAAAATAGGAATCAACTATATTTTTGCCATTTGGAAATTATTAAATGATACGTTGATAAAATCAATCTTAAAATTAATAGATAATTACACAACAGAATTGAAAGATCTGCTTCAAATAGACTTCGTATTACTTCGAAAAGAGAACGGGGATCAAACAAATCAAACAATAATCATTGACTAGTTTGCAAAATTAACGTTTTTCATTATAATTAATTCACGATTAAATTTCGGACAGTAAACTTGCTTTCAGATTTCATTTATGTCTATATTAGATCTCTGACTTATATCTTTCCTTGTTATACTTGTGCTGCAATATCCTTTAGGCAGGGTTTCGGGTTCGGAGGTCCGTGGGGTTGAGATCCCTTCCCACCTGACGCGTTCGAAAAGCTGTAAGCATTAAAACATCAGTATCAAACGTTCTATCAAACGTATAGTTCTAGAAGTTATGTATTGTCCTTGTTGTTTGATTATATTTCAAAATTATGAAGTTCGTACATAATAATTCTTGTTTAACGACATAAAAGGACAGTTATTTTAATATGCTATGAATATTTGTAATTATATGAATTAATTTTCATTTTTGTGAAATTTTACATAAATGAATTAAAATAAGAAGATTTCTTAGTTAACATTTCAATATTTGAGAGGTATACACTTCGGATGGCCTTTTGGTCATCATTAGTATACAAAATACTGAAGAATATACAATTACCGAATGAATAATTACCCAAAACAACAGTTTCATTTCCAAAAACTGTTTTCATTTCCAGAGTTAAATATCTACGTATTTGTTTTGCTAGAAAGTTAATAAAATACAGTGATTTGACATTTATAGGCCTGATTCTAAATATTTTTGAAAATAGATCATCAGAATAAAGACAGATGGTTAAAATATTAAAAACATGCAAGAAGACAATGAAAATATACATAGTCAAAAACATAAAATTTTTGCCTAATTGATAAAGAAATACTTTCTTATTTTTAAAAACAACTCTTACCCTAATTAATTGGAACGAGTGCAGTTTTCTTATATTTTAATTGTCAACAAAACTTTATTTGTAACATCATGATAAATATTTGAAATGAAAGCATCTGCTAATATTTTAAATATTTACATATTATATTTCAGATAATATTTTGAAACTGGACGTTCAATACTGTTAAAACGTGAAACTACTTTGCACGGAACTGCTTTTTGCTTCTCCATTAATAAGTAAAAGTGTTTTACTCTTTTTTACATAATTAAGATAGACTTACTGTTCGTTAATTAAGGAAAGAAATCTCATGAATTTAAATATTTGTGAATGCAAAAGTTCGCATATGTTTTGAAACAAAATTTCTTTGCTAAAATATCTACTAAACAATAACTCAATAACTGATGTGATTTGCTCTGAATAGTTAATGCAAACATAATAAATACATACTGCAAATCAGCAAGCATAATTAAATAATAAAATATAATCTTTTAGAAAGAAAATAATAAGCTAAGTTCGTAAAAAACAACTGTTACTTGTAATAAATCACTTTCGAAATTGAAAAATGTCTTTATATATATATAAAAAAAAACCCCACAAAAAACTCTATTTTAAAATTTTAAAACTTTGATTATAGCGTTACAACACGGAAATCGCGACGTGTTTCAGATAGGCTATCAAATTTAAAAATATAATCGGAAAGACCTGAAATGTTTTTCGAAGGTAACAACCAAGTTGAAATTGTCTGGATAGATTTTAAAATAAAACTTTAAGTATACATATTGATTTTTTCCCCTAGAAGTTGTGCGAAAATCTTTATAATTTTTAGAAAAACCGTGCTCTGGATTTTCTTAAAATTTACCCTTAATAGAGTATTAAAAGTTGCAATTAAATTCAAATTATTCAAAAATTTTTAATGGAATACTTGTTTAATTGTAATCAGTTATTACTAATAGGAAAATCTGCTTTTAATGTATAAAACAGATATTATTTGATTTTAACAGTCATTTGATTCTACTAAGTAAAATCACTCTGGCGTGAATTCTGTACTTAAGATAATATATCTGCTTTGTAGCTTCTTTATATAAGACAAAGTATTTTGAATTTTTCCGAAATAATTTTAATGTATCTCTAAGCATAAATGAATAAATAAAAAAAACTTACAAGAACCTATTGAATTTTGAAAATTTTAACCCAAAAATATCTTATTAGAAATATTCCTTTATTCTCCATGACAGCCACAAAACTAAAATAATGTCCATCATTAAATAAAGAAAACTTGTAACAAATTAAAAAGCATTTCCCCTCTACAAAACCATCCATGTAAATCAATCGTATAAATCAGCCCTATCAGCTCGTTAGAATCTAGACATTCATTGCAGAAAAGAGTTTTATTCTTTAATTTTAGATAAAAAATATACACTTAAATTTTAAGAATAAATAAAAACAATTCTAGAATGAAAGAACACATAGTATTAGCCGACCGGTTTTTTGACAGACTCAAATGGAATCAGTTTGGACGAAATATGTAATAGTGTTTCCATGCCATATTAGTATCCTCGCTGGAAAGAGAGATTTACAGATCCATAGCAATGTACAATTCTGTGTGCGTCACCAAATTAGATCCATTCCATATGCAAAAATCTTTTCAAATAAATTGGTTCTAAAGAGTCAAAACAATCGGATCTTGATCCCATGATTTTCCATTCTCGAAAATGAGACTCTTCTCTTGTCTAATCCATGTAATCCGTATCAAAACTCTCTAAAAATCTGATGCTTCCAGGGAATTTTCGTATTATGAGAGTTAAAACATCAATCTGACCAGACTTGAATGTCTCTTCAAGTTAAATTAGTTGCATATAGTTGGGATGTCTGAAGTGAAAAAAATAAAACTATACTCTTTTTCATGTTTATTTGAGCTCTAGTACCTAGATAATAATAAATTGGACATTTTCTGATCTATGCAATTCTAAACACTTCTTCAAATTCTATAGTTTATAATCTTATTTTTAAAAAAACTATTCTAATTTTTTTTCCTTTTGAATTTTCACTTAGTTTTATTTTTAAAAATTCCTTATCTCACTTTTCATAAACTTCTTTCTTGTCAATAACAATTAATTATTTTTGTAAATGAAAATTTCGAATAATGGAAAAGAGACACAAATAAAAGAGTCTGACAAGTCTTAAAGTAATATATTGAATTTTAGAGGAACTCTTCAAGAAACTTTCTCTGGTAGGATCTCAATTTAATTCGAAGCATCCAACCACCCGCTATTCTTATTATTGTTCAGAGTTCTTATATATCGTGGCATTAATTTGCGATAAAAAGACCGATTTCGGCTTAATAACTTTCCTGAAGCTCTTTTGTTGTGGTAATCATGAGCTGCGCTGTTGACTTAATGAAGGTTTCAAGTATTTGCGAAATGAAAATTTTTTAATATAAAAAAAGTTTCTTTCTGTAAAAATACCTGGCAATAAACCTACACCTACTTGTAATGGTTTGAAAAAAGTGAAAATGGATTCAAGATTTTTTTTTTAAATTTCATGAAGGAATGTTTAAATATATTTATTAAAAAGTTTTAATTGCAATAACTAATAATTAAAAAGCCATCTACAATTGTACAACTATCCTTGACAAAATAGTTAAATTAAAATAAATTGAAAAATTAATAATCTTTATATATTATTTTCTTTCACGTCCATCACATCAGGAATGAATTAAGTCTTTATTAGAAATATTTTCCATTTTATGAGAGAGTACAAAGAAGTTGAAATTCTGTGACTTTGTTATTACTTAATGGAAAATAATTTTTGGGGTTTTTTCTCAAAGACCAAATTCTCAGATACACAACAAAAATTTTCAGAAGCTGAGATATAAGCGAAAAATATTTTCTTATTCTTTACAATAATAGTATGAATAGATTAACAGTCAAATAGTAGTGCCTGATTAACAAATTTCTATTCTACATTATCCAAAAATGATTCATTTCTAGACTTTAATCACATTCAATAGAAAAAAGTTCTCAATAGATGAGAGAGAGATAGAAAATTTTTCGAATGAAATTTGTTGTTTTATGTTGCGACTTGAAATACTAAGGGTTCAAAATTCCGTTAAATTCCTTTCAAAAGCTTTATGTGTAATCAATTGAGTATTTTAAGTGGTAATATTCATTCTACTCAAAACTTTAAAAGTGTGGACTGACGGTCGATAATAATAAAATATGTACTTGTATATATACTGAGCTTTGGCAGATTGTTCTGCTGATTATAAACACATGAAGAATGTAAGGTGTGAAAAATTATAGTTTTCAATCACTTTAATCACTATATCTAATTATAAGAGAATTTATAATCCTCATTTACATTCTTTGACAAATTTTGTACCTTCATTCGTTCAACTGCAAAGACCTTTTTCCACAATCAAAATTGAATCTACATATTCTTTAACTATTTTAATATAAGTTAATCGAAATTATCACTAAAACTCATTCTAACCCTTTCATTTAATGTCATGGATGTTATATGGATGTAATACAGTCATGGATGTTTATCAAGCAAAACACAACAGATCTATTAAGAAAATATTAGCTTCATGCAAACGTGTCAGGGAATTTCTGATAATTTGAAAGACTCATGGTTAACCACTTTCTCCGTAAAGATAAAGGATGAAATATGATCTCTATAAACTGATAATTTATTTTGCTGATTCTTAAAAATTGTCAAAGGTAACTTTATATAGCACAAGCTTTTAGAGAAATTGTGATATTTGTAGCTTTTTAGATAGACAGAAGAAAACGTTCTATATCTTTAGGTTTCAGATAAAAGTCTGTTTGGTATTTTCCATTTCTATAAATTCAGAATATGTATATGCTTTAGGTCACACTAAATCAGATTTGCTTCAGGGAATTCAGATCTACGGAATTTGCTACATTTGCGAAAGATAAAAATTCAGGATTCAGGCTATGTATTTCTCTGTATGCTTGACAATATCTTTGGCTTAATTATGTATGGATAATGGAACTGTAGAATCTAAAAATATTTTATTGATCGATTTAAAAGAAACCCAAAAGCAATTAATTTCAAAGTTAAGATTTTCGCTATTTTCCCATTATGAAAACACGTCTTTACTGAAAATAAAATAAGAAAAATTCAAAACAAATGTGCCCAGGGATTAAATTTAACTTATTTTTTCACATTAAAATATCTTTTTGCAATAACGTTTGCTACGCTGCTAGGATTTTTATTTTGCGTCGTTTTTATAGTAAAAATAATTTAGAGAAGATGTGGAAAAGATATTTAGAAGCAGACAACAGTTGTTTCGAAAAGGAATTGTCATTTGATAATTACTAGCTTAAAGAAATTGTTTTTAGCTGTTTAACGGCTAAAGAAAATATACACCGCTTCTTTTAGAAGATATCTTAATTTTAGTGTTTCGAAACAGGGAAAGTTATTTCGAAATTAAGTTGATTTTGACACTTATAGACTTATAGAAATTTGATTTTTTTAAATTGCAATTTTCTATGTTTTTCTGAATTACAATGTAATTTGTTAACTAGTAATAAAGCATTAATTAAAATATTTTATATTGCTGATGATAAAAAATTTATTGAATGATTTGAAAAGATTTACTTACTGCAATGGTTTATAATTGAAACACTTACTGAAAACAAATAAGATTTAAGAGCATTTTTAATATGCTTATTACATGCTATTTTTTTAATTAAATTTCAATGAATTTATTTGGTGATTATAGCATTCCATAATCCCTAAAATAGACAACTTGCAGCAATAAGTACAGCATTTAGTATTTTAATTTTTTCTTAAATTTCAAAAATGACCTTCAGTAATTTTCCTTAGTTTACAAAAATCTGGGATTTAAATGATTTAGATTCCGTTCCTCACATTTCTCGAAATGGGGTCAAGTACCTTGTTTATTTCAGTGAAAAAGGAGCAAGGCCATTCGGGAATGTCAATGAAAAAAGTGTCACGTTCATATTGCAACACTTGCTCTTAATATTGCAAAATGTGGTTTCAATGATGTCAGTGATCCGTGATTTCTGAAATGCTCTAGATGCCTTTTCATTTCATTAAATGTTCTTTTGTGTGATGAGGCAGATTTGCTATAGTCTATGTTTCTAAAAAAATGTCAAACCATTTTTTTTTGTTAAAAAGAAAGAAGAAGGTCTTTAATCATATATTTTAAAAGTAAACAAACGCTATATTCTACGGTAATTCCAAAGTCAGAGCAAATAAAGGACGTCCAAGAAGTCGCTTTATACTTCCTAGATTTTATTAAAAATAAATAAAGATATGCGTTTTAAGCTTTTTACGCCTAAAAAAGAAAGTGACAAAGCATTTTTGACAATGCTTAAAATATTCGGTGCGAGCCCCATTAGTACTATTGGGTCGGTAAGAGATTCTCAAACAAGTTCAATGAAACACTAGAATAAGAGCAATCTCGTAATATGTTGTACTTTTCATAAATTATTGGGCTTGAAAGTGGATTTCGAATGCATGAATTTTGAAATTTAATAAAAATAAAAAAACTTTATAATGCATAATTGAACTACTATTGTCTACCAGAGCCATCTTTTGGTAATTTCTGTAATTACAATTTTTTTTATAGCTTAAAAATTCCGATCATTCTTTGAGTCTACATCTGCAAGCGACAACTCTTTTATAGTATTTATTCATTTTTAAAGAATTTTCTAAATTTTACATTCATCACAACTGTAACAGTCAATAGGTTGGAGATTATCTATCGTCTACGAAGCTTATTTCCTCTAATTAAGTTCTACGACTTTGCCTTGACAACCCTTGTGATAATAATGCTTAATTACTGGATATAATTCTTTTAATTTCTTTTTTATTCGAATAATAATTAAAGATAATTAAAGAATGAGAACATGAGGGAATTATTTTTCTATTTTCCTGAATCTTGACGTTTATATTAAAATGTGCATAATATACTTTATTGCTAAAATTTACTGACATATAAACCCTTATTTTCCATAAAACTATGCAAAACTCTAAAGGATATTATTTTCAATTAATAATAACTGAAGCTATAGTTCATTACATAAACAAAACATTTATGTAAATACTCAGCTTAAAAGTCGGCGTCCTGGCATAGGGGTAGCGCGTCTTCCCCGTGATCTGGGCGTCCCGGGTTCGAGTCCCGGTTCGGGCATGGTTGTCCTTCATTTGTTCTATCTGTGAGATGCGTGAATGTGCCCCCCCTTTAAAAAGGGGCTGTGCAAGCGAATGTGATGCGTGAGTAGCAAAATCGTACTCTTGGCCCTAGTTGGCGCTACTAAAATAAGAGACGTTCCCTTTCGGCTTAAAATCGTTGATTTCAAATCAGCGGGCTTGCCTATGGCATGTGCCATCGGAAACAACAACAACAACTCAGCTTAAAAGGACGTATTATGTAACAAATGATGTATCTATTGGACAACATAATAGTTATTCAATCGTTCAGGGATAGTAATATTTAGAGATAATAATACTGCCTAAAATGGCTTTATATGTTGATGTTAAATGCTGAATATTCCAACAGTCGTTTTATCTCCAAATTTCACTCTGAAATTAAGCTTAACATATATAGATTAGAAGCCAGATTCTGGTTCCATACTGAATAGAAGTCAATTTGCATTCATTGAATACGGTTTCCATAAAGGCGGCTAATATTTTATTGAATACTTGTTTATATATGTATTTTTTAATAAAGGTATAATATTTCCTGGAAATTTTTGGTTAGGAATATTTTTGCTGATGATTTTAATCGAAATAAACAATTTCAGTTAGTGCATTTAAAGTATATATACTGCTTTTGAAAGAGCAGTACTTGCATTTTTGTATAAAGCATTTTTAATTTCAGGAAAAAATTTTACTGCATGTAAGTTTTGGCATTATTTTTTGCAACTATTATCGTGGTGTCTTCATTCATCGCGCACGTTAACTCTAAAAATTATATTTATTGTCTCAGCGTCGTATAACATGCCAAAACAATACGAATGTATTTATAATGCACATAAAAGTGAAAAAAAAAAATCAACGAAAAAATTTTTCTCCCAATATATATTTTTACAAACTTTTATTTAATTTTATTTGTTTCATGTTTGTAAATAGGAAATTTACATTTCACACATTGGTCAAGATATTTCATACATTTCCCTATGTGTTAAAGTTTTAAAATTTTGTACACTTTTGTGCTTTATGTTATTTCAAAACTTTCAGAACTTTATTATTATTGAATACTTTAATTTAATTATATCTTAATTCCATTTAAGTATCACTTTCTGATAGTGAATGTGAGAAAAAAAATATATTCCAATAATCCATAATATTTATAATAACGATTAATAAAGACTTGAAAATATAAAATACATAAAATAAAAAATAAAAACTTTTCTCGTTAGCATTCTAATAAAAGCACATTCTTTATATTTTTTCATTATTTATTCCTTTCTTTTCTGCATTCAGAATTTATCAAAGCAGGCTTTGGTTTATAATCGATATCATTAATTAGAAATTCAAAACTTTGTATACTTCTCTGAATATTTTATCCTTCTTGAATATCTTATCCTTTATAGAACAAAAACTGAATTATTTCTGAATATATTTTGATACCTAAAGGATAGGAAGCCGGTCAAAGCAGCGGTTTATCTTCGTCACCCTATCTTAAATTCACTTAACTTGGAAGATAACAACATTTCTTCATCCTGTCTAGATAGGAATTTTCATATATTCTCCCTATCTTTCTTGTATGACAGCTAGAAAGAGGGCAAAAGATAATACTTTTTAAACTGTCAAGTTATAGGAAAGACAACTCTCTTTAGCTGAAGTAATGCATGCATTGACATGCTGGTGATCAATATCGCTTTTCTGTTTGCACAAGTTATAGTAAGGAAATAAGTAGGTAACTAATCCATGTAAATCAAATTAAGTAACAGAAGTGTAGCAAATGTCTGTTTCGCAGCCAAAAAAGCTGAAAGGTATTTAACGCATTTCAGTCATTTGGAAAAATGATCAATGAAACAAAAAGAAACCTTTTTGCTTGACAAAGATAAAACGGTATAAAATTCTATTAATAGAAAAATGAAACTAGTAAATGGGACATGTACTAAGCAACTTTTTCAATGATTATTAGAAAATATTAAACATGGGAATACATAAACTTTATGAAAACAAAATAATATTTTGCTCTGAAAAACAAAATCTTGTATAAAGCAAATCTCTGCAAATTCAGTTATTAATGTTACTAGGCCTGCTTTTAATAGCATATTAAAGTGAAAGACCAATAATTAATGAGTCATACATTTATATGTGATTTCATTAATAATCTCTTTTCATTCATAAATAACTTCACTTACTTCTAATTGTGTTATGATAAAGTGTTAATTGTTGAGGCAAGAATGGTTTCGTCATTTTCCCGTGAAATTATTTTATTTAAATTGTAGAGTTATGAATTTTTTATAAGCATTTACATTGTGTACACATTGGTAGAAAGATTAACGATGAATTTAACTTGGTTTTCTGCTTCTTCAAAAAAAAGTTTTAATGTACAACCACATGTTATGCAAGAGATTATACAGTACCTATTTACAGCGCAAATACTTGATTATATTGATATAATAAATATATTTTATATTGGAAATTTGAAAGATATTTTGATTTTTTTTAGTTAATAGAAATTTACTAATGCTTTTCATTCTGATATGAAGGATTTTTCATACTATGTAAATTCCTGAAAATGGAGAAATGAATCACTTTGCAGTCATATTGATGAGTTATAATAAAGTTGTACAGCGTAAGGCAAACATATTAAGATTCATATAATCTTGAGTAAATTATTATAATTTTTAATACTTTTAAATAGTTTTTAATAAAATTACTTTACAGAAACAAAACGGATGAAAGGAAACTTTCAGGAAAATGTCCCATTCTTATAAAATATTTAAAATTATGGATATCGCTATAAAAAATAACTATTCTTTGACTTGTCGTTGATATCGTCCAAGATATATTCTTTTTTTAAAATATTTTAACGAACATTACAAAATTTTTTCAAACATAGGTATTTAAATCTATGTGAATAATTGTAAATGGTATAAGGCAAATTATATTATTAAATTATTTTAAAATAGCTGAAAAATGTAAAAATATAAGTAATATAAAATTATATCGTTACGCAGCTTAACTTTGAGTACAATTATATTCGAAAACAAAAATGAAAGAACAAAAATCATTATCCTTTAACTGATTAATTATACTTGTTAGATTCCCAAAATACGGCAACAAATCTTTTTAACGCCTTCTGCTCCCAATATTCATAGAAATTTCACTCATCATTCTCCTTCGATGATTTGCGATTGTTCCCTTAAGGATCCACGGCCACATTTCTATCCATTCATAATACGTACTCATTCCCCTTGCGCGAAATCTTAGTTACATCTTTTAGAAAATCCTTTTCTCAGATTGGACAGAAATCAACTGTAATTAGCACCATAATTAGAGAGAGAAGGTTCTGTAGAACGACAGATGTCAATGACAGGCCAGAAATGAATTCGCTCAATCATGCCGTAGAAAATTATTACGAATTCCTATTCATCACTCGAGACAAGGTTTGTTATCGAATTCTAATCGAAGCCCTCAAAGGCCAGAAGCATCAATTATTCATGTCCCAGTTCTCGAAAAGGGAAAAAAAACACACAAGTATTATATTCCATCACTGACAAAATATTAGTTATCCTTTTCAATCGATAGATAAATTTTGAGATTCATCAAGGATATGTAATTAATATTCACATTTTGAAATATAATTCTTTTCTTTCAAATCCCTTTGTCTTATAAATATTACAAGTTTATTAACATATAGTAAATAGAAAAATTTGAATTTAAATATAAAATATGAATGTCGCCTGAATCACTACAAAAAAAACCCATATTTATTTTAATTTCATATGAAGATTATCGAATTACAGATGAGTTATGATTAAAACAATGAATGACATTTTATTCAAACTTCTAATTCCTGATAAGTGGCATCTGCGTACAATTCGTACACAATTTAGACAATTTCATTAAGTGTATTTATGGTCATGTTAAACATGTAAAATGTACTGCGCTAATCAAATTTTCGAGTGGGAAACGTCTCAGTACAATATAAAAAAACTTGCAGGTAGATGTTACGTGAAGAATTTCATTACTTTTTTTACCACACGCATCTCATCTATTGCTATTAGATATTTTTAAGGATGGCAAGAGCATGCTTCCATAGAATTTGAAACATGCATTATTTAATTTCTTAAATATTTTTTTCAACAAGAATTTTGTATTTCGTAGAATTGAGATTAAGTTGGTCCAACATGAACTGATTTCAGTGTTACTGGATTTTTAAAAAAATGAGCACTGTTTATCTCTACATCGTTGTGATAAAAATATTTGATTTTGAGAGCAAATTGATTTAATTTTATTGCTTCTTCAAGATTTCATAGGAAAATAACAACATCTAAAATATAGCACTTCAGAAATATAGTGCACATTTTAATATTCTTCTCTCTCTCTCTATTTTTTTTAAGTTGCGAAAATGTTAAGTTATTATTTCAGAGCGTTGTGAAAGTTTTAATTCTTATAATATTTAGTAATACGTTCAATAGTGTTGCATAAAAAATGGGCAAAAATAGTTTCATATTTAATATTTAGGGTCATATCATATCGACTGAAAACATTACATGTTTTCAACTTGCACTAGATATAGTACTAAAATTGAAAATTTATATTTAAAATTATAAATTTTACAATCATTTTAATTGGCAAAATTTGAATAATACAGTCATAGCAAATGGAGAACATCTCAGGTTATAATATCTGCATTTGGAGGGCTATTTCCTTTTTTTGGGGGAAGGGATTAGCTAAATTTCAAACTAGAATGGGGAATCGCGCATTATTTTTATGGATCAGAAGAAATGTTTAACTCAACTTAAATCTTCGAATGAATTTTTCATCATATTAATGCAAATCTTTAAACTGCTTTTTAGCTGTGTGTAAGAACTTATTTATCTGAGAATTAAGAGCATAATTTGAAAAGGTCTCTGGAATAACAAGTAGCAAATTGTATAAAATGGTAAATTAAACACACT
Organism: Argiope aurantia; assembly: GCA_026543865.1. Taxonomy (NCBI): domain Eukaryota; kingdom Metazoa; phylum Arthropoda; class Arachnida; order Araneae; family Araneidae; genus Argiope; species Argiope aurantia. The sequence goes on along the minus strand of JAPMOR010118671.1, from coordinate 201,818 downwards.
TTTTAAAAAACATTACATTCCTATATCTTTTCTACCGTCTAGTTTGATATGAAATATCTGGTATGAAAGGGCAATCTTCTTTGTTTTCAAATTGAGTTTTCTAAAACATATGAAAAATGGATTTTCTGAAAGACTCGTGTTTGTCGGTTTTTATGAAAGCTCAAGAATAAAAGAAACATTTACAATGCAGAAGAATGCAAGCGTATATCCGTATTCTCGTATCTCTAATTTCTTCGAAATTCTTTTCTTTCACATTCTCTAGATTCATTCATAATGCAGCCTAAATTATAATTGAATACAACGAAAAGATATCTCAGTTTTGAAAAACCTGTTGAATGCTTTTTCTTGCGAATGAAAAGCGATTCCCTGAAAGCAAAACATTGCATCCGCTTTCCTTTGAATGTCTGCTTAAAAGAACATATTTCACTTCGAGATAAGAATGAAAAGAAATGAAAGCAAATATGATCTTTTAAAATCTTCAACATCTCTAGTTTAGATTTAAATTGATACACGCGAAAGAAACTGGAAACAAATAACATTTACATAATAAAAGGAAAACTAAACAGAAGTTTTCCTTTTAAAAATGTAATAACTATAAACTAGTTTCTTTTCTCCCAGGAAAAATAAAAAGACTTTATTGATGGCTTGTTAGAGAAAGCAGAGATTAGAGAAAGCAGAGACATTCGCAAAGAATTTCGGTTCCTGCGAATTTCATTTTTAAGGTTAAACGATAAGTGCTCAAAGAATTACCTTTAAGGGCTTTTCGTGTTCGGAAGAGATGACAGCAGTTGAGATAAGTGGAAAAATAAAGTTTCCTATGTGATTGGAATATAAACTTGGTTAGGAAATAATTTAATTAGATCTTGAAGCAGTTTGTCAGAAATTGAAGATTTGATTCCAACAAAAGGACGAAATCGGAAATGATTAGTTCTTTTGTTAACATTGTTGAGTTTAATGACAAAACTGAAAAATCTTTGAGCGAAATTATTCTATATGCATAGAAAAATTCCGAATAAAAATTTTCTTTAATCATTTAAAATTTTTATATAAGATTTTGGATATTTTTAGAACATAAAATGGACCAAAAATTTAATACTCGCTATTAAATTCAAGCAATTTGATAAAATGTGTGATTTATATTGTGTAGATGTGTTTGATTGGTTAACTGTCTTTCTAGAAGCCAATCAAATGATTTTATCAAATGATCAACAACATTTTTCAGCGACATAATTATAAATTTAACGAAAGTGGCCAGTTAGTATTAGTATTAGATTAGTATGACGCCACTGAAGGAAAAAAATGACCGACAAAACTGATAATTATCTCTAGTTTTTATTTTATAATTGTATGTTGCGGAGAATTGTAACGCATGAAATGTATGAAAGTGAAAGCATTTTTTAAAGATGAATTTACTCCCTCTGCTACACATAAAATGAGAATTAATAAAAAAATTGCGAAAAATTGTGAAGAAAGTGAAGATTTCATATATTTGAAATGAAAATTCGACCTCTTATCACCTCAATTATTTTAGTTATTTTAAGTATTAAGGAGATTTTCAAAGACAAACAACTGAATGAACAGTTTTTAGGCTAACTAGCTGATAGCGTGGAATAGTTTTAAGAACACATATTTAGGATTTTGAGGTAAGAAAAGGTAACAGTGGTAACAAGAGGAATTCAAATACAATTGTATAAGATGCTTATGCAACCTACCAAAAGTTTAAGGCTCACCTTTTGCATACCTACCTTGAGATCTTCTCAAAGATCCGTGGATCCGTCAATAATCGGGATATTGATCTTTGCTATTCTGTCGTTGCTGCCAATGAGGAAACAATGTGAAAGGAAATAGAGCCAAGTCTGATAGAAGATTACTGTTTAACAATTAAGATATACCTTCCAGGAATACAATACAAACAGAATGGAAAGTGACCAGCTCAAATCATAAAAAGTGCGTTTATATAATTAATTATTATATATTATGACACATATAAGGACAATTTGTCAATAAATTTGGGGAAGATTTAAAAAAAATTCAGATTGTAACCAGGAATTGTTATTTCATCAAATTTATGCCAAATGTATCATATTTTAAATAACAGATCTACAATTTTTGCAATGTATTAATATTCAGGTACCTTATGGTCACAGAATTATAAATAATTCATCATAAATACAATTATAAAAATTTAATTAGTGTTATCGATTTTTTTTACGAAAATAATTGAAAAATACTAATTGTCTATTTGATGTTTAACTATTTTGTCATAATATGTATTCAAGAATTATATACATCATTAAAATATTACACCCTGGAAAATTCTCTTAATAAACTGAAATTTGCTCTTTTTCAGATAAATCTGAATTTTTGGGCATTAAATGAAAAGCTATTACAGAAATCTGTATGGAAATAAAATTATAATCAACTATTAGGTATATTTTAAATTTTTAAATAGTATTTTTGGTATGGTCTTTTTAAATTATACGTTTTATAATATAATCTATTTCATACGCCACTTAATAATTACTTCATATTATTTTTAAACTGAGGCAATTTTCTCTTCAAGATGCTAAACAGGAGATTTCTACAAATCATTTTCTATAGAACAATTTGAACTTCAACAGGAAACATTTTTGTCTTTCTTTTCTTTTATGATGATCAGCAATAATACTAAAGATAAAATAACTAAAAACTTAAAATAAAAAAATATCTTTATTTAAGCAAGCAATCAATATTTACACAAGATGAAGCTAACAAATAAATATAATGGGAACATAAAAAAAGTTTAAAGAAGAAACCGCGCTGATACTAATGTACTGAAAAGTCGAAATTAATTTTTTATAAAAAATGTGAATGAAATAAAATCATAAAAATGGAGCATTTTTTATTGCTTCCAACATTTTTATCTTTAGTATAATTAATTAAAGTAAATGTTATGAAACTTTGCATTTAATACTATCTAAAATTTATTACCAGATGGCGATACTCATAAAAAAATTAAAGCTTAATTAAATTTAATATTTCATCTAATAAATATTCATCAGCTGATGGTTAAATTTATAAGTATTAAATTATCAAATAATTTGGAAGTACATAATTTATAAAATTTTAGAACATCAAGAAGTGAATGAAATACCGATTAGAAAATTCCATCATTAGAAATATAAATTAAGTAAAATGTCCATAAAGATTGGAAAGTTTTAATTTCTTTGTGATACAACAATGAAAACTCTTTTCAAATTACATTGTCAATGAAAGGCAGAAATTTGTTTTGAAAAAAAAAAATCTTTGCTTTGATTTTCCAAAATTGCATTACAGAAGAAAAGATCAGTTGCTCAAACCCTAATCATGATTTATTTTTACAGTATCCTAAATTTAATCCATTGATTTAAAAAGAGTATAAGGTAAATTGACCCCGAAATTGTTTTCTCTAAAGCGCAATTCTAGATTTTGAGAAGTTGTAAAATGAGTTAATTAACTGGGAAAAAGGGTACTTTGATGACTAGTATATTACATTCGCATCACGTTTATGTTGCCAAAGTTAAGCAAGGACGTGAACTATCTCTTGAGATTTGCACTTCATTCTCATTCTAAGTAAATAAGCATTAAAAAGACTATGATACTTCCGCCTGGAATGTAAATGATTTATTTTCAAATCAAAAAGTAAAAGATAAGGTTCGCGTTATTTCCTCCAGTAAACTTTGTTTCATTACAAATGCAATCAATTAATTAAAACAATGGAAAACCAATTCTAACAAAAGAGTAGACTTCTTGTAAGAAGATTTAAATTTCTGGAAATTTGATATTTCAGGTTTTTTAAATATTCGTCGATGAATTAAATGTTTTAAAAAACGAATAATAAACATAGATTAAAAGATTCGGAGTAAACAGTGTTCAATTTATACAAGGAAATTAATATCCTTTATAAACAAAGCATCAATAATTGTGAATCTTTCATACATTCATAGCTAGAATAATCATTTAAAATTTTAAATTTCTCGGAGAGATAAATGATATTTGAAAACAAATTATAAATTTATCGAAGTTAAACACTAATCTATTAATTTTTTTATTATGAATGGTTATGAATATTTTAAAAAGGAAGTTAGAGAAATTTTATTTGATTTAGGAAGATAACTGCATACATTTCGTTGAATGGAAGCGCAGAGCTGAAAAATTAGACATCAAACTAGTTTTAAAGGAATTAAGAAGTTAAATCATTTTAACTCAGAAAAAATTGATTCAGCTAAAATCGATATAAACATACAATATTAAAACATATCTAAGAATTTAAGAATCAGGATAATGTACTAAATATTTCAAATAATATTTACTTCGTGTTTTTTTGGTATATCATAATTGTTAAAAAATTATATTTGATACCATGAACTTAGCTTTCCATCAAGACTTCTCTTAATTGCTTTTACAATATATTTAAATAATTAAAGGCATGCATAGTACATAATACATAATGATATGATAATGAATTTAAGGTGAATTTAATAATTTATATTAAAGCATGTCATTGAAATACTTGATGTATATTTTAATGAATTAGGCAAACTTCTTCAATTCGCTTCCATTGTAATCTTAATTATTTATTGTAAATTATTCAAAAAGACAATAATTTAAATCACAGTGTCGATGCTTCAACCCTTTGCACTCGAATGTCTTCTCTCAAGCACCATTGAAGATGGTGCATCATTTTGACATTTTATTTATTTATTTAATTAATTTTAATTATTTAAAATACCTACACAATGGTAAGAAGATGTAAATTAATTTTTCAGGGAAACTCAACTTAAAACAATTGTATGTACTTATTTTTTTTGGAGCAATAATGAAGTCCATGTAGTAACTGATTAATTATGCATCGAATTACTTTTCTGAGTGCAAAAGATTAATATCTTTAATAAATTAAATTAATATCTTTAATAATTTTAATAAATTAAAAATGAATATCAAGATGATCTGAGATGTTATTGCAAGGTATCCAGTTCACGACCGATTTAATCGATCGTATCCAGCACTTGAAATTAATCGGTGAAGTATCAAAGCATCAAAGTGTTGGCATCGCGGTCAAAGTTTCTATCAGCTCAAAAAGCAGTTCTCATGACTTGAAAAATGAGACAAAGAATTGATGGATTAGCAACTTAAATGAGGCTTGCGATATTTGGTGTTAGGAAAAAATCCATCCACAACAGTTAATAATTAAGTTATATCAGTTTTTAAGAGACATGGATCAAAAGACTTTATATTAAAAAGATGGATCATATATATATAAAAGGATATATATCTTTATATTAAAAGGATATATATCAGTGCTGAACCTCCCCCCCCCCCTCAAATAAGGCAAAAGGAGATGTTCATGCAAAAAGAAAAGTACTCACTTTCTCATATTTTTTGCATCCAAATATAATTTTTTTCATCCAAATAAATCGCTTAAATCGCATCATTTATGAGTATTTTTAAAGCCATTTAAATTTACTTTATGCACGTAATTGACTTTTTTGAAAATATTGTTAGCTGTTTAATTGGGTTAATGTCTGTCTTTAAGGGAAAATTAAATTTTAATTTAAATCAATTTTAATTAATCTCTTTTAATCAGAAAGGCAAAAACCTTTTAATATTTAAACGCTTAGTAACTAAAAATCTGAAATATATATATATTTTTTTTACTGATAATATTTGTTTACTTGTTGAAATCTTGATCAGTATTGTTGATCATTATAAGTATATTTCCTTACCTCTCTAAACCCCTGGGATTCTTCTACAATAAAAAAATTAAGAAGAGATAGTTCTAGTTTATTGATCAACCGTTTAGTTTCGGTTTTTTTGATACCAACAAGATAATTAGGGGTCTTTCAACCGTAAACTAAGGTGTTCTTTTCTTTTTTATAGTCAAGAATAGAACAGTATTTATAGTCACATTCGACTGGTCAGTCAGTGTAACTCAGATATCGTAAAAGTAAGACCAGGGTTTGTGTCAGCCATTTCTTTCTACACTTTATAATTACGATCGTATCAAAGTAGTCATAAAAATAATTGTTCTATTGCTTTAAAACTTATACTTACTAGAAACTACGTCCATAAAAATAGTATTCATTTTATCCTATTAGCGTTTGTTTTAGAAGCAATCGATAAGAAGAATTTTAAGCCTAAATAACTTAAAATGCAATAGAAATAGTAAGTAGCAAAGTGATTTTCCCATTCTGAAAATTTTTTGTGTCTTATTTTACGAAAATGTTAGTTCATTTGCATTTTAGTAAGTAACAGAATAATTATATTTTATTTAAACCTTATCGCAGAAAAATGTTTTAAATGGACTAATTCAGTGGCATGGGCTATCTGATATCTTGAATATGTGATTAATTATTTCTGAAGATTTAAATATTTAATAAATAGTTTAAAAAAGCAAATTAATGTTGAACGATATTTCTCCATTTTTATTAAGATTTGTATTTATCAAGATTAAAAAATAGAATATACACTTGTCTTTAAAATATTTGTTGAAAAGTTAGGTAAAGGGACCTAAAATAAGAAAAAATTTTAAATAGAAAATGCGTTTGAAAATGAAGCTTATTAGTGATAATATATAGGGAAGATGTGGACAGTAAGTATGTGAGAAAGAGAAGTGAAATATAAAGAAAGAAATATTTTAATGATTCACTTTTCTACAATAGGTGCTTAAAGAGCAACAGTCAGCAATGTTATTAGATTCAATGTAGCGACGTATGCATTGGTTTAGATTAGTAAAATTGTCGAGCCTCTTACGGACATTTTCAGCAGCCACTGACTGCTTGGTTCTAAATTTTCATTCATTCAATAGTTATTTCGTAAAACATGATCGTAATGTAGACGTAGAAGAATAGATCCATATTGGCTAATTCTGAAAATAGCGATGACCAAGGAGTCTGTTTACTCCAATCCAATGGTCATTTGTGGATTTGATCCAATGATCGCAGGCGATTTTTGGCATTCCTGATAAAGTGAGTTACTGCTCGGTGTGCTGGAGCCACAATCGTATGCTTACGACTGGAGAAATATTAGAAAGAAATTCTAAGAAGATATCAAATAGAAAGATTCTGCACGTTGAAGAAATTCGTAGAGCACAATACCTGCCCAAATATTAATGGAGAATCGTTCTTGATAACATACAGATGAATTCCGAATTTCTGGAAACGATAATTACTTTTAGAAATCCATGGGTGGAGTTACAACAAATGCCAGCGGACTGCTTTCAGCATTGATCTAAATAGCATCTTCTATCACTTCAACTCTCATATTCCGTACTCACTTACCATTAAAATATCCGCCTTTTTTTCTCCGTCTCTATCTGCCTTTATACTTTTTCGAATATTTTAAAGACATCCTGTATTCCTCTTTTCTTTTATTACAAATAAATTATACTTTCAAACGAAAATTAGATTCAAATAACAGAGATTATTTACAATATATTTTGTAACTTATTGACTTCTTGATTTTTATTTCTGTGTGAAAATGTCTTTTAAATTCTCCTTCGTTAATTTTTTTCTCTTAAATCATTTCAATAAAATGCTTATCCTACTAATTCTTTCAATTTTTCTATACATTTATTTACCTTTCCATAAATAAAACTTTTCAGTGAATTAATCGCTCCGTTTTTGCCTATATAATAAAGAAGAATGTGCACTAAAATATTAAATATAATATTTTCTCGCCTCAGTACTTTTAATACAATAGAAAAATCAAAATAAAACTACGAAATTGGATCAAACAGGTTATTTTGACAGCTATTCTTTAAAATTCTTTGCAGACGACTAACAGCAAACTAATAAGCAACTCACAGTAAAAAGAAAATTATGAGCATAATGGTTCTGGCATCAAAGTGTTCTACGAAAGGAAATTTTGAGAAATAAATTTTACACCAAGTTTTTTTTATTTTTAACTATTTTTCTGAATAATATAATCGACGAAATTAAGAAATGTCAGTACCAATGCAATGCCATAAGAATATCCAGAATCCACACTTGGAATTGAATATCTCTATTTTCTTCATTGAAGTGAGGCTATGTTCTGCAAAAATTACAGCTGTCTTTTTGAAAGAGAGAATAGAAAGGTACAACGCGTGAGAGATAAAATGGACGTCTTGCGATATCTGGAACCACAAAAATTAAAAAGAGCTATCTAGTTTGATTTATGGTAATAAAAAATTTTTATTTTATAGAAGATACATATTTTAATTTTAGAAAATCAAATATTTTTCAATTTAATTATTTAATGTTTTATAAAATGCTTTTAAAATTTATAAAAATATTGCTAGAGCATTATTCAAAAGAAATTTTTTTTAATCAACAATTTCTCCGATGATTTCATACATAATTCGAATACATTATTATTTATTTATTTTATGTCAAAATTTTAATTTGCAAACGTTGCGCAGCAATTGATATTTTTTTTCAGTCTTCAACTAATTTTGTTTTGAAAAATATTTTATAATTCAGTATCAAATATTTTAATCAAATTTAATTCTGACTTCTGTGTGTTTATTTTTCTAGAAGTCTCGGATAGAAGAGAGGGATTTAAAAATATTACAATTAAGAAAAAATCATGATCTGAACTGAACATAATGCATATTAAACTTTTCTTCCAGAAATATATTTTGTAAAAATTACGTATCAAAGATTAATGTATTTTCTTCATGCCTTGGGTTATTTTTAGCTATTAATAACTATACTTTGATAGAAATATGTCCCTTTATCAGTTGGAATACTCTTGCATTCATTATTTTTTAAATATCTTATGCAAGGCGTTGAAGTATGTCATTGAAAAAGCGGGAAACTAAACTGAACTTTCATTTTAAGAAATATTAAGAAAAGCAACAAAAATTTACTTCTACAATACTCAATTTCAAGAATGTCAACAAATTCGTCATATTGAGTGTTTGTTAAGCGTAGCATGGGTGCACCAGTTGGTCGAATGTAATAAATAAAGATGTCGGTTCTTACTATGATTATTTAACTGTGTTGTTTGTGGAACATATAAAATTTAGCAACTCCATTAATCTTTTCTGTTTTAAAATTATCAAGGATTGTTACTGCATAGAGCATGAATATCTATGTCTGTCTGGATCCATAGATATATTATATGGAAGAAATTGGAAATTATAATAATATTTTTACTCTTAAGCAGGCGGAAATTTATTTTTAATTTTTAATTTAATCTGTGATGCATGAAAACACATTAAGTATAATAAATGAAAAATGATTCGATAATTTAAATAGTTTATGAAATCCAGTGACTGTGGTTCTTTTTCAGTTTTGATGCTAGAAATTTCTTTGTCAGAAGTAACCTTCTTTGTTTCTTTGTCAGAAGCATTTTTCCTTCCAAAACTTTAAATTATTTATATAAGAATGTTTATAAATTTCAAATACAGCTGGAATGTTTGTGAAATATAATTTGTATTTTGTATCGTGACTTAATATTCATTTTGAATTGATGCTGATGGTGCAAATGGAATCCTAAATAATGCTTAAGTTTGCAATAATGTAGGATGATCTAGAATTCATGGCCCAAACAGGAGGAGCTGATGTAATGCATGCATCAAGTCAAATAATATTATTCATACATTATATGTTCGCAAACTTAATATAATGCTGATAGAAGTGAAAGGTCAATAAGCTTGATTTAACAACGCTAGACCGCCCGAAGCCGAAGTCATTTATAGTGTCGACGACTATGAGATTGAATGATTACGAGTAACGAGGAAACCGAATGAATCTGATACAAAGGCGCCAGACGAAATGGATAGAACCATATTCAAAATATAATAAATATATTGCTATATTTACAAAGCAGTAAATTTTATGGTCAGTAATTTTTAACACACCAGTCTTCATGGAAAGTTACGCAAATGCACCAACAATGAATTGCATTAAATATATGCGCGAGGACTGTCTTGGATTCTATCTATTATAGAATCGTCTCAATAGGCCCAAATATTATATTATTTTGCTGGACTTGCTACAGAATATGAAGAATGATTATCCGCGTCTATATGTGGCTCCAGTAGAAATGGATCTTCCCTTTTTAGCTTGAGCCGTTGTACGTACCTGATTGCAAAGCTTGATAGCAAATGTAAGAGGCGTGGTGGTCCCTCCTAGGATCATATAACTAATTTTTCTTGTTTGGAATTTTACTTCTAGGATTCTGTGTAAAAGACATCAGTGAAACCCGCAGAACACCTTATAACCCTACTTTTCATCGCAATTGATACTTCTGTGACGCATCTTGTATTTTCGGTAAGGTGCTTCAGTACGCAAGTTAGAATTCCTATGTAGTTTCTGGCAGTTGTGTTTGACTCTGTGCGTCTGAATCACAGCATTTTTAAAACAGTGAAGCTGTTTCTACAGTATGTCTGTTTATGAGATTTCTGCATGAACAAATATATCTATGCGACCATATTATTGCGAGAAAAGTATAAACATAGATTCGAAGGTGAATTATGAAACAATGCCTGAAAGAAAAATACTATTTACACTTAAATGGAAATGATACTAAAGTTTTCTTGCATTTATACTTTTTTCACTGCTATTCAGCCAAACGAATAACTGAAATTTTTTTTATTAAATTTGCATTTCATAATACCTTTATATTCTTATTTTTCATGGGGTGTAAGTTATTAATACAATATAGTGCAAATTTTACTTTTACCTATTAAAGTTTTTACAGTTGTTCGATTGTCAGTTTTTTTTCCCTTGGAAAATCGGGCTCGGAATTATTATTAGGATTTCTTTCGCAGATCTTCTTTGATGTGGGCAGGGACAAAGTGAGACAGCTCTAAGTTGAGCTTGAAACGATCCTGAAATTTCTTGCCATTTTTTTATAAGGTGTTGTTTCTTGAGTGTTACGAAATAAATATTTGAATAGATTACTAGAAGTTTTTCAACGTCTTCATTGCATGGCTGCAATAAAATATCTTTACCTTTAACTTCTTCAATCATTCAGTATATGAAAAAATCGTGTTCACTTATTACCATTTAGTAGTAGATCTATGTTATCTGTTCTGATGGCCTGGATATAGGGCATTGTGGGGTAGCAATCCTGAACATTTTCTCTTAATTTAAAAAATTCTTTTCATAAATCGTACCATTTGTTACTCTGTATTATCTGTTATGACAACATGAATAAAAGGCATCGAAGTTTAACAATCATAATCCTTTATTTTCCCTAACAAACTCAGCAAGGATATATCATACATTCTTAATCCTGCCTTCATGGATATGTTTATAGAATACTAGTTTAAGAATGATTAACTTTATTTGTAGATCAAGTATTCTCACGCCTTTTCGTATGAAAAGGTTAAAAATAAAGCATGACTGTTATTAAGCTCTAAAATTTGACATTTAATAATTTAGATAAACAATATTCTCAAGATAAAAGAAATTTGCAATGAGGATTAAATTTTGGTCGATCATTAAAAATATATTTTTTGTTATTACTTAAAAGCATTAGTTTATTCTTTTATGTTTATGTGTTTCTAAAACACTTCGCCATATGATCTAAAAATTAATAATCGAGTAAATAATTTTTGACATTTAATCCATTTCTTGACTTGAATCTTCGTTGAAGGAATTTGAAATGAACTTATTTCAAGCGAATTTCAAGTATCCAGCTCAACGAGAAAGAATCCAGATTTAGAAAATTATTAAAACATGTAAATTCTCAATGAATGTTTAAACTTTCACTTATGAGGAAGTTGTGTGGCGAAATGAGAAAGTCTCTCTTTCCCATTAAATGAAGAGCTCGGAATGCACTATCATATATGGTAGCCAGAATAATTTCTGGCTCATTCATGCTTGCTGTCCAAGACCGTTCAATTTCGCCTTCCTTTAGATGTCTAGATCTAATTAGTGTTGGTCGGTTTCAACCAGTCCAGGAAGATTTAAAGCGGGTTTCGTCGCAGAGGGACGGGTCAACACGACACTCCACTTACAGTCAATGCTATCATTCGCTTGGGAATTCGATCTTGGAATAAGGATTGAATCAGGTTTAAAAATAGTCAGCATTAAAATTTTAGAAAAACGGCTATTTGCTTTACTTTGTAGTCTGGATTATAGGATTACTAAAGGGATGGATGTTTTGTTATTTTGATTCCAGGAACAAACAAATTGTAAACAAAGTAGGAACGATTATCTTGAAGTTATTTAGTTTGCAAAGCAAAAAAGATTCCACAAGGTTAAATTCAAATTTTATTAAAAATAAAGTAAGCTTGAAAGAAAAACATCACCCGATGCTTCACATGCATGGTAAAAATTTTTACTAATGTAATAATGCATTAAAATATTTTATTTCACGATTAAAATTATATATATCTTCTGCAAAATCCACTGAACTCCAGTATTTTCCCCACCACTTGAGTGAATAGCCCATCTTTGGTCCCATCAGTTCTATGCTTCTTTGTTCCTATTTAGTTCTGCCTTCTTCCTCTTGTATGATTTAGCAACTTTTACAGAGACCAAAGCAATTTATTGGTAACAAGTAGTATTTAAGAAACAGAGCTATTTAAGAAATCTTAACGAACCACAAAGACAAGAGATAGACTAGAGCCTTAAAAAATAGAACCTTCCTAACACACAATTCAAGGTAACTGTTAAGCATGTGCCATCAAATCTGAACATAAATAAAATCTAATTATAATTATAATTAAAGAATCCAATTATAATTAAGGAACTAAGTTATAATGTAAAAGTTTTGCTAAAGCATACCTAAAATCTACAAATTTAATGAAAATTGGCAGATGTATTTTAAAAAAGAGTTACATATTATATATATATATATATATATAATCTCAAAATTGAAATATGAATGACGTTTACATATATATATATATATATATATATATATGTATGTGTAAGCAAAGAATATATATATATACTATGTACGTGTGAACAAAGAATTAAAAGTAATAACAGAACTAAAAAAATTCAATAAGAAACAGTTTTTTTTAAACTCCACAAATTACCTCATAATTCTTAATATTATTAAACCTTCAACTGATTTTTTTCTCAAATTCCTAGGAAAGTGACGTCACACATATGGAATTAAAATTTAGTAAAATGAGACGTTTAACTGAAAATTAAATTATAAAAAAGTATATTGACATTAACGATACAAAAGTGTACAAAATTTCAAAATTCCAGCACATCAACAAATGAGTGAAAATTCGATTATAAAACTCGTTCTTTCAAACATGAAACAAGTCAAATTAAAAAGAAAATATGCAGAAAGGGGAAAATTGACGAAAGTCAAAGTTTTGCAATGTCTTTCAATTCCCTAAACAATTTTTCGCCGTTTCTACACATGCGCATTTTACAAGTCTTCCCTATTTTAATATTCTCAATAGCAAATGAAATCAACAATTTATTTCCAATCCTTTTGACGAGAAACTCAAAGTTTCATAATTTAATATTAAGAATAGTCTCATCAAATTATTGTTTATCTTTCGACAGAAGAGATTAATTTAGATCTTTCCTCCTGTTGGTTTTGTCTTAATGAAATGCCCTGCTGAAAATTGATCAAGGTGGAAACTTGCTGGTAAAAGAGAGAGAGAGAGAGAGAAAAAAAAACTTCAACCAAATGACAAATAGAATTTATCTATCTTTTTTGTGTTTAATATTCTCTCATCTGCATAAGACTCTAGCGAAATATTACATTTGACATTTCTTGGTACACAGCACTTTTTATGGCTGATTACAAACGAAAATAATGAGGAATATTCGTTGAGTTGATTAATCTCTGTAAACAGAGTATTTGATATTTGAGCATGCCCTTCTGAATGTACGTCATTCTGTAAGACATTCTTTATTTAATATTAAAGACTAAGTTTAGATATTAACATTGTGATTTCAATCTTAATATCTAGATATAATTATTTCATTCGATAATTTTAATGATGCAGATTCTTTCGGTTTATTATGAAAGCGAGTTTATTTCTCAGATTTTTTGAAATTAGAAGATATATTTCAAAGATAAGTTTCAAACTTTTCAGAAACAAGGTTTTTATCTGACAAGTCTCTATTTTAACTTCAAAAAAGAATAAAAACGTTGAAAAAGTTAAATAATTTAGAATATCCAAAAGCAAAAAGAAAGAATTCAGATTTGATATTTTTATGCATAACAATTTAGAGAACATTTTTTCTTGCAGAATTATGGGAGTTAAAGTTTTAAAAAAAATCCCACTCTTATAATTGTATAGTTAGTTTAATAGTGTAGAGATTGTTACATTTTATTAATAATTAAGTCAAAGTGGAAATTATTTTATTTAAGAAGAAGTCATAAAAAATAGTATGGGCCAGCAATTTATAATACTTCGCATAAATTGCGAAATGAATATATTCTCATTATATGGAGGCTTTTTTAGTTTTCATAAATGATTTTCCTTGAGGAAAGAAGAATTCAACATAGACTTTGTCATGTTGAATCAAAAAAATAAATTTTTAACCAAATGGAAGTAAACCTTTCAAAAGTGGGTTACGGGTTCGATATTTACAACCACTTTAGGTGTGCTGTGAATACAAGCCTGGTGCACTTTAAATTCTTAGAGAAACATCTGTCTGCTGGTGTGGCATGAAATTTAGAAGGAACTGCGAACTTAGGAGTAGTTCATATTCTCTAACTAAAGATGAAAATTACGCGATCCATCCCAAAATTGCCGATAAAACGCTTCAAAAAGTTATGTATATATCACTAAACTAATCTAAACTGTACCTTTGACTCGAGTTTATAGAACAAATAAGCTAATAAAAATATATTTGAATAATTAAAATTTTCTTCATATGATAGAAAATTTCGAGTAGATACTTTTATATCAGCGAAATCCAAGACAAATTTTATAATATATATATATATATATATATTAAAGTTATTTAGATAGAATGCCCATATTTGAGCCTAAGAAATCAGATATTTTTGTTTGAATAATTTGTGATATTAGTAACTATTTTGATTAGAATTATGTCTTGTTTTTGAATGCTCGTAATAGTTAGCATCATCCTTTTTATCGCCAAGTTAAATAAATATTTTACATAGAGCTGTGAAAGGCAGGACAATTATTGCCACAAAATTAATCTATTAAAACCAATCATTTTCATCGTTTTAATGATATATATTCTGTATTGCACAATTGACCTTTTATATTACACTGTAAAATATTTCTATAGTAAATAGTTTATGATGCTTTTTTTCGACCGATGTGAGTACTCGATTCTCCTTAGAAAACGTTTTTAAATATATAAAAAAAAATTCACATACAAAAAAGGCTTCAGAGTAAATATTTGTGTATCGGCACATAAAATATCTTTGCATTCCAAACGAAGGATTTTTGCATGTAAACATTGCTGTGCATGATCAATTCAGACCACGTACTTTCTTCTTACATTTGAATCAAGAACGTCTGAGGATGCAGTAATTCGACATTGGTAAAAAAAAAACTATTTTTCAATTTAAGATTCTTCTTACGAAGATTTCAACTTTGATAAAACATTCCAAAAACAGCGGGCCATTTTGATTCTCTTGTTCAAAAATATTTCAAGAATTAATAGATTTGTTTGAATTGTTTTATTCATTTTTAATGACAGTTAAAATAATCACCATTAATGTAATCATTACCATTATTCAGTTTTATCGTAAAGGAAATATACGAATAAAATAAAAGTTTTCCTGAAAAAGTATTCATTACGAAATAAGGATAGTGATGTATCATTCATTGAAGAGAAACAAAAATAAACAAAACGTTTTCAAAAATAAAAATATTTTAAATATCCTTCAGATATGTCTCATATCAGTATTCATTCAATGATTTCTTTCAACTAATATAAGTAATGGTGAACTTACAGAAAATATTAAGTATCAACATTAAAAAAAAACTACATTTTATTTAATATCTTTTCTCCTTTCGATGATTTATTTATATAGCTTATTAAATTTTTAGTTTCATTTCTTCAGATGAAAACGAAAGTATGCAAAAAACGCTACAGTTTATCTTGATCAAAAACATTTCATAAAATAGATTTAGTATTAATATTACACTTGTCAATGTTCGTTATTTTATTTTAATTATAGTACAACGTGTATGCATGCATTTCTAAAAACAAAAAAATATAAAATTAACTGTATATTTTCTATAATAAAAAATAAAACGAATACAAATTTCATTACATGTAACAAAATAGAAGAATACAATGTAGAATATTCTAATCTGCGTGAATTTATATTCATTGTATTCGTTCTTTTTGAAAGAATTTAACATGGCACTAATACCCAGAACTTATTAAGAAGAATCTAATTAAAATTTCAAAAGATGGAATTCTTAGAATGAGGCATTGTTAAAACATATTTAGAAAATGCTTTGCTAAATAATTATAATAAAATGAAAATAATAATAATTATAATATTAATAATAATTATAATAAATAAAAATAGTGATAATAAAAGTATGTTCCCAGAAAACAGTATTTTGCAATGTGAAATTTTTTTTCTGAAATATGAAATAAAACAGCGCAAAATATCTTGAAAGGAATTAATATCTCAGTTTGGATATCAAAATTATTTATTCCCTAAATAAAATTTTATACCGCAAGTAAAATAATCTTATACCCGAAATAGAAACTGAAAGATATACCCAGAATTCCGTGGGTTGTTTTTTGTTTTACATGCTAGACGAAATTCGATACATATAATCTAAATACAGAAACTGACAAGGGTAGCATAGATACCATTCTGAAGCGTGTTGGAGCTAAAGATGTGATCTGCTTTCAAAGGAAAACTAATAAAACACTTACCTTATGGAGATATTTTATGGTAAGCAAAATAATATAATGGTTAAGCAAAATAATACTGTATATTTATATGAAATTTTTAAAATCATATATATTTTTCTCCATATCAACTCCACATTCATTTAATAGTAAAAATACTCAAAGAAAATCATAATAAAATGCCTAATTAAGTAATGACTTGGAAATAAATTTTAAATTAATGCATTCATGCCAAATAATAAGCAAAAAATTGCAAAATATATATTTTTTATCGAAGCACAATATATATATATATATATATATATATATCATTAGTCAAATTTACCGGTATTTTTACAGCTTTAAAATTAAAAGCACCAAATTTAATATTCGCTCTTTCTTACTGTTTTTGTTAAGCGCAAATAAAAAAACCCATCTGCTGCAGAATTGTTCTCAAAAGCCATAATGAAGTCCCTAATGGAAATGCGAATTAGCTAAAAAAGCAATTTTTCGGAACAAAGAATTTAAATTTGGATAATTTAGTGAGTAAACAAGCAAATCTATTTATATTAAATTTAAAATTCTTAAATATATTTACCTGAAAACAGAAGTAATTATAAGAAAGAGTCTTCTTTAATATGAGATCAAATTTAAAGATTCATGAATAGTAGCAGAAAGTGATGTGAAGACATATATAAATATTATGATAGCTTAAAAGGATTATGATGTGAAATTAAGGTTTCATTATTAATATATTAATAAAAATTCACTATTGCCTTTTTTATTTCAAGTAAATACAAATGTTTAAAAAGTTTGATTGATTACTTTATTTAATTAGAGACTTTATAAGATAACATGAAAACTGAAGGAGGGGATCAGAAATAAAAATTGTGATCAATTTGCGATGCTTCATTTTTAAAAACTGAGCTTTAGGAAAGATTTTGATATAGTGGCCAGTAAAGTTTTTCAGAAAAACGAAATCCTAATAAATTGTATTATTTTTCTAATTCTAATTCTTCAAAAATATTTATTTTTGATTATTATAGGAAATAAAATTGTAATATTATATTTCCCTTGATATTTAGAGGGACATGTCACCAATTAGATGGATAGTTAAAATATCACAGAAATTCACAAAGAAAATGTAATAAATAATTTATGAAGCAGCTAAACATTATAATAAAAAAACTCCTTCGAACTTTGTAAATTTTTCAGAAAAAATTGAAATTGGATTCTTAAAAATTTATAAAGAAAATTTATTAAATAATTTATAAAGCAATTAAACATAGGATAAACAATCCTTCAAATTTTCGAAATTTTTCAAAAAATTGAAATTCGATAACTGTAAGAGAAAAATCGATTTAATCAACAGGAAAAAAAATAGACATCAGACGGAAGGCAGGGAAAATTCTTTTTAGCAATTAATTGACGATGTTAACTATCCCGCTTAACTCCAATCCATTAACATCATAATTTAGATTCTTTTAAATGACGTTATTTCGGTTCATTCTAATTTTTTCTCTGTAGGAATTATTAGAAGTATTTTTTATGACTATAAAGTTTTACAAGCAAAACTTGTTCAAGTGGAAAGAAATATGGATCCCTTCAGTCAGTTTAGAAATGACGCAAATGATTTCCAATTTTTATAATATTTAGAAAAGCAGATTTTGTTTTAAAAAAACTTTTGGAAAAGAAGAAAAATCATTGTACTAAGGATCACCCGAAAATGATTTCTTAACGGAAAACTTATCCCTTTTTTGTTCTTTGATTTATAATCAATAAAAGTGTTATCGCAGAAAGAAGTATAAAAAATATTTTTATTTTTTAGATTTAAAAAATTGAAAAAAAAAACCCAGCTACTACAAAATAGAAACCTGATCAGGAAGATTATTGTTATAACTTACTGTTTATTACCTATTTAGAACAAACATAAAACTTTAAGCCCATTTCTCTATACTTTTGCTATTACAGAGCAATTGATATTTCACAATATATGTATTTTGGTGGCCTTTTTTACAATGTATCATATTCATTTTAAAGAAAATATATCTTTTTAACAAAAAACAGATCTGTCTTTTTATGTTAATATAACTCTGTGATTAAAAGTCAATTTGAAATATTTGCGATCAATTGTTTATGTTGCTCAAATAATTTTATAATATGTATTTAATATTATTCCATGTTCATTTAATAAAACATTAATCAGCTGTTTAATGCAAAGATATCGTTTAACATGAATAAATTTCTTATTTTCACAAATTTCTATAGAAAACATATTTAAAATTATATTTATAAAATTAAAAAAACAAATAGAAGTTTTTTGACATTGTACTATTCTTTTAAAATCAAATGTTAAATAATTTATTAATTAAAAATTACTTCGTTTTTCTTGTTATCAACAGTGGTCTCAAAACTGTCTTCGTTTATGTGTTATTCGGTTATGGTTACGGTTCAGTTATTTGGTTTTCAAATTTATATTAATCTATATACATTAACTGCTATCTAGCTTAATGAGCTTTATTTGATATGGTTAATATAACTTAACTGTAATGTTTTGCAATAAGTAATATAATAAATTATTTATAATACCTAATATAATAATTTTATATATAATCTCTCAATGAAAATTAAGAAATATTTTTTTAATTTTGCGTATTTAAGTTTTGTGACGTGGCTGCATCATGATAAACACAATTTCCTACTTAATAGACAATTTAATTACAAGCTGTTGCATTCAGATATTACGTTCTCTTTTCTTCTGTGAGATAAATCAAGAAATACAAGTTTGATTCATTATGTTAAGTTTTAATTGCATCGGTTTACAAAAAAGAAGAGAGAATTTTTGTAATAATACTAAAATTCTCTTAAATAAGTATATATTTTCTAATTTTGGACAACACATTACGTAACTTTGATGTTGGTTCATAAAAATGAAGTGCACTATTAGAAATGATTCTCATTTTAAAATTTATTAATGACAGAAAAGTGATGGCACATTGAAAAGCCACATTGGCATTGATTTATCAATATAAGGATATGAAAATATTGATAAGACACTTTATTAAAAATACATTATCAATGTGTTTCTTTAAAATTACATTTCAAATTTATTATTTATATGTAGTTGGAGTTTTCACAAAGTTGTTAAAAAATCACGAAAACATTCATGAATGTAGGTGTAGGTTTATCACCAAAATAGAATAAAAGGTATGACTGAAATACAGTTTTCGTTTTTATTTATTTAGTAGGATTTGAAAGTATAATTGACTGAGTTTTAAATAAAATTTTAATTTCGAATTGATTTAATAATGCAGTAATTGGAAAAAAAATTAACCTTTGGAGGATAGAAGTGAAAATAACAATTGTCTCCCCTTCCACCCCAAAAAATAAATGTTTTTTAGGTTTGAATTTTGTTTTATTTTTACTGAAAAAGGCCATGTTTAAATTGTCCACCGCTGCCGTTTTAATTAAGGTCCAAAAAGAAATTGAAGCTTTTTTCATTTAAAGTAATACAATTTCTGGGTATTTAATGCACAATTCACGATTTATTGGAGTAAAATTAATATTTTAAAAAACTAACTGCATTTGCAATTAAATGAAATTGTTTGCGGAGGAAGGAATTTAAACTTCAATTAAAAAGAAGAAATAAGAATAAAATAACAAAACTTCATTCTTGCATTTCAGTAATAAATCATTTTTCGATTTAATTTTTAAAAGAATATTCTTAATAATTTTTAAAAATATTTCATGACTTTCAGGCTAAATTATATTCTTGGATAGAACATCCTCGATCTGAGGAATTATATTTATATTATTATCCTTATTTCTATATTATCCCATATTTCTAAATCTACAAATGTAGAATTCATAGGAAAAATACGAGTTACAAATATAGATTGGCGTTTTAAAATTGTAAATCATAAATTACATTTGAAGAGGAATTTGAGTAAAAAACTAGATTGGTTTTTTGAAAAAAAATTAAATAAAAAATTTGATTTATATCAGGTTTATTTGTCAATTAATTGTGATTCAATACTATTTTCAATTTCTTCCAAAAATAAAGTAAAATTAGTTAGCTGTTGAATTTAGAGAAACAATAATTCAATATTTTATTCAAATGTTGCAAATATGTTGAAAAAATTATGAAATTATAAAAAAAAATGTAAATTAAAAATTTCTGAATGGCGACAAATGGTTTTTGTACAATAGTATGCTATGAAGTTCTGAGTCGAAATGTTAATATTTCGTTTCATTTTAAACTAAGAATTAATTTAAATTTTGGAAAACCTTTTTTAGTAAAAGCATACTACCCAAATTTAACTGCATACCGAATCTGGCATCGTTCTACCCTGTGAAGTGTTTTTCTAGATTGAGAGACAACAGATGCATTAAAAATAAATGCACATATATATGCTATTCTAACAACAAAAAAAAATAGACATTCACCTTCATTAGAACAATTTATATCATGAAGGAAAATAAAGCTACATTTTGAGAATTGTTATTGTAAAGAGTAAACATTTTTTATTTAGTTTAGGTATATTAACGTCCCGTTGTAAAGCAACACTAGGGTTATATTGGGACGGACCTCGTAATTTTGAACCGCGGTCAGATGACGAGGACGACACCTGAGTTGGCACCCCCTCTCCACACCAAACCAGCGGGAAGACGTTTGGCATGGCGGATTTAACGTGCAACAGACCCCCTTACACGACGGTTCTTCGGTAGAATTGGGTCTCGATCCTGAACCCTACGGCTCACAAGCCGAGGCCTTACCACCAGGCCACTGCGGCCCCACATTTTTTATTTATTTAAATGGAAATAAGATAGCAAGGCCTGTTTCAAGATTGAATATATGCTCTGAATCTATTTTAGGTATTCAAAAAATTGATTCTGTATTTAATGTGAGTGTATAAGTTCAAACAAAGGACTTTTTTTTTTTCCAAAACTATAATGCACAAAAATTTATAATTTTTCTGTTAGAAAATTATTCTTTTTTCTAATAAGGTTGCGGAATCATATATTTATCTTCACTGTTTCCCGTCTGAAATTACTTTGGCTATTCAATGCGGAATAAGATAAAAGGTTTGTATTAAAAAAAGAAAGTTTCGAATTACATTCCGGAGCTTAGAGTTATGATGAATCACCCAGATATGTAATTAGAGATACAAAAACGAATTTCACTTCTTTTTTCATAAACCAGAAATAGAATAATGCAATTAAATTTTGTTTTACTAAAGTGTGCCAGAAGAATAATGCCCCAAAAGAACACGGGTACAGCAATTTGCAATGAAAATTCAAAAGGAATAATAAAATAGACCGGCTGTTATAAATTGTGTCTATTATTTTAAATTCATATCTGTCTGTTCATAGAAAATTAAAACAATATATTAAGCAAAGCGACGAATGATATTTGTCGTTTCTTATAAAATATTTAAATATTGAAAGAATTAAACATTTCAAAAGTATGTGTAGCTTTTCATTCGCATGTTTTGGGAAATCATATTGAATTATAAAAAGTTATACAAATTTTATAAATGCTGGAAATCAAATTAATTTGAAAGTTGTATTATAAAACAAGTCTTACGGCTTTTATTACAAGCCTCTTCTTTTGACAAAATTTTTTTCTTTTTTTTAATGACAATACTATATTGCCATAACTAAAAATGGAACTCATTCATTTGTAATATTTAAATGTCAAGTGTTGCTTTTAAGCAAAATATTTTATTTTGTTTTATAAAATACGTTTTGTTAATTTTATTGTTGCTGTCCGTCAATTTGACTGCAATGCAAAATAATTTGGACTAAAAATATACACCAGTATTCATAAGTTAAATTACAGGCACATTTCTAACAGAAAAAATGATATATGAGTACTCAAAGAGATTTCACATAATTTACAGGCATGGGACACACGTTTTATTAATTTTTAATAAATATCTAAATATTTTGAACAAATAGTTTCTGGGCTAAGAATTACCTCAAGAAAATAAGCGGGTAAATCCAAAAATAAGGTATTCGGTGAGAATTATGTGAATTATTTAAGTATTTCTCTTGATATAGTAAATGTTAGAAATCAAAATACTATCTACATTATTTTATCCATGAAAATAATATGAGTAAATTAGAGGGTAATTCAATCAAATTTTTTTCTATGAATTCGGAATTTTCAAAAGCACAGAATTCCACAGGTGGAAATTGTTTTATGACATCGGAACAATTACTAAATATTATAGTCTTGTTCTCCCATATAAAATTACTGCAAGTGTTATATGCACCAAATGTTTTGGACCATATTATTATATAATCCAATTTTTTTTAAATATTGTATACCATTTTGGAAGCAATATACCACCTGTATATTGCATCCAAAAGAAGTTGATAATAACTGTTTTGAAATTAGTATAGGGATACCGATATAACAGGCACTAGAATATTAAGTCAGATGGTGACCAGTCGTAAATAATGTCGTATTTTTTCCCCAAGGAATCATAAAGCTTTCTGTTCAAAAGATCTCAACATGATTTCTTACTTTCTTTAACATTTCAGAAATTTATTATTTGACTATGTGTTATTTATAAAGCAAAATGATAAATTGCTTACGTTTTAAAAAAATAATCCATTACATTTGGATGAGGAGGGAAGCGTGACAATTATATTTTTAGAAGAAAGGAAATGCAGTTTTCCTTTCGTGAATAGTTCAAATTAGTTTTACGCCTTCATTTTCAAAAGTCCCGAAAGAGTGGAATATAATGACTAGCTTTGAACATATTTCAGTCTGCTGTGCTTTGTGCAACAGTTTTAAGAGAAACCGTTAATTCTCTTTCTCTAATCTACAAAAAGGTGCTTGGAAAACTTGGTGGATGTGAGAAATTGTACATTCATGTTAGAGCTTAGAAAATTTATGCAAATATGCAAAGCGGAGCTAGATGCATTTTAAAATATCATGGAGTAATTGTAGGTATAGAATATGTAGGCGTCAAAATTAAGAGAAATAATTACGTTAAAACACCGGAATAGTTGTATTTAAGTGTTCATAAATTTATCGAACAATTTTCATTTCGTTGTATCTGGTGTGTTTCCCTATTGGAAAAATTATGTAACACACACCCTTTATATTATTTTAGTCATAAGATATGCACATCTAAGCATGCTATCTAACATCTAATTGTGTGCTTTAGCCAGACCTTGGATTCCTGCATATAACATAGAAAATTTTATGTTTCCTAAACCAATTGATAAGTTTATTATATGTAATGAATTATTAAATAAAGTAGCAGCAACAACAGAATTAATCCGAAATCACAAATATTTAAAATATGAGTTTTTTAATGCAATGTGTATGCTACGAGTGAGTAAAAGCTTTTAGTGAAAACATTAAACACTTCTTATAATGGTTAATTATTTCTTGTATGTCATTTTTTCTGTTAAGTATTGTTTTCAAGGACGAATAAAGCCTTAGGAAAGAGTTTGTAACTCTGTGTTCCTGAGTGATTTTAGTTTGTTTCTGTTCACCTGGTTTGCCTTTTTATTTGGCTTGTTCATTTTGAATCACATTACACAATACTCGTAATATATATAAAACTGTTGCTTAATTATGCAAAAATGTAAGAAAGTATAGTTCAGAATCTTAAACGCTACAAAAGAAAATATGCATGCGCATATTAAACATATTTTTCGCAGAAACATAAGCTAAAAAGTTGAATCTCGTGGTTTTAAAAATTATAAATAAAGATTTGTCATATGAAATAAGTCCGATTGTTTGTATATTATCAGTAAAAATAGCATGTACTTTTGAAACTTTTATCATTTAACACTTAGTCATTTCTGTTCGTGTTACAGCAGCGTCGATTTTATTATTATCTTTACATTATGTAAATTTCTGAGATCTATAGCAAGTCGATGGTTTATAAGGTAATTAAGAAATTAAATGCAGTATAATTCTCATTCCGGCGTTTCCTAATAGCCATTAATGTAATTGCTTCTTTCTTTTTTAATAACTATTTTATATATTTTGGTACATATTTCAAATGAGAATAAAGAACGTAATTTCTTTTTCCCGGACTCGGAAATGAAAAGTTTTATTCAATAAATTACAAATTCTAAATTCAAGCATTTTATTTGAATTTTGTTTCATTAAATTTTCCTAAAATACTGATTCTAAATGTTTCCATTCACCTTGGATATTTCTGATAATTTATACATCTATTAAATCCATAAATTATAAAATATCGGACTCAGTGATTTCCTCTACAAATTAAAAAGTCGAAGAATCAGCATTTTAAATGACAAAATTTATGACAATGCTATAATAGACAAATTTTGACTTATTAATGCATTTAGTTTTGGTGTTTACATTTTGAAACTGCTTTCGATTTTGTATTCTGAAGACATTTTAAAAGTCTCTGAGGAAATAATTCATGCCTTTCTTTAAGAATAAATAACAAGTATTTATAAAAACAACCGCGTTTTATTAATCAAATAATAAGTTACAATTAGGAAATTTCAGAAGTCAGT
The DNA here is from genome assembly GCA_026543865.1 of Argiope aurantia. Taxonomy (NCBI): domain Eukaryota; kingdom Metazoa; phylum Arthropoda; class Arachnida; order Araneae; family Araneidae; genus Argiope; species Argiope aurantia. The sequence continues at coordinate 176,529 of JAPMOR010118671.1, read as the reverse complement.
GCTACTTATTATCTTTGGTAATTTGAGTTTAATTATCATTTTTCACGAAGATTCGCGAGTTTTTGAAATACTTTTCAACGATAACAATTCACTTAATGAGATAAATAACTTTTTAGGCTTGAGTTCACACGTAATATTTTCTGTTAAAAAAGTAAATCTCCTGAAACAACTTTTTGTAACAATTATTTTATTTTTTGAAACAATTCATGAAGGTTACCTCAGTATTTTGATGTTTCTTCCTTACGTTCGTATTTTATTTCGAAAGAAAAAAAAAGGAATGTTTTTTTTCTTTTCTAATCTACGACGTGAAATACTAGTTAAAACTCTTACTTTTTTCAATATCGTTGATACATTGAATCATATGGGCTTGTATTATAAAAATGCGAATTTATTCCATAAACTTTAGTTGCTAGACTAATTATAAACTTTAGGTAAAATAAGCAAGAAAAGTACTTTCTGCAGTTTTAAACTATATAAAACGCTCTATTTGTTAAATAATGTCCTTCTTTATGATACTCAAAAAAGCCAGTGGATGTACAGAATTTTATTGAGAGAATAAAGATATAACATTATTCAATTTTGTTGACATTCTTAAATTTATGCTATTTAAGGGAAATTCTGTTCTAGGAAATTTTCGAACTTGACTGCAAATAAGTCCAATATGTTATTTTTTAAAGGAAAGATTATATTTTCTTCAGGAATCAAATACTAGATTTTAATTCACCAATCTGCCGGAGTATTCAATTACACAAAATTTGCAATATTATATATATATATAATTAATATAATATAATTATTAATATTATATTAAAGTAAGTATATTTTGTTTATTTATGGTCTAAATTAATGTAAGAGAAACCTTCAGCGATCAAAACACATTAGAGGAGCCAGTTACTCTTATTCTTCATTCAATTATTAGACGTCTTAAGATCAATCAGTAATATCCATAGTTGATATAAAAATAAGCTGTTTATGCCTATTAATGCAAAACTGAGATTGAAAACACATACATTTTCTGCAGAAAAGATAAGATCTCATGGTTTTTCTCAGCAATTCCCAAATAAACAATTTTATTACATCGTTGTCATCACGTTATTGGCAATACATATTTTATTTTTGTAATAAGACTTGGTAAGCATCTCAAAGATATTTTTGTTAAATAATATCACCAAAGCACATTTTAATTGTTTATAATGGCACTTGCCATGGACAAGCTCGCTGACGAAGTCAACTATTTTAAGCCAAGGGAGCGTCTCTTCTTTTAGCAGCGTCAACTAGGGCCAAGAGTACGACTTAGCTACTCAAGCATCACAATCGCTTGCACAACCCCTTTTTACAAGAGGGCACATTCACACATCTCACAGATAGAACAGATGAAGAACAACCACGCCCTAACCGGGAGTCGAACCCAGGACGCCTATGCATACTTAATTTGATTAAATTTGTTATTACTCTGGAGAAGTTATTTATTATTTCAAAACCATTATTTATATCATCATCTGATTATTTCGATATCAGAAATATTCATATTTAAAATAAAAAGAGAAGGCAATTTCAACAGTGCAATTTTTGATTTAAACTATATATTACTGATATATAATTAAACTGATTATATCTTATGCTAAATTTGGAAATTTTACTTTCGGAATTAAAGTTCTCCAATTCTCGTAAACAAAGCATAAAAAATACTATAAAATGAAAATATACAATTCTACTAGTATATAATTATAAATATTCAGAAATTTTAACTACAAAACTTGACACTAGACTTTTTTTCTATCAAAAATTTGTATACTAATATATGTGGTTTGTTGAGAAATATTCAATACACAAGTGAATATACTGCATTAATTTTGCAAATTTTAATGAACGGAAAAAGATGATCTTACATTAAAAATATATGAATGTTTGTGGTTGGTTTTTGGTTCTTGTAAAGGAAATACCCTTTCTGCATAAATTATTTAGCTTTTTTCATCAGGTGTGATAACCTCAGTCTATTTCAGTTGACAGCATCATTCTTGCTGACTCTAGGAGATTTCTGAAGATTTATATATCCGATGTAGGCATTTGTTCGGATGAAACAAAAATATTTACCTTTTAAGTTGCATAGAATATATTTTTTCTCACATGCATTGAAATTTCGGTATATTGAACAATAAATTCTTGAACTGGCAGAATTTATTGAAGGTAATTCGTTTCTGAAGATAATACATAAACGAAAATATTTTAGGAAATATTTCTTTTTCATATGCGGTCTAACATTGGTTCGCCAATATATGTAATTCCTGAAGAGTGTTCGTAAAACAGGAATAATTTCGTCATAGGAATGGATGTAAATTAATTTAATGTCTTTCGAAGCTTTAAATAGCTGTTTATATGAATTTAGGGAAAATTACTTAATTTTCAAGTTTTAAAGTTTGTAATACAAAATTAATATAAACTGTTAAATATGTGACCAAAAAAAAAAAAGAAAAGAAAAGAAAAACTAAATTCTAAGATAGTCGGCAATGAAAGATTTGGCTTTGCAATATTTGTATGTTGGAGAATTGTCGCATAAAGGTATAATGGGCAGAAAGCAAAGGGTTATTGCTACTTTATTGCTCTGAGTTAAACTATACTGTTTCTAATTAAGAGAAATGTATTATTAGTTTAAAAGATAATAAACATAGCGAATTTTTAAAAATTACCTTTTGCAACTGTCTCATTATTCGTAACTCGAGGCATAGTGTATAATCTGAAATACTTTGTATGACCAAAATTTTTTTCTGATTGTCCATGATCTAGTATTGTATTTCAGTTCATATAAATGGAAATGAACAAGGTAAAAATTAAAAAAATATACCCAATAAGAAGAAAAATATATTAAAATTCGGATTAAATTGAAACATCCAATTTCTCATTTCCCAATAGTAAGTACAAGACACGTATTCAACAGTTATCACTGATGCTGACTCAGGATATGAAGAATGTGAATTTCTGTACGTACAGTTTTGGTAATTAATTTAGCAAAAACTTTCGGTATTTAGATAAAATTACCGATAAATAGATACCGATAGACAGATTTATTGAAAATATATTTTTAAAACTTTCGATTCTTTTCATGAATTTAGATAACTCTTAAGTGCTATATTTCATTAAAAATAGTGTTTAAGCTGGTAATAAATTAATAGAGAGTCAGAAACTAATTACCACTCCAGCAGATATGGTTATAGGAATTCGTTTTTAGTTCTGTACTGAACTCTTAACTCTCAGGAAGTTAAAAATCAGTAATTGCAGATTGGTAATTAGAAAATGCTCTGAAACAGTCAACGTAATGCGGAAACAAATTTTTGTCACAATTTATACCAGTACTCATTAGTAAATCTAGTAAAAATAATAGTTAAGGCTGTAAAAATAATTAAACTTTCGGTTACAAAATGTTTTTATGCTGTAAAATTAAATTAAGGAAAACTTTTTATGATTTTCAATGAAATATCATGCATTGGTGGAGGTTTTGCTGTAAGGAAATAAAGGAGATAGATGCAGAAATAAAACCTCTCTTTTAAGTCCAATTTCCTTCTCATAAATGGTAATTAAATAAATTGTTGTTACTTTAGGATTTTGGATTTATTGAAAATTTAATAGCTGATGTAAAGATAACTGATAATAGTGACGTTTAAAAGCTCCGTATTTTAAAATTGAATTCAATAATTTGAAGTCAAAAACTTTTATAATTTCGTAGAAAAATATAAATTAGCTGTAAAGTAATTACCAAACTATTTTCATATATATTTTTACAAGTGCAAATTCAGGAAAAAGAACAAAATATCATAAAAAATAGGTATTGAATATTTATTTGCTTCTATACGTATGCAATCATTTAAATATGTAAGGTTTCTTTAAAAATAAATGGGTAAAAAAAAATTCAGACAGATCATAGAACCAGAAATGGAATGCTTCAGATTCAGGGTTATCTAAAATATGGAAATTCACTAAAATCCCGAGATGGAATTTTTTGTAGCAATTACATTATTTTTAATAGGTTATACTTTGTGAGAAAAAGTATAACCTATTAATGGGTTCCATTTTACTTCCACAATGTATAAGGAATCCTTATATATCAAATTGTTCAAGAGAATACTAAATAAATTCGGTGGTTATTTAATTAGATATATCGTAATGTCATCTCAATTTTCAGTTTGAAAATTATATGTGCATATTATATTTGCCAGAAGAAATCGCCTGAATGCTAATGTGATCTACTTAAAACAACGAAATATTAAATGCATCATACAAGCAAATAAAACAAAGAGGATTATCTGTTCTTGCAGTTTTCGTTCCCTTGTTACATAAATATTTGATTTTCATTATTATGGTTACATTTTCATCATTAATGATTGCATTTATATACCTGAAAAAGAAAGAAAGAAAATATCTACTTTAGGTCCTTCATCGATTTCTGCTTTGCCAAAGTTCTTTCTAATCCGAGGAGCTTAAAATGTAATAAAACTCTAGAGGCGTTTGTACCAGGGCTGGCATAGAACAGAGGCTTTAATACGGCTTTAAAAAATGGGTTTGACTTAAAGAATCATTTATTTGGCTTAAAATGGCAACTAATAGCATCACAGCAATTAAAATTCTCTTTTAGTGCCTTGTATTAAAATTGTTTGGTCATAATAAAAATTGTTGGAAGAATTCAGTCATTTAGGAGATATAATCTGAGGAAAATTATTCTTTATGCATTCGATTTTTTTGAATTTACTAATTAAATCATCAGAATCCATACATTGAAAATAATATTAAAAGCAAAAATAAATAAATAAATAAAAACTTTAGCTTTTTGAAAAATTAGATACGTGCATACTGACCAAATTTATTGTAAACGTCTGCATATAGATTTTTATTCAAATTAAAAAAGGATGAAATAGATAGTTGTTCATTTATTGCTTTGTAATTCAAAATCTGCTTGATCAAGCTTTACATATTTGAATAATGTTCATCTAAATCATCTTTAATTACCAGAAATATTTTCAGTGCGCCTTCTAGACTTTGTTAGGACAATTTAATGTATTGATCAGAGACATAAATCTGTATATTATGAACGGAAATAGTCTATATTTACTTTCGTTAAATCCATTTATAAGTTCTTGAAGAAAGAAGTAAATTTGTACTGGATATTTTACTTTTCTTTTTAGATAAAAAAGCATTTGCTTAGATAATACTCTATAAACAACCAACTCGAAAAATGAATTCAAAAAATTCACTGAAAAATTTGCGTATTTTATTTTACTTTTATATAGATATTAAATTTCAGGTAAACTAAACTCGTATGTTTCTTTGCTGACTGTTAGGACTGAAATTGCTTAGCTGTGAAGAAGTATAATCATAGCATTTGAAGAGCTGATTGGGTCTTATTTCATATCTTTTTTTATTATTTCGAATAACGTTTTTACTTTTCAACCTGAACTGTCTGATAAAGTCGTATTCATGGAAAATCCTTTAGAGGGAAACTCGAAGAAATGTCAGAAAGTTTGGAAACACTAAGCCTCTTTAAAATAATTGTCAATTAAAATCCATTAATAAGTTTCATGTACAGCAAAAATCACCCCTTGTCATTTTACCTAAAAATTTCAGATATTTCAAAGCTAAACGAAGCAATAAAAAGTTCTTTTTTCGTTTGGTGAATATAAAAATCCCGGCAAAGTTTTATTCCTAGATTGTTTTCTTTTTATAAAGTACATTTACATAGGGAGCTTACTTGTAATAAGTCCCAACAATGTTGCCTTGTTTCTCATTTATATTGACGTATGAGAGTTCTCCATTAAGTTATTGCATATTAATTACTTAAATTGGGTATTCAGAGTCGATGATCAGGACAGTATTTATCTGGGAAAATTTCACATTAGTAAGAAATTAGAACAGATAAAATTAACTTGCCATGAGTAGACGTAAATTGATATTAAACATAGTGAGATATAATAAACGAAATGACAATAAAGTATTTCAGATCATGATGCTCAGATTTTGTTTTGCACATATAAAAAATATTACATAAATACAGTATTCAGCGAACTTATACGCGTAATTAGAGCTTAAATAAAAATATCATTCCTTTTTCAAATTTTATAGAAAATTTAGAAAATAATTCACACAAAAATTGATATTAATATCTTAAATAAGATAAGCATCTTACTGCACTATTAATAAAATAGATGCAAATGAAGCAGCAATAATTAATATATGAATTATGTGGAATATTCTTATAAATATAAGAAATGACAAATCCTTACAAACTTTATAAGAATCGAAAAATGTCCAGCTTTTAAAAAAACTATATTGATAAACTTCACAGCAAAATTTGGAAGTCAACATCTTATTACGCTAGGATTATTTAAAATTATATGCAAATTATATAACAGAACCAAATTTTTCTAATTACAGTTTTCAGCACGAAAACATCGCTTGTTTAATTTTACTTATCAAATTAGATAAATAGAAATCAAATATATTAATAATTTGTTTATTATCAATGAACTTTACATTTCTACTTCAATTAATTTCCCTCTCACATTATGCAACTGATTTTTCAGAATTGTATTTTTATTGACCATAAATCTTGAAAACTAGTAAACGTTTATGATTCTTTAAAATACAGGAAAAAATCGATGCATTACCCTCAATAATTAAAGAATAATTACCCACAATAACAATTCAAAACAGCTTTCTTTTCAGTTTTTAACTCAAAATAACGTATTTTTAAAAAGGCAATGAAAATATATTGGAATTTAATAAACTTTTCCTTTTACTAAAAATATCCCTTATTATTATTCAGATTTGATAAAGCACTAACTATCTTACTTGAATTGAAACTATTTTTAAAAGAATAATCAAACGTTTATGAAGAGGTAAAAATCATGTATAAAAAGAATAAAATAACTAAAAGTCAATACTAGTGGAAAAATATTTTGTAGTTATTTTTTTCAGAAACAGATATTAATATGTCTCTCAAACGATAGTATTTCATGCACAGTTTCAATCAAAAGCTATCTGTTTTCATACAACTTTCAAAGATATGCAGTATTCTAAATATCCTTTTTCTCTTGTAGAAAAAGCAATCGCAAGAAATGACAGGAAACAAAGAAAGAAAAAAAAATTCTGAAAATCTTTTAATAGTCCCAACAAAATGTAACTTCTTATCATAGAAATAAAATAAAGCATCCTATATTTTGAATTAAAAGTATTATTTCCTATTGAAAGATTTTTATTAAAAAGTAAAATGATTATGTTAATAGAATTCTGAAGGAACAAAAAATGTACAAAAGTAACATGGTAGCGTTTGCTGCTTTTAAATACCCCTTCTAAAGTAAACTATAAATAGGAAAATAAGGCTTAGTTCCCAGTACACATTAGTGAATTATCTGCTTCTGTACGCAGTACGCCACCAATGTTGTACGAAGCATTAGAAGCACCAGAAATATTTAATTATCTTCATAAATATTTCAGATATCCTATCTATTTGCCCGTAAGTCTTTGAATAATTATTTATGAAGCAAATAATGTAGAAGGAGATGCATAATTTATTGCTTTAGAAAACGCGCTTTTAGATGAAATTGAGCGAGAAACTGAAACAGGATTTGTTGCCCCTTTGAAAATGAAGCATCAAGAAGCAAAGTTCCCAGACGCCTCCCAGGAAAAGTAAACAAAATAAGTCTCAGGAAATGGCCCAAAAAACCTCAATAAATTGAACAAAGGAGCTTTTGATCTCCATAGATTGATCCACCAATTTCTTAATCCAATTGACTGCTGCGACGTAGAGGCGGATGCGACAAGGAAATGAAAAAATTATTATGCGCATGTAACTGCGGTGATTGCGTGCTTTTTTTTATTTACGAAGTAAAGAGATAATAATTAAGTTACAGAATTTTTGATTTATTGCTGAAAAAATTTTCAGCCGTTGGTATATATTTAATGTTATAATGCGGATGAAATATGCCACGTTTTCATTTCAGGCATTTTTTTTTCTTTTATACTAGTAGTTACGAAATATTTTAAATAATAACCAATATCTTGCAATTTAAAATTTCAGGATTATATAATCGATCATCATATACTGTGCACTTTCGACCTAGAATTGATTGTCTTGTGTTTGTATGATTTCTAAATGAAAAAACCGTTTTAAAAATTTTATAAGTTTGATTTAGTTTAATTCAGTTATATTAATGTCCCATTTTAAAGCCATACCAGGGCTATTTTGGGATGGACCTCAATATTTTGGATGTCAGATGGCGAGGACGAACATATGAGCTGGAACCCCCTCTCTAAACTTTTACACCACACCAGTAGGAGGGTGTTTGGTCCCGACGGATTTAACGTGCACCAGACTCGCTTACACGACTGTTCTTCGGTGGAATCTGGTCTCGAATCTGAAGCCTAGACTTTCCCACAAAGCCACAGCGGCTCGAAAAATTTTATAAATCAAATTCATTGTGTTCGAATATTTGATTTGGAAATAGATTATTAAAAGGAATTGATCAAATCATTTCTCAATATTATCTCTATATTTATTCATTAAAAGAATGGAATTCATTAGCTTTTTAAAATAATTCATAATATTTATTGCAATTTTTGTTAAATATCGGAAATATTCAAAGGAGTTCCAATACTTTGATTCAGTAAGATCAGATTTTGAAAGCAGCAAAGATTAGTTAATATTTTTACTATTCAATTATAAATTTTCTTTAGAAGGACATGATATTATACCGAACATCTTTCGTATATGTTAATAAATTCAGAAAAATGTATAGACATAAAGAAAATGAATGTACTGTAAAAATATAGCGGTTTCATAAAAGTGCTCTATTTTTACAGTATTGCTTTATATCATAGAATCGGTGCTTTCAGTAGATTTAAATTTTTATGGATGTTTTTTTATTTGTCAATATTTTACTGTATTGTATTTAATTTGCCAATATAATAACGAAGAGTTAAATTCTTTCAGAAGTTGATTTTTACAGATTAGCTGTAGGTTTAGTTGAGTTAAAAATTGCCCTAGTGGTGAAGCAACACTAGATCTATTTTGGAACGAACTTTGTAATTTTGAACCGCTGTCAGATGGCGATGACGACACCTGAGCTGGCACCCCCTCTTCAAACTTCCACACATACACAGGAAATTAGTTGTGGGATTAAATGCCATGGACATTTCAAGGCGATAGCTTTAAATATATTGATTTATATATAATCAATTATAATAATTCTGTATGTTAATTATTAACACAAATTTTGAAGAAATCTACACCAGAATCCAACAATATTTTTTCTGATTATATTTAAGTTAAATTACAGCGATTATGAACAATGGAATTTTTTTTCATAAAATTTGTATTTTCTTGCTTTTCTTGCTTGCTTTGATTTTACTTAGAAAAATAGTGGCGCAATATAACCTGATTTAGCTATAATATTACTGCGTTGAATCTTTAAACCCGTTTTCCTCAGTTTGAGTTTTCTGAAATCACGGCTATTATAAAATGCTAAAAGTCAAATACATTTAGTTCAAACTGCTTGAATTTTTAAGTAAATTTGGAAGTATCAACTTAATAAAATTAGGATTAGAGATTTTTTAAAAATATTCTTTAGAATTTTTTTAAAAATAGAGAAAGTGAAATAATCTTATATTTTCCAAAAACTCATCAAAATATTAAGTAAACACTTTTTTTCTCTAAAACTAATTTAGATATCCAAAATCGGATACCTAATTCTATTAAATTCCTTAAGAGGATTCTTCAAAAAAAAAAAAAAAAATGGAAAAAAATTATTGAAAATTGAACGAGAAGAAGCATTTTAAAATGACTGTTAATTATTATAAATAAATAATAAACTTATGAAGAGGAAAAATATTTTAAAAATTTAAATTTCTGAGAAGTGTACATTGACTACATCAAAACAAAGCAGATTCCTTATAAACTGTAGAAAAAAAATTGTGGGATACCGATTCCTCTTGAGTATTTTAATAAAAGAATGGCAGCGCTCGCACTATTTTAAAGTTTGCCAAAAAATATGCTATATCCTCAGATTGGAAACTTATTTGGCTACAATCTACTATAATGATTTTATTAAAATATTTTTTAAATAAGATTAGGGGACTTTTTTGTCTAAAATCTGTATAGGTCAGATCAAAACAATTGCCAATTGTTTTGAAATCGCTGAAATTGCTCAGTTAATTGGGCAATTGCAAAATTATTGCTACTTAATTAAATTGCTTAAATTAATTGGTTATTATCTTGAGATAGAGGAATAACCCAAAAAAGAAGTCATAATCACTAATACCTATTAGTAATTATAATTGATTTCTGGGTTGTATTTCTCAGAAATTGGAAGTGGAACGAATTAAAGAATAAAAAAGACATTAAATAATGTTCCAAATGAGCAAAACCTGATGTTACGTTGTTTTGTACCGGGTCGTACTTGTATGAGTAAAATGTCATACTTGAGTTCACACGTTGTGTGCTATTGTGAATTTCTGAATTTTATTCGTAATTGTGTATAAAGAAGGTAATAATCCAACTTCAGAAACTAGAGATCCCTTTTGGTTCGTTTTTATTCACTTGTTTAAAAAATTATACCATCCATCTATTTATTTTTCCAATTTAAAGTGTATGTCTTGAAAAATTTATAATTACTTAATTTTGCAGATAAATAAATAGCTAAAGCAATTATATTAGTTTTTAAAATAAATTATCACTTAATCTTCATTTAAAAAATGCCCCAGAGGTCGAAATTCGGCAACTTACCCCTATCTATTGTGATGAAATTTACTCCCATATGATTGTAAACTTCAAAAAAGAGCTTTACAGATGTTAAAAAAAATATTTTGTAATTTTTTACAATATTCCGAAAGAAATTAAGTCAATTTTCTGTATTGAAAAATAACAAATGAAATGCATTTGTACATGAAAAGTTCAATTGCATCGTTATAAGAATTTTGAAATAAATTAAAACAAGAAAGGACCTTTATATATAACAAGAAATTATTATTAGATCAAGAAATTATGTAAAACTAGAAAGAATCCTTTAAAAAAGAATCATTAGAAAAACACATTCTATTGATTTTCTCATTTCAGTTACGCAATCTGCGGGTTTTGAGCTACTGATATCAAATCAATTAAAATAACACATTATATGAATTACATAAATGTTTAAGTGTATAATTGTTTATCTGACTTTATAGTTCTATTTTTTTCTTCTTTTTTCTTTTAGGCTTTCTTCAAATATAAGGTGAATTGCTTTCAAAGCATTTTATGTAATTAAGAGAAATTTAATCTCTAATTACCTTCAGTATCTAACATGGCGGGCACTCTCAATGTTGTTCGCTTTGGATCAGTCCCCAATGCAAGCCACTTGACCAACACCAGTGTACCAACTTGCCATCCGGCGTTAACTACAGAGTCAGTTGTTCTTTTCTCATTTGCCGGTATTGGTATGGGGTCGAATTTGTTCTTGATGTTTTTGATTGTGACTAAAAAGTCCCTCAGAAGGTAAGTGTCACCTTTTTTCCCAATGAAATAAAATTATACTTATTAATGATTAATTTATAGGATGTCTGCAATTTAATCACTATATAAAAAATCCATAAAAGCAGTTTCAAAAAGTATATGAGCATGGTTTGCATCAATGTACACTTTAGCCCAAAGTGTTTTATTGTTATGAGTATACAACAGCAACGACATAAACATATTTCATTTTTGCTTATAAAGAATGTACTGACAACTTATCAAGTAGATTATTACTTCATAAAAGATATTACTTATGTATAAAGCCAATAACAATATTTCTTATCATTTTCTCGACATTTCTAGTAATTTGAAAGAGATTAATTATTAACGGAGTGAAAAGTTTGATTAACTACTAATTTAAAGATAAGCATGTAAGAAATAATCTTTAAATGTTATGAAAAGCACTTTTAATAGAAATAAAACATGAAGCTGAGATATTTAGTTTTATTCAATGATCCGTTACTATGAATTTTATTTATTTACTTTTACTTTCATAATTTTTACCCTTAAAAACCAAATCCATGCAATAAAACATGAAAACATGTTTTTAAAAAATAATAAAATAAGACACAAAACAGTAGAAAATGAACGTGAGATTTATTCACTGATTCGTTTCTAAAATTTTTAGTTACTTATTTTTACTTCCATAATTCTTTCATTGAGAAACCGAATCCATTAAATTTTTCAAATCAATTGCATTTTACATTTTTTCCACATGCTAATTCCACCACTAATTCAAACTAGTTTTAGAAGGTGAAAAGTTAGACGACTAAAAATACTTCCTAATTTAGATTTTTAAAAAAGGCCACATTCTACAAAAATACTGGAATTTCAGTGCGAAGCAGCAATTAATCTATCATGCCGTCTCAATATCTTTTCTTTGGTACAATTCAGAAAGAAGGATTCTGATTCAAATTTTTGTCTTGCCACCTGAATTAAGCTTTTATTGTAGGGCTTAGTTTCAAGCTTCTTCCTTAATTTCGAAGCGAAATGTTTATGAAGCTAATCAAATAAATGACAAAATAGAATTCTGAATCATCTTTTAATATTTCATATACTTTTTTTATTTAGAGTAAAATTCAATGCAACTGGCCAATTTCGATATTAAATACTATCGCAATTGAAAACTGAAACATGTATTTTCTTTCATGCATGTTTTTTCTCACATTTATATATAATAAAATATAAAAAATAAATATAATCAAGTGTTTATTTAACAAGAAAATTCATGTTTTTTATCACATAATTTAGTCAACTATCATTTAGTTTAGTTTTGTTAGATTTACTTTATATAAATTGCAGTTAAAAATAATATTATTACTATATTGAAAACTGCAACGATTTGAGATAAAACTATAACTTATATAAAAACAAATTTCCCAGTTCAATTATAAATGAATTGAAAACTTTATTTTTTTTCCTATTCTTCATTTGCTTGTGTATTGTTCTTTTTTAATATTATTGTATGATCAACACTACATTCAGTTCAATTTAATTTCTGGTCAATTCTATTATAATTCGAGATCTGAACTCTGTACACTAGTTTTATTTTTAAGAAAAGTCCTGATTTGTAACAAGGAAATCATACAATTTTAATATATAATCGAATTAATATAATCGTATAAAATAGTCTTGAATTATATAGGTACAATCTGAAACTGTCTACCAAAGCTTTATTTAATACCAAATACCAAAGTAAGGAAAAAATATTTCCAAAATATAATCTTTTTTTTTTAAATAATTAACATTACCACTATGTATGTTAAGGATTTAAGTTAATAAGAACCAAACGTGCAAGATAACATTAATTAAATTTATTATAGTAAAAACTGGATTTCATAATTAAACTTTTTGCGCAGAATATTTTCTGCATTATAAACAAGTTATCAAAACTTAACATCTCTCGCAAGTTTAATTTAAATTATTTCACACTAAATGTATGACTACTGAAACTCTTTTGTTCTTACAAGTTTTTTGAGTTGAAAACTTATTTCTGTAGAAGTTGGAATGAAAAGATGAAGGAGAAAATCCTTGGTGCGCTTCTGACACTTCAATTTTAGCGAAGACAAAGAGAATGATGTATAGCGTCATTGTACAAGTTTTATACAGCCATCTGAAAGAATTCTTCAGCATATTTTTGGATGAACAGCTTTCTTTTAGACCCTTCCACCTGTATTCTCCCAATCTATTTGAGCGAAACACGGAAAATTCGAGAGACAATCATTATGGATTTCTCTTCTCTTAAATCGTGTTTTCTTTACAGGATTTTTTTTGTCTTCTGTTTTTTAGTGTGTGCTTTTTTTTACCTCCCAATGTTTTATGCAGTTGCTAGAATGTCCTAACGTTTCAAGAGTTCTGCTTTTTTAAACATAACAAAGGGCAAGTTCGTGTTTTCCTATATTTTAACCGAAATGTCGTTTGAAGAGTCGGTTCTGTGGAGTTACTGAATCTAAATGGCCTTAACAAATGTCTTTTATTTTCAAATATATATATACATATGGGTGCGTTTATGTGTGTGCGTGCGCGAGCGCGTGTGTGTGTATGTAAGCATTTAATTTTCTGAAAGCCGAAGGCAGGTTTGAAGACATTGAAGAAACATTTTATATTTTTAAATTCATTTTAATCCATCCCGGGAAGGCAATTTATTTACAAGCAGGCACGGACACAACACGTCCACAACATCGCGAAACAAAAGCAGAAATAAGGAAGGAATGAAACAAATTATCACTAGTCTTATATAGCATAGGATTTCAGGCCACGTGCCAAGTAAATACTCAGTTGACCTTGGCAAGGGCAACTGATAGCGCAGTAATTTTTACACAGCTTCAGTTGAATTAAAAAGTGGAATGAGATCAAGAAATAAGAGAATATTTTAGAATGACTTTGACTGAATTAGGCAAAAATTTAGGAAATTAATTTGGACTATATATATATATATATATATATATATATATATATAGAGAGAGAGAGAGAGAGAGAGATTGGACGAGAAAGTAAATGATTAATAAAATTTCGTGCTAGAAAAAGTGTTATCGACTTTTTTTTAAATTTATTAAAAATTTATAATAAATAGCATTATTGAAGCAGGAATTCCATCTGACAATAAAACTTCTTTCAAATCAGTATAAATTGTCGCTTATTGTAAAACATACTTAAAGCATTCTTTTAAAAATACTATAGATGATTCAGGGTAATTATTATAGGATAAAGCTATTACTTAATACTCAAAACGTTAACTGAAACTAGAAATCTTTAATTTTTTTGTCTCCATTTAAATCATAAAATATCATAATATTAAAGATTTTATTCTGAAATCTTCATAAACCATAAAAGAAATTAATTAAATGCTTATAACTTAAAAGGTTTTTAACGAATAAAATGCAAAAACATTTTAGGTTATATGTTACAGTTATTTTGCAAAAAAAAAGACTAAAGAGCAACTTGTGGCGATGTCTCGATTGCATAATTGGATGACGTAAGACCTACCCTTCATATCAGAAATGATGAATTCAGTTTGAATTTCAAATATACTGAGGATTGTGGTATAGAAAATCGGAAAGCGTTTGGTACTAATTGAAGTGTTGCAAGCCTCATTATCCAACTAATGCAAATATTTACATAGTTGGCAATTTAAGGATTTGAATATTTTAGTAGGTTAAAAATGCAAGACAAAATAAATAATTTGTTAAATCATTTAAGGAGTTCATTTTAAATAAGAAATCGTCAAATCAATTTTCTAGAAACTTAAAAGGAATAAGAATTTTCAGCTTAGATTATTAATATACTAATATAGACGTTTTAATTTCGGTGATAGCTATGATTTATTTAATTATCCTTATTTTGTTCCCTCTAGGATAAATTTTAGTTTAAGAAAAATATAGAAAAATGTTTCCAAGAAATCTCAATTTAAATATTATTTAATAATCAGCGGGTGATTAGCGTCCTTTTTTAGGGATTTCAGGGCTGTGTTATAAATTTCGTAATAAAATTTTGTATGAAAATATATTTATCGTTTGTATAAAGTAATATTTAAATCGTTAAATTAAGATATTTAGTTACGATACAGGCAGGACCTAAGATATCTTTCTTATTCAGTGATGAACAGATCACAAATACATCAGGAAATGCGCACTATAACAAAAATATTTTAGGGCAAAAAAATTCATAAAAATACCACGTGATAATATACAATTTCATCTTGCAATACTACAATTTCCTTAGAATTAGTGTTAGAGACATTACCACTTCATATTCAGCAAATCAAATAAAAAGGCTTGAAGGCCCAACAGCATTCAATTTTGATCGGGTGATCTTCATTAAAATAACACACATACTGGCGCATTGTTGACTTTATGTATCTATGGTGGACGTTATGACTTGTTCACCATCTCTGTTTATTGTTAATTTTTAATAGGCGCTCATGTATCAGATGCTATATTAGAACAATACATTATATTTCTCGTTTCTCTTGATTACTCAGTTCCACGTATGTAACAATTCTCCTTAGGACTGTTTTAATGTGTGGCTTGCATGAATATTCCTGGTCTCTTTAGATTTTTCTGAGTTTTTAATTATTTAGCAGGTTTAAAGTTATTTCGCACAACAATTGCAGCATAATTTTTCCTAATTTATTTATAAACTACGGAAACTTCATTCACATTTCTCACTCTCAAATAGTGCTTGCGAATGCAACTGTAACAAAATGAATAGTTTTCTAGACGCCATTTAAAAATGTTTCACTTAGTTTTTTTATATCTTTGACTTCATTATCAGATTTCCTATTCATAAAAAGAACAATAGAAATTTTACTTCAAGGGAAAAGACTCACTGTATCGCGAATGGAGAGTTTAAACCATATATAAAAAATAGAGAGTTTAAAAATAATATTAATAATAATATAATAATAGTTTAATAATAAAATAATAAAAATAATATTAATAACAATAAAAGCAAAAAACTTTCTGTTATATATACAATTGATATTAATTTCTCTATAATATTTCAAAAACAATTGTACCTATTTAGTTCACAGTCATCTAAATTCTATTGATTTCATGTAGCATGAAGATTAAAAATTATTAAACATTCAAAAATATTAGAGACGTACTTCTACAAATAAGTGATAGATTAACCCTTTCTAGGGCCGTGGGAAGTTTGCTTCCCACCAAATTTATCAATCTTTGTATGAAATTATGTAGGTTGGCATAAGTTCTGACAAATTTTTTTAGTAAGTCAGAAACTTAGATGCTTCAGTTCTTTATCTCAGACAAAATGATGTGGCTTAATTTGTTACTTAATTATTAATTAATCAAATTTTTCTAATAAACTAAATGAATCCCTTTTCTTATTCTAATTTCAAGCCTAAAAATATTTTAACATAATATGACTAGAAAAAAATAGACCTTTAAAGGGTTAAAGGAGAAAAATGTTTTAAAACGCACAATTATGAAGAAAAATGATTATATATAATGAGATTCTTCAACAGAAAAAAAAGGAAAGGGATTTTTGATCCGTTTTAAACTAAAACTTTAAAATTTTACAAAGTCTTAGATTTATAAATTAAACTGAAATCTATTAAATAAAACAATCCAGAATATTTCATTACTGAAATTTCCAGTTAATTTATGCATATAACACAATTTAAGTGCATAAATGTTTAGTTTCAGCTTTTCATCAATTTAAAACATGGCAATGCCATCCATTTTTTAGTGAATTCGTATACTTGAAATGCAATCACACAAAAATTGCTAAACAAAAGAAAAAAAAAAGAGAACTATTTCAAAATCTTCTTAACCTTACATTGCAGTTTTCTTCCGTTTCTGCATAAACATCGGATTCGAAGAGGGGTAATTTGAAGGAAGAAATTCAACATCATCAAAAAGATTTATATTCCACAAAATAGTGTTACCACAGCTAGAGAACATTTGGTAGTTGAAGATGCTAATATTTTAGCTATGATTATAGTGCAACCTAAGATAGAAGGATATTTGTACGTGATTGATTATTAGTAGCTCTAGTCACAATCGTATTCTTAGGAGTAATCATGCTTATTTTTAGGCATTTGTGAAATGTTAATAAAATTGTTCAAAGAAAGGACTGCCATTTGATTGAAGGGAGAAACACTCACTAATCGCAGTAATTGAGAGATAAGCATTCCAATTTAGTAGAATATTGTGAAAAGAATAATGCAAGAAGAAGCTAATACATTTACTTTACGTTACTTTATTTCTAGTTTAATAAAATTCAGTAGAAAATAAATGCCATTCCTATTCGAGATTGGCATCTTAGCATATTGTGACAAGAAAATGTTTTTGTTAATAATTAACAATAAGGAAATAACAATAGTTTGAGATTGAGGTTAGTTAGAGGACCACACATTCCAGTATTCATGTCAGACAGGGGAGAAAGCTGCTCCTGTCTAATACAAACAATTTAATGCAATAATAAATATAAAACATTGTTTTAGTATCAGAAGTAATTTCAAATAATTGCTAAGGACTTTTGATAGAAATAGATTCCTGTGGCATAAAACGCCGTGTAATTAGAAAATCTCTCATACAACATCCTAATCACAGCAGTGTTCAAAAAGATGGAAGTGAATTTCTTAAGAATTCTTTTCCGAGAGAAAAAAATTATAGGGTTGTGCAATGCAAGATAAAATGACGGATAATCTCTTCATTCGCTTTGCCCTAGCGCATTAAATTTTATTTCACGACTGTGTTGTTATCAATTTGTAATCATTGCTTCCGTACGCCATTAGTCTCATAGTAAGAAAGAGATTTTTACAGATATCTCCGAAAGTACACTGAATGAATGGCAGGTCAATGATTTCCATTATTTATGATTTTCACCACAAAAATGAAGATTCGCGAAAATTCAGGAATTTTGGAGATAACTCTGTTAGGATTAGAGAACCGAGATCTTTCTAGAACCTTGCCACAAAAGCTATATAAGCGTACATGGAGCTATCTAGGTGCACACAAGGCAGCCAGTCACTAGAGCGAATTCTCTCTTTGGAGTGCTGTTGATCGTGGAGCGAATTCGGTTGCTTTTCAAGAATATTGTTGTGCTGTGCAGCTTATTCATTATCAGTTTGCTTTATGATGGTGATCTGTCGATTTCTGCAAGTACATTCTTTGTAAACAGTTCGGCTGTGTTTTGATACATGCATTTCGAGTTTTCTTGGGGAATAAAATACCATTATCCATTATCGAGCTTGCTGGATTTCTCACCTCACATTCAACTCACTAATTTTTCATTACAACATTATATACAATATAGTCTTTTATATAGCACCATTTTTTTAAAATTCTTCAATGTTGTGTAAGTCTCCTTCATTGCACATTATCCAGTTGGAAATTTCGAAAATATTATGTAATTAAAATTGCCAACAAAATCTTTTTCGAAATATCGACTACACTCCAGCTTCACAAAATAGCTTCGAACTTAATGGATAGGATTTTGAACTTAATGGATAATATTGTCTGATTTAATAATTTCTGAGCCATGATAACATTACATCAATGAAGATTACTGGTCAAATTTTGGCTTCAATCGATCGGAGAATAGTCGTCCAAATTACATATTTCTACGATAGATTAAGTAAAAATGCTAGATTCACGTCCTTTGATCTATATTTCATAGCTATTATTCACCACTGCCATGCATAGCCCTTACAGCCTTAAATAAAATACACAATTTTATATGGGAAGATAAGACCTTTATTGGAGATAATGTTTAGGGGAGAGCACATTCCCCTGGTTTTAATTACTTACGAAAACAAATGCAACAGAATGTGTATCATATCAACAGCTGTAGCTCAAGGTAAAAAATAATACCATGTCCGCCAGATGAACCGAAAATACAGATTATTACAAAATTATAAAACATGAATTATCTGAGTATGTTCATGATCACCAGCAAAGATCCAGGTAACCTTCATATTACATGAAATTTTTTTGACGTATTAAAAAAAAAGAAAAAGAAAGAAAGAAAATATGCAATTTTATTGCTTGAGTAAAAAAAAAAAAAAATGCTTAACTTATAACTTAAACTATTGCTTAGTAAATAGCAATAGTTTAAGTTGATATTAAAGAAAGGAAGAAGGCATTAATATAAAGTTTTATAAAAGGCTCATTAAATAATCAAAAACTGCATTTTAAAATCACTGTTGGTAGAAATCCGAAACAAAATTATGCTGCATCCGGTTATTTGCATCCGGAAATGAAGGCGTCTTGAATTGAATCATTTGTGATCTGAGGTGCAATAACATTCTAACACACGACTGTCCTTTCAAGACATTATTGAAAAACAAAATTCGAATCCTTTTTGTGTTTCCTATGATTTGAGCCAATCCTCTTGGGGGAGAAGCACCTCAAAATGAGGATGAGAGGCTTCCGGTATAGTGGTTGGATTTCGCCACCCTGAAGAGTGCAAGAAACGGTGGGGGGCTGGCTCCTCTCATCGATGACGGGACGTACTTCCTTAGGGAAGGGTTGCACCGTGGCTGGTGATGGCCCTTAGGACTCAACCACAGTTCCTGCCAGTGTTGCTGTTGCGGCTGTTCGGTCATTCAGTATTTATTATCCCTGCGTCTTCAGGCGAGTCGGAGAGTCAGTGATGTGACTATGGTGCGAGTCAGGTGGTATTTTTCCAAATCAGTTAATGTCACTAAGACAGTCTATAAAACTGAGACAACTATCTATTAAAAATTTGTTAAGAATAAGATTTAAACTCTTCTAAGTGCTTGGCTCAAAATTGCGAAATAAAACCAAAATAAATAAATACTATAGCTAGGATGACCAAAAAAGAATTAAAGCCTAAGCGATATGAGCATATTGCGCATTATCTTAAATAAACATGCATATATTATCTATCTCGTTCATCTTTTATCAACTAAAAAAAAAAGCAATCAGCAGCCCAAATAGCATTTTCCAAGTACAAGTTGCTTAGTGATGTGACAATATTTTTTAGCAATGATCAGTGAGTGACAAATGAAAAATATAAAATAAAAAAAAGAATCTTTTAAACTTTAAAGAATCAAATTTTATGCGTGGAGTTTCTAAGAGCTTTAAGCCCACTATCTTAATAGTACGTAGAAATTTTTAAAATTAATTCCAAAATACCATATTTAATTATTACTGTTAGAATTTGAAAATCCAAATAGTTGAAATTTAAATTGGTTATCAATAAAGTCTATTCTGCATTTAAAAATTTAAAACAATATGAAATTAAAAAGACATTTCAATAAATTTAGTGTAATAAAGAGTTATCTGCTTCATTACCATTATTTTCATAACTCTTACTGTCTAATTAGTTTTTTAAAAGAACAGAAATTGAAATGGGCATTTTGAGAAGATTACAGGATCGAGTATATTTCTAAGATGATATAAAAATTGTTAATACTTATGCGATCATTGCTTCCTAATTTATAGAAAAGTTATCAACAAAAAAAAATTAAAATAACATTAATTTGGTTTAGTTCGATGAGTATTAATTAGAGAAAGAAATAATTTAAAATCTTCAGCCATTATTTAAAGATTATTTCTCATGTTTAATCACAAATAATAATTAATTAGACAAAATCTTTGGGATAGGCATCTACAATAAAGCACGAAGCAAAACAGTGAATAAACTATGATAAAACAAAATAATAATGAAGGATGATTATAATGACTTTGTTATTATTATTAAGATTATTATTCATTACACTTGATGAAAATAAGAGAAAAGTTAAAAATTCACAAGCTCATTTTATATAGTTTTTAAAGCTTTTATTATCTTAAACATTTGGAGATTAAAATACAACATCTTGAATTATCTGATTTCATTTAATTTGTTAAAAATCGAAATTCGGGTAGAGATCAGGAAGATAGGATCAGAGATATATTTGTAAAATTATTTATTCAGTATTTGAAAAATTTAATTAGTTTTCGTTTTGATGTGCAGTAATTTGTCTAATACTTAATATAAATATTCGAAATAAACAATTTTGCATTCTTACTAATGAAAATACTTATATATCACATCCTATCAGAAGTTGAACAAAGATTAAGTAGCAACCTTTTGAAATATAGAAAAATCTGCGTTTCAAGAAATTTTAATTGCTTAATTTGATGAAATTTAAATAGGTCGTTAGAAAACTCTGGAGACCTTGTTTCTTACAAAAATTAGCAATACTCTCTTTTACAAATTTGTATAACTTCCTGCGTAACATAAAATAGTAAATACAAACCTTCTTTCCCTGTCTGTGACAAAATAAAATAAAGTGAAGCTATAAAATACAATTGCTAATTAATATCATTTATCACATCTTAAATATTCTAAGCCAGACAATTACCCTAAATACAATTCTTTCTGGAAGTAATTAAAATGGATAGTTTTCGTTGTATTTAATAATTCATTATGACTGTCTTCAAACTAATTCTCAGCCCAGCTTATTTACCAAATTATAAGGAATTTTAAGAAATTATATATATTATTGTTTTGTATTCAATACAAAAGCGCAATTACCCACTGAATGATATTGTATTCAAACTTTATTTTGAGCTTCGCATTGGTATTTTCATAAAAAGGAACATAAATTTTGTTATTTAAACGATAGGGAACTGGAGCAATATAATGTTCACAAATTACATTTATCGAGATCTTATTTAAAGGAAGCAAGACTTCAAAAAAGATTATTGAAGAGGAATTGGCTTACGTTTGTGTTTCATTTCCATATAAAAACTCTACTCCATTTTTAATTTAGATATTATATAACATCCAAAATAAAATAAAAAAATGAAATAGAGTTTCTGAATATAGTTTCACGAAAATGTCCATATTTTCAAATATGATTTTAGGTTATTATTATATATCGTATCTGAAAATTGGCTTATGAATTTTATAAAAAAATAAAACACATCTCAAATTTTCAATTTTTATTAAAGATAAAGTAATTTTTCAATGTATCAAAGATTAACGGCGTATCTGAATTGCGATACTCAAGATTAACTTAAATTTCAGATATGATATTTATTCAAACGTTTATAGCACGTTATGTGTTTATAATAATAATTTGCAGCTGGAAAAAAAATTTAAGAAATGGACATTTAGTTTAGTAACTTTCAGCTCTTGAAATAAATTTATAAACTATTAAACAGTTTTTTGAATTTAAATTTATAAACTATTTAAATTTGTAATCGAAATTTGTAACCCGATATTATCTCCATTTAGAAATGTTGAGAAGACATGAAAATAAATGCCACTTAGCTTTCATTTTTAAATTTGAATCAAAAGAAAAGGGAAAGTTGAGTCATATCTTTGAAATTTGATATAGTATGAATTAGTCCAAAAACCATTAATTTAACGTTTAAGGTTCAATAAAATTAAAGTAACTTATGAATGTTGCTTTTGTAGTTCAGATTTTTTAAGGTTCATCAAGTATTTAGCGAAATTAAAGAAAAATGAATAATACCCAATGTATAACTTATTTAGGGTTTATAAAAGAAAACCTAAAACTATACTAGCTTTAAATCTACGATCGAAACAAAACTACGTTTGATTAGAAATTTAAAAATACTATTGAAATTAAAATCATCTTAAACTTTGAAGGAATAGTTTAATTTAGTTATATTGTTCCGCTAACCATCACTTTGAAACTGGCGATGAACAGCAAAAACTTTTGTTTTGCTGATTAGTTGATTCTTGGGAGTTCGATCTAGATTTCCTAAGTACAAAATAATATTATTATTTTTCTAATAAATTGTCCTAAGAAATGACTGATGCCTATAATCATCATTTGTTTTTTAATAGCTTGATTTCTTTGATATACACAAGACGAATATAGAGGTTTTGGAAAATGTATCGAGCACAACGATATTTTCGGAGAAAGATTTAGTAAAAAAGAAAGAAAACCGATTTTATGAACTAGTAACTTTATTTTTTACGTTAATTCAGTCATTTTCAGAGTAATCTTCCTTAAGCCCCACGGAAAGCATGACGGTTGATAATCGAAAAAAAAAATTACATTCCAAAGACCTGGGAAAAAGCACAATAGCAAATTTTATAAAAACTGTCCTGTAATAGTCTCTAAAAAAGGCTTGATGCTTCCGAAACCATACTTTACAAAAGAAATAACGAAATGTGAGATATTTGTGTGGGTATGCATATCAATAATTTCCACGCATACGCTTGCGCAAACAGTTTCCAATAATAGGAATAACTGAAATAAAATAATTGTACTCCACAAAGAGAAATATTCCATTTTCATTCTTGGATGAATTTTGAAATAAATGGGTTTAATACTTATTTACACTTTAATAATTTATTTATAATACTAAAAATATAGAATTTCTGTCATTTGTATCAATATTCAGGGGCATTGGACGACTGTTAAAGCATTTACGCCTGCATGTTAACATTCTATTTGAAAACAATACTATGCTAATTTGGGACGGATTTTGTAATTTTAAGCATGTTAAAATTACAGTTGAAAACAATAATAGGGTCATTTGGGACGAATTTTGTAATTTTAAGCTCCGGTCAGATGTCGAGGACGATTGGCATCCCCTCTTCTAATTTCCGCACCACTCCGACGGGAAAACGTTTGGCCAACGACATCCGATTTACCCGAGCATCAGAATTGTATACACAATGGATACTTAGTGGAATTGGGTTTCCATCTGGGATGGCTTCGTAGATTTGGAAGGAAAAGAGACTATTTAAAAACGCAGTTTTTATCATCGAAAATCTGAAACGTATAAAAATAATTTTTTCCTTGTTTTCAATGGCAAATTATAAAAATCCACAATTTTTTTTTCTCCAGTTTCGATCATTTTAGTCCAGCATTCCAGAATCCCATTTTATCAACTGCATGCTATATAAAGGAAAAGTCGGCCATTTCCTTCTTATACTTCACCTATAGGAGCAATACTGGTCGTATATTTCAAGAACAGCTACTGACGAGATATTTTGTATTCATTCGAATCTGGCGGTAAAATATTCTGTTTTATTTTCATAGATTCCAGAAAATCGCTTTGTTATATTCAAAAGGGAATGTGACAAAACTATCCTTTTGCTGAAAAGTTACTGTGTTTATTTGGATAAAAAATGTTGAAATGAATTTCGGTCGAATATTTATTCTGATATTTTTCTCTCAAAGGCACCATCAAAGTTCCCCAAGGTTGTTTTGCGGAATTTGAAAGTGTTATTGAATTTCTTTCTGTATGAGCAATAAAACGTTGTAAATAAGAAAAAGTGAGGTATTTCTATTTGATTACTTTCACCTAAAACAGGAATATTGCCATAAAAATAAATTTTAAACAATTTAAATTTTTAGAGATGTTTAAAGTTTTAGAATGTTAAAAATCTGGATCTCATTCATTATTAAATAATTGTCTTGTTACTAAATCTATACTTATAATAAAGCTCAATGTGTGTGTGTGTGTGTGTGTGTGTTGGCGCTCTACAGACCAGGCCATTCAACCTAAAGCTACCAAATTTGGCACGTGTATACCTTGGAGGCCGGGAATGTGCACCTGGGGGTTATTTTTTTGAATTTTTAACTAGAATTTTATTTATTTAAAAATTAAGCGAAATTTTGACGTGTTTCTGCTATAACTGCCGAAAATATTACCACACAAAATAGATTTTTACATGAAGTTAAAGATAAAAAATTTATCTTTTAAATGATACTACTGTTTTAATCTTAAAATTAAATTTCTATTTTTAATGAATTTTTTAATAAATTTTTTAACTATGTTTTTCAATAATATTTTTCGTCAAAAATAAAAATGAGGATTAAGCACGTTTCGCATTCATGAGAAAAAAATAGCTTTTTTCAAAGTGTTGCCATCACATTGATTAAAGCTCTAACTGAAAATAAATTAAATCTTAGGAAATTAAATCTGTAGGAAATGAAACAAATATGAAATATTATTTTTTCTAAAAAATAAATTCAAGAAAAATTATTTTATGATCTTTTACATTCTCTATACAGGGTGTTTATTCAGTCCCGGATCCATTTTGATATTTAATGACTCATAAAATAATTTTT